>WNWK01000135.1:275000-360000 GCA_009830355.1 Cherax destructor
TATTATACGCGACCACAACGTGTGTATGAGAGCACATACACACAATGTATATTAAACAGGTTTATATGGAAATTCTCATAGAGTATAATGTAAATCGAATTTCAGATCACATCTGAAATGGTGAGTTGTGACATGAATAATTTATCAGATTTGTATGACAATGTTTGGCATATTAGTCATACAGTCTGACACATACACACATGTGTATTGTTGCACACACATACAAACACACACACATACAAACACATACACACACACACACACTATATATGGTGACATTCACATGATGGAGCTCTTCACAGATCCAGACATTAACTCTAATAACAGTTACTACTACGTTAACTGGAAGTTTGTTATTATTAACGAGGCTTTAAAACTTACCACCTGTTGTGTGTGTCCTACTGATCCCACTAGATCAGAAATAATAACTATTATATTAAGTTAAACAGCCTGTTAAGTGAAAAACTAAATTAAGTGGAAAACTAAATTAACCCCTAGTAAAGGTAATCATGAAACGCCTAACTTAGCTATACACTTTCCTGTAAGCCTAGATATTTTTCATTTGATCTAGGTGTAAGCTGATGGGTCAGCTTGCTTTCTGAATGCTTTGGGTTTATTCCAAATAAACTGGTTACATTCTAAGTGATCAGGGAATATTTTGATATGATTGAGAATATTGTGAAACGTTTGGGAATATTGTGTTAAAAGTTTGAAAGAGGGAAGAGTGAAAATGAGAGAGCATATTGGATTAAGATTCAAGTGCTGAAAAATAAAAAAAAGAAAAAGAACAAATACTCCGAGGTTTTGTGCTTCTTGTACCCACGGAATGTTTGGTCTTCTGTGGCTCCTGTTATTATGCAACTTCGGATAAGAGAACGTAAGCCTAGATACATTCGGATATGTCTAAATATTTGATATGATATATAATCATAGGCTGCTTAGTACAACCAAGTCTATCCATTAATCATAATGAAATTCTTATTCTGTGTGTATTATACACACACACACACATATTATTTAAAAATATATATATATATATATATATATATATATATATATATATATATATATATTATAAATATATACATAAAGCTGAAAAAAATGTAAGACTCGTTTGTAACAAAGTGAGGTATTTAAGCCATTCTTTTGTTAAAAACATTGAATATATTTCACTCGCGAAAATTAAACATTAATTGAATTCAAGTATTCAACTTTTTGTTATAGTTATCGAATTGCTCACAAAATACTGCATTTAATTCAATACTGTTAATGCCTACCCACCACATTCTTTAAATAGATTATCTTGGATAATTCCTTTCATGGAATACCCTTTGATAATTCCTTTCATGGGATAACTTCTGATAATTTATCCCATTGCTGGAGGTAATTCCTTTTACTGGCTGCTCTTTTCTACTTCGTTGCTTGAGATACCTCGAAATCACATGCCTACTAAATACGTTAATTTTTTCTCGTTAAATACTTTTAAAATACTATCCCTTTCTTAATAACTCACAAAGTCACTTATATTACTTCTTATTAAAACATTATTACCCATCCACCCTCGCGCTAATACGGGGAGAGTGCCCCTGGGGCCGGCCAAACGAGCGAACTACTTAATGGCGCTGTTAGCTGGAGGGGAGAAGCTTGGCCATCATCCCCAAAATGTACGCCGATGCGCCCGTCTATCCCTACGCTTTACGCCCGGATGAGCGTAGTTTCAGAGGCCATTGTCAGGAAGTTACTTGACCAGAAACGTGTGCGCCACCGACGTCTTCATGAAGGGTTGCAGAGGTTATTCCAAGTGTATTTTACGGTTTCAGAGAGTGACTGTAGGAATACATAGGTATTGAAGGGGACGAGAGGGCGTCTAATGGTTGTCCGTGAGTATCCAAAGGTAACCAAGGGCCTTCGTGGCTGATTAAAGAAGTATATGAGACTAGAAAAGTGTTCTAGGAACTACAGATTTCCAGAACGTCCACGGACTCCCAGAGCGTCTACGGACTCCCAGAGCGTCCACGGACTCCCAGAGTGTCCACGGGTCGCTCCTACGCTCCGCCAAACACAACTCAGAGCAACTCAGTAACAAGGTGAGAGAGGTACTGCCAGACTTAGTTAACTTTTGCCGACACCACCTGACAGGTAAACATATGAGCTGCCACCTGCAATTAGTGCCACTCGAGGCTCACTTCACCGGCCACCTTACGGCATGCGACAGAATAGAAGGGGACATGAGAGGGATGGAGTGAAAATTTAAAGGAAACGGGGTATGTATATGGGGGAGAGAATATGTGAAGAGGAAAGGAGGGTAATATGAAGGGGAGGGACATGAATGTATATATATATATATATATATATATATATATATATATATATATATATATATATATATATATATATATATATATATATATATTAATGAAGAGGGAGGTATTGGGGATGTGGAAAGGAGCAGTTAGACAAGCAAAGTAAGCACATAAAGAGTAACTTAAGCAAGTTAGGTGGACAAACTAAGCAAGGTAATAAAATTAGACAAGGTAAGCAGGTAAATTAGGCATAGTAGGCAGAGGAAATAGACAAGGAAGGTAGACATAGCATTCTGACATTCCAACAGATTTAAACAAGCAAGCGTTGTAGGTAATGCATAAAGAACACGGCAGACAGGCAGTTAGGACAGGCAGATAGGCAGTTAGGACAGGCAGACAGGCAGGAAGGAAGGCAGGAAGGAAGGAAGGCAGTCTAGAACATAGAAAATAATCTTCTGAACCAAGACATATGAAACAGACACAAATATAATATACATTTACTGACGGTAATCACAAAACTGAGAAAGAGATGAGAAGGAAACATGATCTGAGACACTGAGAGAGATACCCACATTGTTTCTAACACAAGATTTATAAAAAAAAATGAGAAACGGAATGGCGCAGACTATCGTCGAAAAGCTTTAGAGAGAAAAGCGAGAGACAATGAAACTTTGGAAACTGGAAGTGAAAAAGGAGTAAAAACGGAGAAGAACGGAGAGGGAGAGTGAAAATTGGCCAGAAGGTAAAGAGTGAGAGGATTATAGAGAGGGAGCTTCATAGAGCCTTCTGGTGAAAGAGGGAATGAGGGATGGAGTGATGGAAAGAGGGAGGGAGATAGCTAGAGGTTTAGAGACAAAGGGTGGAAGGGAGGGAAGGAAAATGAAGAGGGACATAGAGAGAGGGAGATAGTCTACCCATAATCCAGCCTCCGAATTTTGAGGAGAAAGGCTCATACAGGATTACAGGGTTACATTAGGTTAATTTAACTTATGTTATGTAATCTTATGTTGGGTTAGGTTAGTTTAGGTTAAGTCAGTTCAGTTTAGATACATAAGGAAACATAACAAATGCCTCTTGACGTAGGTGTTGGTCATTCGACGACCCGCAACTGGAGCTTTTGGTCATCTGAAAGAGACCTTTCTCTGGTTTACCAGTCAACACCTTAATAATAATAATAATAATAATAATAATAATAATAATAATAATAATAATAATAATAATAATAATAATATCTTTATTTACTACAAGTACATGTACATGGTATACAGGCCTAGCTGACATCAGTGACATACTACTATATAGAAAGTCCCTTGTTATGCTGAGCATTTCGGGCAGATTAGGTCAGTGTCCCAGGATGCGACTCACACCAGTCGACTAACACCCAGGTACCCATTTTACTGATGGGGAACATAGACAACAGGTGTAAAGAAACACGCTCAATGTTTCTGCCCTGGCTGGGAATCGAACCCAGGCCCTCGCCGTGTGAAGCGAGAGCTTTAGCCACCAGACCACCAGAGCAATTAAAGATGACATCCAACTACGAAAATTTGCTAAACGTCGACCTTCACTCTTTTTTACCAGTAGAGAATTTAAAAGTGGCGAAATATGACATCCACAAGCCACGAGGCCAAAGTTCGTAAAGTTATCCAACCTTTTCTAAATTTCGTAGACTACCAGAAGACAACTATTATACCCCAAGACGGGTAGCCATCAGGATTTTTCATCCTGAGTTATTGTTGTGTTTATTGAGAAGAGCTAAACCAATTGGAATCATACAGCGACCGAGATGAGGAGATAATTGAAGACAGGCCTTAATAATGATGTTATTTAAACATTATCTCCGATGGGGTAAATCCCGTTCCTAGGAGACGTGTGTGTATATATATATATATATATATATATATATATATATATATATATATATATATATATATATATATATATATATATATATATATTTTACACATACACATATACATTAATCTATATTATCGAATAAATATTCTTGAGGTTAGCATTTAGAATAAGGATGGATTGCAGCGTTAACGACCTTTTAGTAGCCAGGTTTCTAACCGAAATAGATGACTAGTGCTCGGGCAAAGATGCAGGCTATAGTGTAGAGCTTTCATTGTGTAGAGCTTTATCAACTGTTCCTTCTAGAGCTTTATCAATTCGGGTTTCGCTCTTTGTAGAGCTTTATGATCTCGCATATTGCTCCTTGTAGAGCTTCATTAATTCACGATTTTCTCTGTTCATAAATAAAGTCCTTATTTGTGCTCGGACTGTCTAACAGATTTCACAAACTTTGCTTACAATAAAATACACGAGAGTGAAGAACGAAGAGAAATAGAAACAGACGAACGGAAATAACAGGCGGAAAAGACTAATAAAAAAGACGAAAAGACAAAGCAAAAGAGAACGCTGAAAACCCATTTACAAAAGAGTACATTCACTATTCCCTCCGCCCGAACACACAATTTCACAATTTCTGAAGGGCCCGCCCACATATACTGAAGTCCACCCAGCCCCAGCAGGCGGTGACCTACCCATCACAGGCGGTGACCCACCCATGACAGGCGGTGGCCCAGCCTTGACAGGCGGTGGCCCACCCGATGGCCCACCCTCTGACAAAAAGCAGTGATGAACGAAACACTCTTTCATCTCCACATTTTCCTTTTCTTGATAACTGTTGCTGCTGTTGCTGCTGGTGCTGCTGCTGCTACAGCTGCTGCTGCTGCTGCTGCTGCTGCTGCTGCTGCTGCTGCTGCTACAGCTGCTGTTGCTGTTCGACTTTTAACTTTCACTTCTGAATCAGTGGGAACAACCAGCCAAGGAAACTCAGACGTAACAGGAGTGTATAATTGAGTTTGTACACTCAGTGTACGCACACAGTATATACACACACATGCAGCGTGTATGCAGACTGTGTATACACAAACACACAACTATTACTATAACTATTACTGTTACTAATTCTACCACTACTAAAACTACTATTACTTTTGCATCTACAACTATAACTGCGCCTACTACACCCACTACACTACTGCTACTACAACTACTAGTAATACTATTTTTACACTTACTACCCTATCCATTACTACTATATTCTTCCTGGCATGGATTTAACAAGATGCTGGAAACATTTCTTGGAGATTGTGGTCTATGTTGACATGACAGCATCACGTAGTTGCTGCAGATTTGTCGGCGGCACATTTATGCCGCTAAACTCCCGTTCCTCCACATGTCAAAGGTTAGCGCTAAATTCTAACCCTACCATCTGCATGTTGCCACAGAAATCGCGATTCGTTAGACCATTCGACTTTTTTTTCCAATTCTCAACCGTCAAATTTTGGTGAGCCTGTGCCCACTGTAGCCTCATTTTCCTCTTCTTAGCAGACAGAGTAGAACCCGGCATGGTCTTCTGCTGCTGTAGTCCTTCCACTTCGTGGGAGGGGTATTTATATTCTACAAGCGCCACCTCCTTTCTCACAATGCTGTCGCATCGTGTGAAAATCAAGCCCGTGAATGGAGTAATCAATGACTCCTCGAAGCTGGTTTTAGCTACCGCCGTTAGGACCTGCCTGCAAGTCAAATTTACGGCAATCCACTCTCTGAAGGACTCCTTCATTGTCGTCTGCACAGACTACAATGGAGCCTCAAAAACTAATGGACGACTCTTCAATCAAGACCCTACAATCACGACAATTCACCATATCCCCGTCTCCATTCATGAAGGCGAAACGTTAGGTCTTTGTGAAAAGACTGGACAAGATCGTCACCTCTCTCACATTCTCAGACATCTCCATGGCTTGTAATAATATTGGTAGAATTACCGACAATAAAATGTCACATTAGTTGCATTTGTGTCCTTTTACTTAACATCTCCATGGCTACCCAAGCTCCCTCTGACGGTCTGGCCATCTCATATTACCACATTCACCCAAGCCATTTAGAACCAGAACGTTTCACACATGTCTCCTACTGCTGGACCTGCTACTGCTATAATCACACCACCAAGGACTGCCCCATCAAGGATAATAAGTTTTGTTCAAAATGTGGGAATGATGGACACGAATTTAGATCCTGCATCATCACTACGGTTCCAACATGTCTTAACTGCAAGGGTAATCATCATACCCTTGCAGCTAAGTGTCCACTCAGGAAAGAAATCATATCGAAGAAAACTAAAGAAGATCTGAAGAACACCTCCAATTCACCGACATAAGCAGCAATTACCAAACTACAAGCCGACACCTCCAAGATTCCACACGCCCCTCTACAGACACCTTCGCCCAGCAACTCCCTCTCTCCACTCCCCGACGGTGCTCCCTCCAAGGTGCTCTACTGCATGGTGTATGCACACCTTGCAAATGCAGCAAACTCCGGCACTTACAACACCACTATTAACGAACTATTCCGTCTGAACAACTTGCCACACCTTCAGCCGACATCCTCAAGATCCCTCTCAATGTCGTGGACTTTACTGCACCTGCAGACATGTCTCCTGCCCTAGCAACTGCTCCTGTAACTTCTATAACCACTTCCACCGCCGACAACGATGATCATGCTGCCTCAACCACCGTCTCCCACGCCTCTCAACCTGCTGTTACACCTCCAATGCACCTCTCCACTGCTCCTGTCGACCCTCAGTCACCTGCTAACACCATTGTAGACTCTCCAAATGAATCCACTTCAGAAGATAGTGACGACTCCAGTGCACCCTCATGGGAAAACCTTACCTTCTACACTTCTCCATCGAATGCTGACACCATGACCTGCACTGAGCTCTACAAAGGCCTCGGTGCTGAAACAGTCAAGTATGCCTGCGAATCACCTCTTCACTTCACACTCACCCAAGTTCTTGAGTTCATGAAGCCTCTACGTTTCACCTTCAGTAACAAGACTAAACTGTACCACCTCTCCAGAAGCAGCTTCAAAAAGTTTGAAAATGGCTCCACTGTAAACCGGCCTCCTCAATTACTCTTATATTACTCCTTAATTACTCCTGTGTGATGCCCTCTGATGTTCCTACCTGTTTACCCTCTCCTGCGACCTAGAAACTACCAGCTTCCCAAGACTCAAGACCTCAACTACCACGAGACCGATGCATACACAGCTTGCTCTTTCTGTTTTTTCATAGTTCATCCCACGAGCGCCTAGCAGCTGGGTTAAGCCTGGCTCTTTTTCTTCGACTGTGGAAACTCCTCTCCACCGCTATTTTTCGCCTATCCTGTCTTCCCAGCTCACCCCACATGATCTTAGGGAGAAAGCAGTGGGGGTGCGTCACGAGTGGTGTTCCATAGGGGTCAATGTTGGGCCCTTTGCTGTTCACAATTTATATAAACGACATTGATGAGGAAATAAATAGTGACATAAGGAAGTTTGCTGATGACACCAAAATAGGTCGCCTAATTCATTCTAATGAGGACATTAGAGCACTCATGGATGATATGAATAGACTGATGCAGTGGTCGGAGAAGTGGCAGATGCAGTTTAATATAGACAAATGCAAAGTTGCAAACATTGAACTAGAAAATAACCATGCCACATATAAATTAAGTAATATAGATCTTAATATTACTGATTGCGAAAAGGATTTAGGAGTTCTGGCTAGCAGTAATCTAAAACCAAGACAACAGTGCATAAATGTTCGCAATAAAGCGAACAGAACATAAGAACATAAGAATGGAGGAACACTGCAGAAGGCCTACTGGCCCATACAAGGCAGGTCCATATCAAAACCACCACTACCTAAGAATTTATTCCCGTACTCACGACACCAATCAAACCCAGCCCCTCCCACTCATATATTTGTCCAATCTCTTTTTAAAGCCACCCAAGGTCTTAGCCTCTATCACAGTACTCGGAAGATTGTTCCACGCATCTACAACTCTGTTCGAAAACCAGTACTTGCCTATGTCCTTTCTAAATCTAAATTTATCCAATTTAAATCCGTTATTTCTGGTTCTTACTTGGTTCGATATCCTCAGTATTTTATTAATATCTCCTTTGTTTATGCCCATCATCCACTTGTACACCTCGATGATATCTCCCCTCATTCTACGTCTCTCCAGAGAGTGGAGATTCAACGCTCTAAGTCTATCTTCATACGGGAGATTTCTTATACTGTAAATCATTTTAGTCATTCTTCTTTGTATGTTCTCCAATGAATCTATATCCATCCTGTAGTAAGGAGACCAAAACTGAGCTGCATAATCCAAATGAGGTCTCACTAGTGATGTATAGAGCTGTAAAATAACATTTGGACTTCTGTTGCTTATACTTCTTGAAATAAATTCTAGTAATCTGTTAGCCTTATTGCGCACACTTAGGCACTGTTGTCTTGGCTTTAGATTCCTGCTTACCATGACTCCCAAGTCTTTTTCACATTCTGTATGATCAAGCTCTACTTCACCTAGTTTATAAATTCGAGGGATATTTTCATTACCAATGACTAGTACCTTACACTTGTCCACATTGAACTTCATCTGCCACTTTTCAGACCAAGACATTAATTTGTCCAAATCCTCCTGGAGTTCACTGGTATCCTCCTCAGAATGAATCATACGGCCTATTTTTGTATCATCAGCAAATTTACTCATGTCACTTGCAATTCCTTCATCAAGGTCATTTATGTAAATTATGAACAACAATGGGCCTAAAACTGATCCTTGTGGAACGCCACTAGTGACTAATCCCCATTCAGATTTGACCCCATTAATGGAAACTCTCTGCTTTCTATTGGTAAGCCATGCCTCTATCCATGCTAGAACTTTACCTCCTATACCATGAGCTGCCACCTTTCTTAAGAGTCTCTTGTGAGGTACTCTATCGAAGGCCTTACTGAAATCCAAGTAAACTATATCATATTCTTTATCCTTGGCTTCATATCAAGGAGCATAAATAATAGGAGTCCTCAGGTTGTTCTTCAATCTATATATCTTTGGTTAGGCCTCATTTAGATTATGCTGCACAGTTCTGGTCACCGTACTACAGAATAGATATAAATGCACTCGAAAACATACAAAGGAGGATGACAAAGTTGATCCCATGTATCAGAAATCTCCCCTATGAGGATAGACTGAGGGCCCTGAATCTACACTCTCTAGAAAGGCGAAGAATCAGGGATGACATGATTGAGGTGTTATAAATGGAAAACGGGAATAAATATAGGGAATGAAAATAGCGTGCTAAAAATATCTAGCCAAGACAAGACTCGCAGCAATGGTTTTAAGTTGGAAAAATTCAGATTCAAGGATATGGGAAAGCATTGGTTTGGTAATAGAGTTGTGGATGAGTGGAACAAACTCCCGAGCACCGTCATAGAAGCTAAAATGTTGTGTAGTTTTAAAAATAGGTTGGATAAATACATGAGTAGGTGTGGTTGGGTGTGAGTTGGACCTGACTAGCTTGTGCTAATACATCTGATGGCGTGCTCCTTCCTTAAGTTTATGTGACCTGACCTGACTAGGAGGGTCATTGGTTTAAGCCGGTAGGTGACTTGGACTTGCCTCGCATGGCCCAGTAGGCCTGCGGCAGTGTTCCTTCTTATGTTCTTATGTCCGCGAAGGCAGAGAAATATTACTATTATTATTTTATTATTAATTGTAGTAGTAATAGTAGCAGCAGCAGTAGTAGTAGTATTAGTAGTAGTAGTAGTAGTAGTAGCAGTAGCAGTAGTATAAAGCCAGAGACATTATTATGATTATTATTATTATTATCATTATTATATTGCAGAAGGCAGATGAGCTGAGTACCAGTAAGGCCCGAGGGATCGACCGCCCGACGAACGAACGTCAGGGAAGACGAAGATGCTAAACAAGGATGAGAAGAAAGGGGACGGCAAAGGAGATGAAAGGGTGGCTGTTGAAAAGAATCGCTGAAAGTAGACTGGGAATATGTCTTGACGGAGTATAAGAACATACAGTGGGAAAGAGAGAGAGAGAGAGAGAGAGAAGAGGGCTAGGAATGATCAAAGGTAGACAAGTATTAAGACCAAGTCCTAGGGACGTTCAGGTATAAAAAAGGAATGAAAGCTGAGGCAAATATTGTGGATAAGATTGCACCTTCCACACACACACACACACACGCGCGCGCGCGCGCACACACACACACACAATGTTTCATCCAGGGTAGAAGAAAGGCCCAGAGAAGTATCCTATGCCTGTGTAGCTGTGGTCTCCTGGTCTGTGTAGCTGTGGTCTCTTGCTCTGTGTAGTTGTAGTCTCCTGGTCTGTGTAGCTATGGTCTCCTGGTCTGTGTAGCTATGGTCTCCTGGTCTGTGTAGCTATGGTCTCCTGGTCTGTGTAGCTATGGTCTCCTGGTCTGTGTAGCTATGGTCTCCTGGTCTGTGTAGCTATGGTCTCCTGGTATGTGTAGCTATGGTCTCCTGGTATGTGTAGTTGTGGTCTCCTGGTCTGTGTAGCTATGGTCTCCTGGTATGTGTAGTTGTGGTCTTCTGGTCTGTGTAACTGGGGTTTCCTGGTCCGTGTAGTTATGGTGTCCTAGTGTGTTGTCTGTGGCTTTCTTGTCTGCCCAAAACAACTTTGGCTGTGATTTAGATAAGTGGCCTTCCATACTATCTCAACAGATCATCAAAATAGTTATATTTTTCCAGACCATCAAAGTAACTATTTTTTAGTGTCAGTAGACTGAAATGAAATTTTATCCCTGGATATTACCTATCACGAAGAGCTATTTCTAGAGAGAGTGAGAGAGAGAGTGAGAGAGAGAGAGAGAGAGAGAGAGAGAGAGAGAGAGAGAGAGAGAGAGAGAGAGAGAGAGAGAGAGAGAGAGCGTTGTCTTGCGCGACACCTGTCTAACATGTAAACACCGAACAATGCCTCACTTAATTAGCTCCACAGCACTACCTGAGACCTGGAGGCAGAGGAGACCTGATTATGGGGCAGGTGAGCTCCTCTGCTTTATCATCCTCCCCAACCCTCTCACCTTCCCCAGTCCCTCCAGAACTCCACTACATATCTTATCCCCCCAACTCAATCCCCTGTTCCCCCACTATCCCTATCCTCCCCACTGCCCTCCAAACTTCCCTAATTGGCAAGACTACGGGCCCCTTTCACAACGCCAGTGCTCGCTTTTGTCTCTCTCGCCCCGAAACAATGCTGATGAATCGAAAAAATGAAGGTGTTGATTACAGGTGAGTTTAATGAAGGGTTTTGCGGGGTAGGGTTTTGTGCGGCGTCTCCCTTACATCTCGTGAAGGAGAGACAATGTCTCGCCCTTGTCCTCCTCCGAGACAAGCCTTAAAATGTGCAGGATTATCCAGCTGTAATACCCCAGTAACAAGGTCTCATTACCCAGTGTATTCTCGACGAAGAATTTTATACACACTACCAAGAACACTTTTAGGGCGTTCTTAATGAGTGTGTTTATAATCGCATACTTTTTACTAAAAGAAAGAAGTGTGTGTATTTTGATCACAAGTATCTTTAGCTAAAGATCTTTCCCACTTTCGTGCGCCGTTAGAAGTTATACAATGTTGCAAGTCTAGCAACATTGGAACGGAAAAATATCTCTGCGTCGACCCATACAGGAGTTGAGTATATATATATATATATATATATATATATATATATATATATATATATATATATATATAAATATAAATAAGCTCAACTCCTGTTTGTGGAGTAAAGTGACCGTCCTGCCGTCTACAACCTCTGCAATTATGTATTCAGAAGCAGGCATGTTGTATTATGAGGGAAGGATATACAATGCAGAGAATAGCTTCAAGGTCTCATAAGAGCAATGCTGCTCAGGGTTTATGACCCCCTGCAGCCTCTGACATTATTATTTTGTTTTGATACTGTTTGTTGTAAAATGAAATATCACTGCATGATTAACATTATATATATATATATATATATATATATATATATATATATATATATATATATATATATATATATATATATATATATATATATATATATTAGATCTAAAAGCAAAAGAACCTTACCCACAAACAATAGCTAGTACTCCTCCATCACAAGCTTTGCACACAAAGGGATCTAGCTGCATGCTCGACATCAGTGCTAACTCATCCTGAATGACAGCCGAGTACCCATCTACCTGTACCTGTCTGGTACCAGTGTTATCACGCACCACAACTAACAAAGAATGGCAAGTGACTAGCCACCTGCCTGTATGGAACCACGACTAACAGAAAACACTTGCTGACTAACCCAAGTGTTCGGAAACTCTGCTAATACTTGCTGAATTTTGAATCATCCAATTTGATGGATTAATTTTATGTTAAGTTAATTTCTTATATCTGAGACTTGTCTATTATCTAAGAGTAATAACAGTCGTAATCCTTGCAAACAGTAACATTAAGGATATTATAATCCATGCGATAAGGACAGAAGGATAATAAATTTCCTAACCTCTCTATTAGCAAAACAAAAGTTACACAAAGATCATTCATATGTTATTGTGAGAAGATAGTGTAGATGCTGCCGCGTTGGTAAACATAGGTTCATTATCGCTATGTTAAAGAATTCAGAGATGATGAGGTCTAATCTGTAGTCAAAATCAAACCTTGAAATTCCTCCCATTTAAGGTGATCAGCGTTGTATACACCGACGTGTGTATCCCTGTATATCTACACTGAAAGCTTACTTTAATCTTTCTTTTTCATGTTTTCTTGACTTGTGCTGTACAGGTTACGTGTAAACCTAATGATCTCTCTTGTAGTTGATACGCTTTCAGCTCAATAATCAAACAAGTCTGGTGGCCAGTTAAACTGCAATGCTCGCAGTTTGCAGAAGGAAAGGACTTGCTTAAAAACGGTTACGAATAAACCTACCCTATTGTTCAAAGATACGACGTTGTTTACTTGTTTTAATGTTTGAGGTGATGGGCAGTACCTGCAGAAACTTTTAAACGCCGCCTCTTTGAGCACGTGGGAAAGTCTTTGTCCCGCTTTCTCCTGAAGTTACCAACTCAGTTTACATCGTTCGATCATTGGTACTTATCTGAACACCTTTTCTTACTTCTGATTAGTTTACGACTCTTTCTTTTTAACTCCAGAGGGACGCGACCTCATCTTTAAATAACACGAGTTAAGTCAGTTGGCGGACAAAGTTTATGAAAAATGTATTTTTTTTAACTAATAAATTGGGTTACTTATTATAGTACTGTAAGATCAGAGTCGGGGATTTCACCTGTTGCATATGGCCAGTAAGAGAGTATATAGGTTAGCATGAAAACTTACTTCGAAGCTGAGGTGTGTGAGTTAAGCGGAGATGGAAAGGGAAATAATTTTGATGATCCTCAAAGAATTGAGAACTGGGAAAATACAAGACCACTGAATACTGAACATTCAATGGACCGAGAGGGCAGGCGAGGACACATTGTTCAAAATGCCATGTCCAAGCACCATGAAATGGATCCTTAGGATCGTCATGAAATATTTCTTCGGTTTGAGGAGGTAGATACGTGGAATGAGCTAAATGAAAACGTGGGAGGAAAAGGTTATATGCAGTTGCAAGAATAGTTACAAAACATTCCTAGCCAGAACACCCAGTTAATATCAATCATGACAGTGGTACCAACACCAACTATGGGAGTGCCCACCTCATTATTTATAAAAAAAAATGCTATTTTTTCCTATAAACTGAAGTTTGTGACTAAATTAAACCTGAGGACTTACGTCTTTATAAACACACACTGTGATAACTCTGTACAAGGGTCATGAAAAGCTTAACTTGAGACCCTAGAAGTCTTCAGGTGACCCAAAATACTTCGCCTACAACCCAAAACAACATTACAAGGAGCTCAAAAATAGTAAACAGAACCTCAAATACTAGACGGGCCCCCAGAAAATTATACGACACCCAAAATAGTTAACCTGGAATCGCAATATAGTACAGAAGGACCCTGGATATTTGGAAGGCCTCATGTACTGCGCAGGACTTCAGTGTTTTGAGTGTCCCCAAAATAACAGAATCTCAAAATTTTACATGGGATCCCAAAATATTGAACAGGACCCCAAAATACTGAACTGGACCCCCAAAACATTGAACAGAACCCAAAAATACTGAACAGAACCCCAAAATACTGAACAGGACACCAAAATACTGAACAGAACTCCAAAATACTGGACAGGGCCAAAAATATCGAACAGGACACCAAAATACTGAACGGGATCCCAAAGTATTAAACAGGATCCCAAAATCCTGAACAAGATCCCAAAATACTGAACAGGATCCCAAAATGATACAAGGAATCCCAAACTATTGTTAATAACTTTGTCACCAGCACGTACAAACACAGATCAGCATCTCCCCACATCCCCCGCCCCTTCATGAACCACACGGACAATAGATTCGGGCACAATTATGTTGGCAGATCACCTATACCGCCACACCTGAACCCCTCATTGTTACCAGCTATAAACACTACCTAAATCCTCCCAGTATTACCAACTGCCACCTCCCCGTCACCTCACCAGTGAGATCTTGGGACCCTCACCCCACGGGCACCTGTACACAAGGCTCAGAATACTTGCCGGCGTCCTCATTGGTACTATCTTGGAAATCAATAAGCACATCCCTGATTGGTTGGATGACGGCGTGGTGGAGAGGTAGCCGTCCAATAATGAGAGAGGGAGGCTGGGAGAGGAGATAGAGGGGAAAGAGGATAGAAACAGGAGAAAAGAGAAGCTGTACCTGTGCTTCGAGGGGAGTGGTACTAATTAACCTGTGGTAAGGGGAACAAAACAGGCTTCGACTTTAGGGGTAAATACCAGAGGTAGTCTAGCTTATATACCCCTCCTTCCCTCTTCATCCAGCCCCTCTTTTTCCCCCTCTTCCTCCACCCCCTCCTTCCCATCATCTTACACCCATTCCTTCCCCGCTTCCTCCACCCCCTCCTTCCTCTCTTTTCCTCCACCCCTCATACCCCGGAGCCTTGAATCAAAATTAGTCACCTACATTTCTCACAAATGACATATCAAGAAGTGTTCTGAAGCAAGTGAAGAGCTCTTGATCCTGGGAACTGGATTTGCATTCCACTTCCATTCCTCAGGCGATGTATGACCCCTATGGTTGATAATTAAGACATGTACAACAGTTAGGTATCTTTACTGAAATTTCTCGCCTACATAATAATAATAATAATAATAATAATAATAATAATAATAATAATAATAATAATAATAACAGTAATAATAATAATAATAATAATAATAATTAATAATAATAATAATAATAATGATTACTTCAAGATTACTAGTGCTCAGTCGCCAGACGAGGCGAGACTAATGTCTAAGTTTTATTGTACAAACTGACAGAAAAATTATGATGCTTCGTGTAGAGACTCGCTGGTTCAGAGAGACAGAAAATGTGACTACAACTCCGAAGCTTCAACCAAAGCAATGAATAATTTTTTTTCCTGAAAATTATTGACCTCCCTTTAAAATAAAAATATTTCGTTGCAATATAGGCCTCTTGTTAAAATATAAGTCCGTCGTTAAAAAAAATTTAGTTACAACAACAGCCTTTCGTTATTAAGGGCATTTTACAAAAAAAAAAACATTAAAAATAAACAATTTTCTTAAAAACAACAGCCTTCATTATTATAAACATTTCGTAAAACTAAAATAATTTTTCAGAATTAAAACCCACCTTCGTTCAGACATAAAAAAAAAGAAAGAGCATAACTTTCCTAATTTACCCACGAAAAAACAGACGGTTTGGGTTAAAAAAAAATTTGAGGACTGGAGGGAGGGGGGTGAGAGGGCGAGAGGGCAGAAGGGGGTTATATAAAATTCCTTTTCATGCTTTCGTTGCCCAAGGCTGTACTAAACGCTGGCCCTGGAAAAAAAAGTGTGTGCCTTATGAACGAACAAACGAACGATAGTTTGAGCAAAACATTGCTGATGTTCTCATATGAGTTGACCCGAATGTTAATGGAACAAACGAACCCATGTCTTTTTTTTTATTTTACTTAAAGGCTTCGAAATACATTTTGAACTTTATTACATCAGGTAATTTTTATGCAATTTTTATCTTTTCTTTCGATGTTATTGATATTCGTTATTAATTAGTTTTATTAAGTTTATTATTACTATTACTAATTTTAATTATATTATTACTGTTATTATTTTACTATCAGTATTATTATATCTTTATTATTACTAATATTATTACTACTACTACTACTACTATAATAATAATAATAATAATAATAATAATAATTATTATTATTATTATTATTATTATTATTATTATTGATGCTGGAAAGAGATCTTTACATTTCTGAGAAATTCGTTCATCAATACCCTGACATGAAATCACCTTAAAAAAATCAATGTAACTTACCGTTTCTAACTCATTGCGTTGTCAGGCAACCACTCCATTATTATGAAGGATAAGATTATTAAATGTAAGATAACTGAGCAGTGTAAGGTAATCTTTTCAGGATACGAAGTAATCTTAGCAAGTCAGCAGCTGTCTGGGCAAATTGAAGGCAATAACGTGAGGTAAGAGGTAAGTTGATCGGATAGGAATCCTGTCATCATTGTGGGAAAGAGGAGGAGGAGGAGGGTGGAGAGGTAGTGGGAGGAAGGATGAGGGTAGGGAGGCACTGGAAATTAGGATGCGGGTGGGGAGGCAGTGGGAATTGGGATGATGGTGGGAAGGCACTGGAAATTAGGATGAGGGTGGGGAGGCAGTTGGAATTAGGATGATGTTGGGGAGGCAGTGGGAATTACGATGAGGGTGGGGGAGGCATTGGGAATTAGGATGATGGTGGGGAGGCAGTGGGAATTAGGATGATGGTGGGAGGCAGTGGGAATTAGGATGATGGTGGGGAGGCAGTGGGAATTAGGATGATGATGGGGAGGCAGTGGGAATTAGGATGATGATGGGGAGGCAGTGGGAATTAGGATGATGGTGGGAAGGCACTGGGAATTAGGATGAGGGTGGGGAGGCAGTGGGAATTAGGATGATGGTGGGGAGGCAGTGGGAATTAGGATAAGGGTGGGGGAGGCAGTGGGAATTAGGATGATGGTGGGGAGGCAGTGGGAATTAGGATGATGGTGGGGAGGCAGTGGGAATTAGGATGAGGGTGGGGGAGGCAGTGGGAGTTAAAATGAGGGTGGGGTGGAGGGTAAGGGACAATGACGAGGGGACTGGGGATGAAGGGGAAGACTTATGAAGACAGACCGTGGGAAAGCCTGAGGGTGGAGAGTACGAAGGAGAGGTAACTGCGGGTAGAGACTATGGGCTAAAACTGTGGGAGACTGTGGGAGGGTGACTGTGGGCAGGGTCTTGCTTTTGATCACATAATAGAGCAAAGCACATGCACAAGAACACACACACTCAAATACATGCATACACACACACACACACACACACCTCGTTTTTATGCTTAAGATTAGATAACATATAATAAGATGTGTTCGTTCGATTGTATTATAAAAAAAAACTTATAGAGATGAAAATGAAACATTCTGGAACTAGTTATAAACATATGGTTCCATAGTGAGCTAGCATCTAACTTTACTGCATTGAAACTAATAATGACATGCTATATCTAGACTAAATATCACATTACCTATAATTGTTATCCCTCGTCGCCTACGCACGAGAAAAATTGTTTGATTCGTGTTTTCGTTTCCAATTAATGTTCTGTGTGTGTTTGTTGTGTTTATGCTTGGTACAAAGACTTCCTCGGCTTAATTTGTGTCAGTTTTGTGGTCATCGCCTCGAAAACTCTCCGCTGACCTGAATATTCTGCGGGGTTAAACAAATTTGACTTTTATTTATGTTTTATTACAAAATTTGGCCCTTTTTTTTGTTGAGAAACTTTGGCCTTAAAATATTTTAAAAAAAATTGAGTTCATACACATCGAGATATTTCACTCAGACTTTATGTATGAAGGGTACTGTATGTATGTATGTATATATATATATATATATATATATATATATATATATATATACATACTCATTTGTGGTTGCATTGGTCGAGCCATAGCTCCTGGCCCCGTGTGTGTGTGTGTGTGTGTGTGTGTGTATTCTCACCATTATGTTTGAACAAACTAGAGATGACCTCTTTGGTAAATTAACAACTAGAGTCATTGGACCTTCAGTGATTGCTAGTTGCCAGCTAGGGTAACCGAATAATAATATTAATTTTTAACACACTGTCTGTCTCCCACCAACGTTGGGTGACCCGAAAAAAGAAGAAACACTTCTACTATCATTCTATCACTGCCTTGCCAACTCGAATGCACTATCACCAACCCTCGTTTAGAGTGCAGGCACTGTACTTCCCACCTCCAGGACTCAAGTCCTGCTAACAAGTTTCCCCTGAATCCCTTCATAAATGTTACCTTGCTCCTACTCCAACAGCACATCAAGTCATGAAAGCCATTTGCCTCCAATCCTCCGTCCTCTCTAACACTCACACATGCCTGTTGGATGTCCAAGCCCCTTGCAAATAATACTTTTTTATATTTTCAAGTGGTATGGGGAAACCCAAGCAGCCAGCAGCAGTATAAGTATCATATTTTTGGACAACCGCTAAACCCGTAAGGGTTATTCAGCGTCCGGGTAATAGAAAGCCAATTAGGCTTTCATCTGTGTAAGGAAATCAAGATCCCTTCACTACCATCAAGACTTCCCCTTCCCTCCCCCCTTTCCTTGAAAGCTAAGGCAAGAGGAAAAGCGGAGGGGGAGAAAGGGGAAAAGGGGCAACAAGCATTTTGAGAGAGGGGAAGGGGCCTGGCAAGCATTCACAAGTAGGAAGGGTCCTAGACCAGATGAGCGGCAGAGAGGCAATATTGAAGAGTCACCTCTTTATTCATTAGGTCTCAAAGGAAAATGAGATGCGGATCTTTTTCATCTGACTGTCTTGCTTGTTCTGATCTCGTATTCATTAACCATTTGTTATTTAAATTCAGATAGTCAATTCTTTCATGGAAAAGCCAGGCAGGTGGAATGTACTCTTGAGTACGCTGTTGCATGCAACACTGAACGCAATCATTGACAAGTTAAGGAGTATTAAATGTACCCAGTCTTCGTTTAGGGAGTTCTGAATGTAAGCAGTGATAATTTAGGGAGTTCTAAATGTTAGCAATGAGCATTTAATAGTTTTGAATGCAAGCATTGATCATTTAGTAGGTCTGAATTTAAGCAATGAGAGTTAAGGGAGTTTTGAATGTACTCACTATTTTAGTTAGTAATGAATATACTTATTCACAATGGTAGGATTCTCTGAATGTACTCATCACCATTTCAGGGAGTTGTGAATGTTCTCATTGATCATTCACAGACCTTTTAATGGGCATTCCAATGTTTTGTCGACATGGTACTAGACACTACACCCTTTTTCGATGTTAACAGACTACAAAGTAGCGTTACCAGCTGACTTGAATTAACGTCAAAGTAGCGTTATCAGCTGACGTGAACTGACTTCAGGAAACTGACGTCAGTAAATTCAAGTCTTCGGTTAAGGCAAACAAACTCACGCCAGTAAACTGATGGAAACAACTTGATGTCACCAAGGCAATGTCACGAGCGGACGTCAACACACTGGTGTAAACAAGCTGACGTCATCAAGGTGATTGCTACTTCAGCGTGAAGATGGAATTTCACGCAACTGTTGGTATTTTAACGAGTTTTATTTCGACGCGGTTTAGGATTGCCGGCGTTTTTGGTGAGAAATTCTGACACAATACGTCCGCTTTCCGACTCTGTTCTTTGTTTTGTACTTCACATCTGATATATACATCTTTTCTTATTTTTACTTATGTTTTAGCAGGTGATTTGTCTCAGATAATGTTGTACAATAGATTATGCTCCTAAAATACTTCATATACGTGTGTGTATGTATATATATATATATATATATATATATATATATATATATATATATATATATATATATATATATATATATATATATATATATATATATATATATATATATATATATATAGTTAATGTCTTGATTGTCTCTCTACTTCTGAAAGATATATAACTTTGTTAAATACTATTTTCACTCACACTCTCCAAACTTAATATAATTAATAGGAGACAAATTATAAGTTATAATTATTTTTGTGTCTATAAGTATTGTTATATTGCTAGTGCATGTAGGAGACTGTAATATTTACTGTGGTAGGATGGTTCATATTAAATGGGTTCGAGTCCATTTTTTTTATTAAGACAAAATTTGTTTTTATAAGATTTGTAAAAATGGTTGGTGCGGAAAGCGAAACAAGGTACAATAATTTTCAATTCCTCTCTTCCATTCCTTTATTTTCATCACCTCCCTCTCTCTCACGTTTCTCCTCAGTTTATTTCCATATATTCTTGGCTTTCTTTCTAAGCCTGTCCGGCATCTCTCTCTCTCCCCATCTTTCATTTTTTTTTATCTTCTCCCATTTGTTATTTCCTCGTCGACCCTCTCCTATTTATATTTTGTTCTTCACGTTTTACTCCCCTTCCACCTTCTCTAGTTCCCTGTTTCCACCTTCCCTACTCCTCTCTTTCATATCTTCTCATTAGCAAGCCGTCAGAACCTTTTTGTGGTGCACCCGTCCGGGCACTGAACATATCTCTCTCTATCATCTTCCTTCTCGCCTCTCCTTTCAGGTTCTCTTCTCTGTTTCCGTCTTCCTAGATCACCCGTTTGCATTCGGATTACTAATTACAGCACACTTAGAGGTTGTGCTGCAGCTCTGGCGCCCAAAAAACGCCAAATACAGAGAAAGAACACAAATCTTATTCATGATTTTAGGTATCATATTGTAATCCAGTTTGAAAAATTTAATCTGTTGATAAAACAAATCATGCATTGAATGATCAGTTATGGAGTATTGAATCATCATATATGGAGTATTGAATCATCATTTATGGAGTATTGAATCATCATTATGGAGTATTGAATCATCATTTATGGAGTATTGAATCATCATTTATGGAGTATTGAATCATCATTTATGGAGTATTGAATCATCATTTATGGAGTACTGAACGATCATTCAGGGGATACTGAATGATCATTCAAGGGATACTGAACGATCATTCAGGGGATACTGAACGATCATTCAGGGGATACTGAACGATTATTCAAGGGACACTGAACGATTGTTCATAAGACTGAATGGTCATTCATTTAATAATACATGATCCTTAATGAACTGTTGAGTAATTCTTATGGTATACTACATTAGCATTTGTAAAATGCTGAAGGATCATTTATGGAGCAGTGAACTATCGTTTCTGGAGAACTGAATGATCATTTAAGACGTTGTGAACAATCGTTATGAAATAATGAAAAATCATGTTATGCATTGCTGAATAATAATTTATTCAGAACTAAAGGATCGTTTATGGATTACTGAACGATCATTTATGGAGTATTGGACGATCAATTTTGGAATACTGAACGATCGTTTTCTGGGGAACTGAACGATTAATGTGGTTCTGACCTTCCATTTAATGAATACTGAATGATGAAATATAAGATACTGAAATAGATGAGAAACAGATATAGATGCGAGAGAAAATGGGAGATAAAAATGAGAGATAATGAGAGAAGATATATATTGCACTGCAACAGAAGAGAAAAATCACTACAAAGCAGATTGCCTCGTTATGGACCATTAAATCTTCAGTTATCCATAAATCCTTTGTAATCTCCTGTAATAGTCTTATCTCTCTCTTTCGTCTTTTTCTTCCTATCTCCTTCCCCTCTCCCAGCTTCTAGGTTCTCTATGTTACCTGGCTTCACTTGGCTGTCCTAGGAGTAATTGGCTAGGTGAATGACTCTCTCTCTCTCTCTCTCTCTCTCTCTCTCTCCTCATAATTATTCACTCACTGTCTTTCTCCCTTTCCTCGAGGAATTGAAAAATTTTCCTGCTTCCATCATTCCCCTTCCTCATTCGCTCCTTTATTTCCTCTTTCCCTTTGAGCATCCTTCCTTTCTTCTGTCCTTTTTCCTCTCTTCATCTTATCTTTCCTTCCATATTTTTCTCCCTTCCCTCCTTCCATTCTTCTCTCCCTAAGTTCATTCCCTCACTTTCTTTCGTTTCCCCTTATGCAATCCAACCTGTTTTTTCCTTCTGCTGGAATCACATTTCAAATGGCGTCTTCACCGCCTTAAAACCTGGTTTAGCGTGCATTTACTGCCCTTTCCACCTCCAGGACTCAAGTCCGGCTAACCGGTTTCCCTGAATCCCTTCATAAATGTTACCTTGCTCACACTCCAACACCACATCAGGTCACAAACAACTTGCCTCCACTTACTCCTATCTGACGTTCTCACACAGACCTGTTGGATGTTCAAGCCTCTAGCTCTCAAAACTCCTTCCCTCTAGGTGCCCAAACCACCTCTAAAACCTCCTTCAGACCTCTGAATTTTGATTTTGGTAAACCTGCACACATTCTAATCGCAAAGCTCTGAATTCTCTACATAATATTTACAACACAGATCGCCCTCTAACACGACATCACTGCCTACAGACTTCTCTTCGCTGCATCATTTAAAATCCATGCTTCATTCCCGTATATAACAAGTATTGGTAGCCCTATAAATTGATTCACTCTTGTTGCTTTCATTGATAAAGTTCTTTGTTGCCACAGGTGCTTCAATGCACCACACACTGGTGGGCCCTCTTAATAACCAGGTGGGTCATCTTAATAACCAGGTGGGTCATCTTAATAACCAGGTGGGTCATCTTAATAACCAGGTGAGTTTTCTTGATAACCTGGTGGGTCCTCTTAATAACGTGGTGGGTCCTCTTAATCGCGTGATTAATGAGAGATGAATATCTGACAGCCTCTTCATTACCTCCCTGGTTTGCTAATGACTCTCTATACCCTCTCTCTTATCTTTACTCTCGTCTTTTAATTGTCTTCCATTCATCAGTGCTCCTGCTATGTCTTCCTGCCCCCTTCTTCCTAAATATCTTCCTTTTCTTTTTTTCGTCTTCCTTCCTTTCTTCTGATTCTAATTACCTTTCCCTTGTACCCTTTTTCTTCTTCCTTTCCCCTGGTCTTTATTGTCTTTGATCGTTTTATCTTCCTTTTCTCCGTTACTTCTAGTTTTCAATGCTTCCTTTCCTCTGTTCCTTCTTTTCTTTCACTTTCTCCTTTACTTTCTTTTAATCATAGATCTTTCTTTTTTCTTCTCTTAGTTTTAGCATCTTCCTCGTTTTTCCTTCTTTACTTCATATTCGAATTTTCTCTCTCTTGTCCTTGTGTATTGTTCCTCTGCCTCTTTACAGTCTTCCCTCTATCATTGTTTATAACTCCTTTACTTACTATCTTCTTTCTTCCAGGTTTTCACCTCAATTTATTTTTGTACTCTCTCTCTCTCTCTCTCTCTCTCTCTCTCTCTCTCTCTCTCTCTCTCTCTCTCTCTCTCTCTTGTTGGTCTCCGCCTGTTCCTATTTTCTTCGCTAAGTAGATGAAAGACAGTTATAGCCCATCGTTTCACTCAAAGACAATGTTGCATCTCCTAGTAGGACATTAATTATGATACGTTACGCCCACCGGGGTCATTTTTTCTGGAATAATGTTCCCATGTGGGCGAAACGTCTCCTTATTAGTATCCTAAGTGTTGCTTAGGAGTCTATACTTCACAAAATATCGTTCAAATGAACTCATGGCTTGGGAAAAGTTACCCGTGAACGAAACGTCGTTGAGAAGCTTGCTTTATATATATATATATATATATATATATATATATATATATATATATATATATATATATATATATATATATATATATTATGTAACCACGAACGAGTGGTATTGATCAATAACTACACGTCCACACCACCGTATGTCCTTGGGTAGCGAGTACAACATTCAGTTCTACTGGATGCGCTTCTCTTAAGGATTGTGTGGTTCAGTGGTCTAAGGCGTTATGTGTTTTCGCTCTCCATGAGGCGGGCCAAAGCATCATAGGTTCGAATCCTGGCTAGTGAGTGTAGTTATTGATATATATATATATATATATATATATATATATATATATATATATATTATTATTTGTAACCACGAACGAGTGGTATTGATCAATAACTACACGTACACACCACCGTATGTCCTTGGGTATCGAGTTCAACATTCAGTTCTACTGGATGCGCTACTCTTAAGGATTGTGTGGTTCAGTGGTCTAAGGCGTTATGTGTTTTCGCTCTCCATGAGGCGGGCCAAAGCATCATAGGTTCGAATCCTGGCTAGTACAGTGTAGTTATTGATATATATATATATATATATATATATATATATATATATATATATATATATATATATATATATATATGCAATAATCGCATATGAGAGATATAAGATGCAAAATAACCACAGGGAGAGCTGAATGACAGCTCTTGGCCTTTTATTTTGCATCAACACATCAGGAGCTTGCAATGTTGCAGAAATGAGTAGGAAGTCCAGGAAAATTCGTTCAGGGAAACGATGTTTTAATTGCAACACGAAAGGCCTAGAACTAACATTCAATTCCCCATGTGATTATTTCGCGTGTTTATATATTTTGATGACTAAGACATACGTGCAACACCTGGGTATTGCATACTTATGATGAAATTATTAAAAAATTTGCTTTGCAAACCATCTTTTGTATCTGTTATTACTAATTTTGTTACTCATTAGCGACTTACTTGTTTGAAAACTTTCGTTTTTATTAATATTCCTTTTTTTCTTTGTAGTGATTTTTTTTTGTGTCAAGTTTATTAGTTATAAGGTCTCGGGGTCTCTCTCTCTCTCTCTCTCTCTCTCTCTCTCTCTCTCTCTCTCTCTCTCTAAAAAAAAAATATTTATAAAAAAATACTGCCTAAAAAAGTTTTCAGCTTCTCGTTTTAATAACTCGAAATTATCTGGTCATCACATAATTTTTCCAACTATTATTTGTCCGTTTTCTGTCAATTAAAAAAGTATCAACAGGGGGACGAATTTCACGAGCGGGAAAAAACGTGCGATGGACAAAAATTTTGTGTTTTTGTTGACATGGGAAAATAGTGTTTACGTTCAGCGATTCTCCCCATCCTTCTTCCCTTTCCATTTCCATTTTTTTTCATTACCTTACCCTTGATTATCGTCTTCTCTTTCCACTGGATATCCTCTATTTCTCTTCCTATTGATTTTATTTCCCTTTCCGTTTATTATTCCTTTCGGTTCGATATCGCTTTCCTTTTCATTTACTTTCAAGTGGTAATCCCTTTTCCCTTCCAGTTTCGTATCCTCTTTTATCACTGCCCTTCCATTCCCTTTCCCATTGCTATCCTCTTCCTCCCACCATTGTTCCTAATCCATCTTATCTCCTTCTCACTCGTATTTCATTTATCTAAGTTCATCTTTATAGAGTCAAGAGGATAGAAATAGTCATGAACAATAAAAGTCACAACACAGAAGCTGGAACAATTCACAGGAGAGGAAACTTAAGACGAGGACGTTTCGGTCAGTCCTCGACCATTATCAAATCACAACTGAGCACGAAAAAGTAGAGTGTCGTTATTGTAATGGTCAATAATATCGACAAGGGGATGAATGGGACACATCTGGCCGCATCATCACGGTATCTTCACTGCAAATGTGTCTCATCAACAGCGAGTAGGGTCAATGAAGATAGTAGGATAATATAGTTACTCTATTGGTAGTCCATTAGAGTGGAGAGGAAAGTGACAGGAAAGGAGAGATGCAGCAAATTCATGTACTCAGCTGCACTCATACTGCATCAGTCTCTAGACACATACTGGATCAGATCCTGTACTCATACTGGGTCAGATTCCTGTACTCATACTGGTTCCTGGAACATATGAACTACCATGTTTATGTTCGCCAGCGATGGAAAACTAATGAGCAGAGTACATAAAATAATCTACTGTTTGCTACAGCATGAAACGAATATGCTTCAAGAAATTGTTCAATAAGAGACCACTTGAAATAAACTCTAGGAAATTAAAGATTAGGAGGTCAGCGTCAGAATGCAAAAATATCAGAGGCAGTGTACTACTTAAGAGGCAGGAGGAAGAGTGCACCGCATGAGGGGGAAGTCAGAGGAAGAATACCACTTGCAAATGAGACAACTTTCAGAATTAAAATAAAGATAACTCCAGAGGAATGACCCTAGCATTATACCACTCAGCTGAGTCACACAGACAATAATAAAGCTTGACCAAGCATCTCCAGAAGACCGGAGAGCCACACAGATATGATCACATAATATTATAGGAAACAAAGTTGAGAGGGACAAATTGTGAGACAAAAAAACTGAACGAGGGGACACAAATGAACCAAGGAGAATAAGAAAGGATCCCTTGAGAGTGAGGTAAGTGAACAAATGGAATGCATTAGAAAAAGGTGTTACTCTATTGGAGGGCTACAGTAAGAGGACCAGCCGGCCAAACATCCTATGGTGGATTCGGAGGAAGAGTAGGAGGAGCCACCTAAACATCCTGAGGAGGAGGATGAGTAACTGCCTTAAAATCCTAAAAACTTGATCCTCTCTAAATATCAACAGAGGCGAGCGTAAAAACCTACGGGATTTAAGGAGAAACTCTCAAGGAAATGTCAGCAAGCTTCCTAGAGCTGTGAGCTCAGTCACACACACACACGCACACACACACACACGCACACGCACATATACACACACACACACACACACACACGACACACACACACACACACACACACACACAGCACACACACACACACACACACGCACACACGCACACACATACACATACACACACACACACGCATTCACACACTCAGACTCATGCTCACCATCATCCTCTCTCAAAAAACTTGTATAAATAGTTTTAATTTGAGTACTTTCTCTTCTTAATACTCAGTAAACGTCCGAGAGAGGCGGAATTCTATTAAACTGGTATATTACTGCATTTTTTTGCTGCCTTAATCTAGTCAACGGCCAGTGGAGACACGAAAACGTGATGAGAGGGAGTAAAGAGAATGGGGAGAGAAGGAATGAGAGAAAAGAGGAATGAGTTTTGGAGTGAGAATGGTGAGAAGCTGAGGAAAGAGAGAATAGTGAGAAGGCTAAGGAAAGAGGAAGATGGAGTGGAGAAATAATGGGGGAGACATAGGTTATGGTCAAAAGAGAGAATAGGGATCAAGAAATAGGTCAGCAGAAAAAAATAACTGAGAGGGTAAAAAGAGTACATACAGGAAAAGAGATGAGAAAGGGGGAAAGAGAAAAAAACATTAGAAAATATTGACCAAGAAAAGCAGGTAAGAAGAACGAGAGAGAATGGGGAAAGAGGGGAAAAAACGGAGAGGAGCATGAAAAACAAAAGTGAAATAAGGAACGGGGAGGAATAATTGAGCCTCTGGAATCGAAAAAAGACAATAATTCGTAAGACTACGAAGTACGAGAAGCGATATCTAGAATAGGGAGAAGAAATAAGTGCAAAAAAATGTGATGATAAAAATATTAAAAATAATAATAATAATAATAATATGACAATAATTATCGTCTCCCATCGAGAGCGTCCTACCTGGATATTACAGTTAAAAAAAATCGACCCTTCTAAACCTCTTATTTTAAACCACTTGTCTACCAGTAGAAATCATAAGACAAAATAAGATGATGGTGGTAAAAGTCAGTCACAAAAGAGAAAGATATTAGGTGGTGAGACCGAGAGCGACGGCCAAGCAAAATATATGGCAATCATGGCGAGATGTTCAAAGCTCGTCAGAGGTAGGATGCAGATGAAGTAGAGATCAGAGGCAAGACTAATGGAGGCTGGGGATTGTGCGGCCTACCTACTGGGGGAGGGAGAGAGAAGGGGAGAGAGAGACAGAGATACTACTCCCAGACAGCACAGAAAATCCCCTCCCCCAAACATACATGATAATGTATAAAATTCCGAGAGGAATTGACAAGATGGAATGTTAATAGATGGAACACAGGAACAAGGTCACACAACTGGAAGCTGAAAACTCAAATGAGTCATAGGGATGTTAGGAAGTATTTCTTTAGCCTTAGAGCTGTCAGGAAGTGGAACAATCCGGAGAGTGAAGTAGTGGAGGCAGGAGCTATACATAGCTTTAAAAAGAGGTATGATAAGGCTCTTGGAGAGGAATAAAGTGACCTAGTAGAGACTAGCGAAGAGGAGGGCACAGGAGCAGAGAATCGACCCCTGAAACCCCATATAGGTAAGTACATATAGGTGAGTACACACACACACACACACACACACACACACACACGAAAAACGCAACACACTCTTCATGTTGATAATGAGAAAAGTTTACCTCTCATAATTCTCATAAGACAGGATGTTAGTAAGAAATTAAACTTTAGATGGAACACTTAGGGAGACATTTTCTTAATTCCCGGAAAAATGTATTTGCAAATATAAAGACCAATAATCATAGATGAGAAAATTTGTACAAATACAAAAATTTTTTTCACGCACACAACTACAAATACACACTCACACAGTAATATATATATATATATATATATATATATATATATATATATATATATATATATATATATATATATATAAGAACAACTCACGTGGCAGCGACCCTCAAAGCAAGTCTGACCACATACCTGAAAAAGAAGATCAAATTTATGAGTATCGGCGGATAATAATACTGATTATTACAATTATTATTATTATTATAATCAAATAGAAGCGCTAAACCACAGGGGTCATGATTATTACAATAATAACAGGTTCATTCTCACTGGAAGAAAGGCGTTCCTCTCACCACTAAGAATGTAGAAAGTAGAATGTAAAGAGTTACATCCACCAGCTGCCTGAAGACCCTCAGTCAGAAGTGCTTTGATACTTTTAAAAAGTTCTCGATCCAATACATTGGAGCTAGACCTCCCTTTCTTGGATCAAAGCTGATTATCTCATATTGTCCTAAGGGCTGTGTGTCCTCTTATTAGTCTAGTGCTTCCCCTAGAATATAATAATATTTCTTGCAACGTAAATATAGCTCTATTAAAACAGCTTCTGTCTATTAAACGTCTACCTGGTACTAGAATAACTTGGAACATTACTAGCTGTAAACTTAATCATTCATTAATATAATCATTACAACAATTATTCACTTTGTTGATTGTACTTGTGTACAAAGTTATTTGAAAATATGTTAAATAACTATAACTTCATATCATAATTTATTCAAGAGATTATAGCGGTACAAGACTAACAAATGTGTTTTGGTGCACTGGTCTGCCATAGTTAGATGGTCTCACTTGTCTAGTGTATTGTTAGCAGATGGTGAGTCTCTCCCTTGTTAAGAATACTGCTCACGTATAGAGTTCTCCGATAGTCAGATTCTCTCTCTCTCTCTCTCTCTCTCTCTCTCTCTCGTCAAGAATACTGATCTCACATCTTCAAAAAATTATCCTTGATTAGAACTTTGTTCTCACATCGAGCAAAACTTTGCCTTTATCACCACTTTAAGAAATTCGGAAAAAAAAAAACACAATTCATCATCTTGTCCTGTAGCTCACAGCCGAAACGTCCTTAGTTTGATTTTAAATGAGTTCTTGCTGACCAGTTTTACCTCTTCGGTGGTCTCTTGATCCAGGAAACTGCAGTTTACAATTCCTTCCTTGAGCCAAACCTGATTACTTCGTATTCCCCAGGTGCTGTGTGGCATTATCTCTGCTCACTGAACAAAATAATGATCCACTACTAATTAGGTGCCAACTATGTCTTTCATACGGCCTCTTCTATATAAAAAAATACTTATTAGTTAGTCTCACTACTGTGTTTCCTCGGTAGAAAATGGGCTACAACATGCGACCAATTAATCTGTTTAGAAAAATTGGACTAACGTGTACTGTCTCTCGCGATCTCCCTCAGCCAAAGTTAGTCTCATTTTCGAGACCAGTTTTTTAGTAAATACTCATTTACAACACCATTTTTCTAACTTATCGTCGCTTTTAAGGCTAGTTATTTATTTACAAGGCCAGTTTCCTAACTTATCTTCACTTATGAGTCTAGTCTTTCTATCTTATCTTCATTTACAAGGCTAGCTTCCTAACTTATCCTCACTTATAAGGCTAGTTTTACTATCTTAATTTACAAGGTCAGTTTTCTAAAATATCTTCACTTCACAAATAACCCGCACATAGACAGAGGAGCTTACGACGACGTTTCGGTCCGACTTGGACCATTTACAAAGTCACACTGTGTGTTTGTGACTTTGTAAATGGTCCAAGTCGGACCGAAACGTCGTCGTAAGCTCCTCTCTGTATGTGTCGGTTATTTGTGTATTGTTCCAGTCACGGTATTGTGCCTTTTTGTTCTTTATCGTCAATTATAAGGCAAGATTTTTTTTATCTTATCCTTATTTACAAGGCTAGTTTTCCAAACCAGTCTTCATTTTCAAGGCTAGTTTTTCTAACCAGTCTTCATTTACAAGGCTAGTTTTTCTAACCAGTCTTCATTTACAAGGCTAGTTTTTCTAACCAGTCTTCATTTACAAGGCTAGTTTTTCTAACCAGTCTTCATTTACAAGGCTAGTTTTTCTAACCAGTCTTCATTTACAAGGCTAGTTTTTCTAACCAGTCTTCATTTACAAGGCTAGTTTTTCTAACCAGTCTTCATTTACAAGGCTAGTTTTTCTAACCAGTCTTCATTTACAAGGCTAGTTTTTATAACCAGTCTTCATTTACAAGGCTAGTTTTTCTAACCAGTCTTCATTTACAAGGCTAGTTTTTCTAACCAGTCTTCATTTACAAGACTAGTTTTTCTAACCAGTCTTCATTTACAAGGCTAGTTTTTCTAACCAGTCTTCATTTACAAGACTAGTTTTTCTAACCAGTCTTCATTTGCAAAGCAAGTTTTTCTAACTTATTTATGAGGTTCCTTTTCCTTGCCAAACCTCATTTAAAAGGCTAGCATTTATAACTTATCGTCAGATACTAGGATAGTTTTCCTAACTATCCTCGGTTTCTAACACTTTAATCAACGTCCCTTTCTGAACGTTTTCTTCGTAGACATTTTTTTTTTTGGGGGGTGAGGATTCTTGTTAAGTTATATCAACTTGGATTAGCTTCGGTTATATATAAATCTATAAAAATTTACTTTTGGCCACAATTAAAATATAAGGTTGTTCGGCGCATCTGGCAGTGTGTCTGGAGGGACCCATTCAACGTTAAAAATCGGACGTTTACAGGCGTGTTTTGAGGCAGGACTGCCATGACGAGTCTGTGGGACTGTAATGAGAACTTCTTGTAATGTAAAACTTCAAGAGGAGGAAAATGAGGAAATGAAGAGTGGAGGAGAAAGGGGAGGAGGCAAAGGAAGAATTAAAGGAGGAAGTGAAGAAGGAAGAGGATGAGGAGGAGGAGGACTAAGAGGAAGGCGTGTCTTCAAAACTTTCTTCATATGGAACTTTATGGGAATGGTCAAATAGACCGCCCCTTCCCAAATGTTTTCTTAAGCAAATATTACCCATTAAATTTACTAAAAAATAACATTTTAATATTTTCCAAACTTTCAATGAATTATATTTTTTTTCATGGGTATTGCACTACGTCATTAATTTAACTCATAACATTATTTCGTTGAGGGAGATTCTTTAAACAAAATAACTTATGTTGTCTTCGAAGGAATTACATGTATTAAATTATAAATTTACACCGACGAAAAATCAATTTTGTTAATAGATTTCATAAATATTTCTGCATCTGTCTCTATTATTCTGTAGGGAAATAAATGTTAAAAATATTTCTTCTGTCACTTGGATACAGGGATATGTATTTTTTTAATATACTCTGCTGACAAGAGCAGTTTTTTAACCCAGGGGGTGAGAGTTCGGTGGAGTAGGGTGAGGGGAGTGAGTTAGGGAAGGGGCGGAGGGAAGAGCGGGGGTCAGGCTGAAACCAATTTGTATATATATATATATATATATATATATAGTGCGTGTGTTTGTGTGATGTGTGTATTTATACATCGTATAAATACACAATCACACAAACACACGCTATATATATATATATATATATATATATATATATATATATATATATATATATATATATATATATATATATATAGTGCGTGTGTTTGGTGATGTGTGTATTTATACGATGTATAAATACACACATTAGTCGTTTGTAAAATTTTCTCTTATACGTTTAAAGATACATTTTTTTTATTTATGTTAATGTAAAAATTAATAATTTTGTACCAAAAAGAACTTGGAAAACTTACCTAATCTTATTATAACAAGCGCAATTTAATTTAGTCTAATCCAACTACATATATTTTAGATAAGTTTACAGTAATTTAATACTAAAAAACACAATGAAATATATCTTTATAGTTAGGTTCAGAAAGATTTTTGCGAAATTATCGCATACACAAATTTTCTTTTGCTTTATCCGGCAAGAAGAGCGTTGCTATTTGAGTCGAAATCACAAGTTATACCTATTCGGCACGACATAGAGAGAGAGTAATACGACTCTCGTAAACTTTTACTTCAATTCTGCAACTGGTGCCTAAGAAGGATAATGTAACATTCAAAAATCGACGCGCCTGTACTACTAGAGCCTAACGCAAAATACTACTACCACTGGCTACTACTGCACCAAACCCCTTTTAATACTACGAATGTTTCTATTACTCTTACTAGTTCTATTACCTGCTGTCGAACTAATAACCTCTGCTATTCCTACTATTATTTTCACCTATTTACACAAATAGTACCCAATTTAGAACGGCAACTACCACATAGGTCATTTACCACTACAATCACTACACTTATTACCAAATCGTACTACCACGACTACTGTTATAGCCATCTAATTCAATTGCCACTATAATCACTATTATTAGTGCCACCACAACCTACTACCACAACAACCCCTGCTTCTAGTACTACTATTACTACCCTCATCACCTCCAACTACAATTATTATTACTACTGTAATCACAAGCTGAAAACAAGTGAGAACATTAACCATTTTCCATTATTTCAGTAGCAACACCAAGACGTTGAGGTCACCATCAACACCAAGGTAAATTTTGGGGAAACACATAGCCGCATGAGAACAGCATTTTGTATACACAACAACAATTTGGAAGAAGTTCTATGGTATATAAATTAAAAACGATGCTCAGAAAAAATAATATTTAATGTTTTCATAATAATAATAATAATAATAATAATAATAATAATAATAATAATAATAACGAAGTATTTATTTACCTCTTGTGAATTTAATAATGAATACTGATAAAGCATTTTCAATATTTTTCGTAAAGAACTTTGTTTCAATAATGTCAAAAGATTATACATTCTATTATTTTATGACTGAAAACGAATAAAATATTCTTTCCGTCGTTAGTATAGTACTGACTTTCCCTCGTTAGTAGTGCACGTTAATACTTTCTAACTCTAGCATTGCATATTCTTTGAAAGTTGGTATAAGAAATTTGTTAGTCGGGAGGTTACCATTGAATGATAATATCTTTGCCCTTGTGGAGGGACTGCTAAGGGGAGAATGATAGTGAATGTGTAATCGTTCATACCACTCAAAGAACAGCCACTGGTAAGACATCAAAAGCCAGATAACCAAACGTGACAGAGACTGAAGCACGGAACCCAATATGCTAAGTTGGTGGCAACCACTGCACAAGATGCAGTGAGGATAGGTGAGTACAAATAGAGAGCGTGTCTGTCTCGCGCCCAGCAGACGGAGGATCAAACCTCCACAAAGTATTGCGCTGAATAACCCAAATAGGTTTAGCGCTTAACATGAATTATATTATTATTTATTCTTCTTCTTTCTCTTCCTCCTCTTCTTCTTATTATTATTTTTATTGTTGTTACTGTTACTATTGTTACTATTATTACTGTTAATAACAAAAAAAGGCACAATACCGTGACTGGAACAATACACACACAACCCGCACATGTACATTCATTACTTCTCTTATCATGCCTCCTCTGTCAAGAAGAGTGTTCTTATCTCCCTCTTTCTCCGTGCTCTCCGCATCTGTGATCCTCAGTTTCTTGAAGCAGAAATTTCCACTCTTCATAATTCTTTTTCCCGCCTGGGCTACCCTTCCCATTTCATAGACTCTGCTTTCTCTCGTGCTAAACGGACTTTCTTCTCTCCTAAACCCTCTACTCCTGAGAACTCTCCAGTCCTCTGCCTTCCCTACATCTCTGGTCTCTCTAATCTCAGCAACTCTCTCCGTTCCTTAGACATCAAACTTACCTTTCGCCAAACTAACACTCTTCGCACTAATCTAGTTCATACCTCCCCTACCTCCACAGATTCTCCTGGTGTCTACTCTATTTCTTGCTCCTCCTGTCCTCTTCAGTACTTCGGAGAAACTGGCCGATCTCTTTCTGACAGACTCAGGGAGCACAAAAATAGTGTTAGGCTTGCCGACACTAATAATGCTCTTTTCTGTCATGTCAGAGATCACAGTCATCCCATTGATTGGTCTTCTGCTAAAACTGTCTACCCTACGTCTAACTTTCATAGTCGCCGCCTGGTTGAATCCTCCCTTATACACAACTTTCCCTGTATGAATCTTAGCCCTGGCTTTGTCTCTGTTGATGCTTTCCTCTCTCATTACATTGTTAAATGCTCTAAACTTCAGAACACCCGTGACTTAACCTGATTCCTTCCTGTCTTATCTTCCCCCTTCTCCTTTTTTCTCCTTGGGTTTTCCTTTCTTTCTGTTCTTTCTTTTGCCTTGTATTTTCCTTCATTTTTCGCTTTTCTTCCCTCTCGTACCCCCTTGCGGGCCGCTAGCCTCATAGCAGTGCTCCTTCCCATATGACTGTCTACTCTACTACCTTTACTACTACCTTTACTACTACCACTACTACCACTACTCCTACATTTCCCCACTCTCTTGTACCCTCCCCTGTCTGCCTGCCTATAAATACCCTTCCTCTGTCTCTGTGTGTTAGTGTGACTTTGTAAATGGTCCAAGTCGGGCCGAAACGTCGTCGTAAGCTCCTCTCTTTTATATGTGCGGGTTGTGTGTGTATTATTACTGTTATTATTATTATTATTATTATTATTAATATTATTATTATTATGTTAAAAAGACACATTTGTAAACCAACATTTTAGTGAATATGTGTTATGCAGTGTTTTATCAAATAATGTTTCAACATTTAGCTCTGTGCATTCCTTTATCAAGTCAAATGACAATATTTCTCTCTGTGAAGAGCTTCATCAAGTCAGGTGCCAATGTTTCCCTCTGCATAGAAATTTATCAAGTTAGTTCATCTGACAAAGCTCTCGAGAGAGCAAAGTGCTTTCCGGTGAAAGCTTGATCCGCACCTTTCTCTATTCTTCATTTCTTTCGGTAGGCAGTACGTCTCCGTATCCACGAGCCTGGTTGCTGGGGTTGATACTCTTTTCCAAATACAACCATGACATATTTTCCTCTATCCTCCCCGAGCAATCTTCCTCCCTCACACCCCACCAACCCCTCCCCTTCTCTCTCTATCTGAACATCAACCCCCTGAGCACCCCACTACTCCTCTTTCTTGCATCATCATCTCCCCTCAACACACACACGTCTTCAAGTTCTTCCCAAGAAACTAATTTTTACCAAGGATCAGAGGTACAATCTCTTACTAACAACCTGTCAAGTGTGTGGGCTGGATCCGGCTTTGTTAAATGAGGTCGAGGAGATGCCCCAAGATGGCTCACGACCCCCAAGACGAACGGATGTCGACTCCCCTCCCTATAAGAAAGAACGAGACCGATAATGAATGTGGAACGATCGTTCAACGCCACTAGACGATCACTGCACGACTACAAAACTATCGCTGAACGACAAAACACGATCTTAGTATAATAAAGCAGTCACAGAACGACTAAAAGACGATTATTGAACAGCTTAAAGAAGATTACAGAATAAATAAAATTTATTATAGAAGGATTAAAATTTGATTATAGAACGACCACATAAATATTAAAGAACGACCACAAAAATATTGCAAAACTACGACCTTGTTGAAAAGAGCATAGAAGAGATTCAAGGAGCCATCCAACATGTGTAAGAGATATACCACCAAGGAACGACAAAAGAACGAACACGGAGGAAAGAACAACTAGATGAACCCCAAGAGAACGGCACGGAAAGAAATAAGAACACGAGGCAGAAAACACGAGCACGACAAGGAAAGCAAGGAGCAAGCACAAAGCGTGCAAGCAAGACCATATGAAGCAATTTCTTTGTAGCAGATTACTTCAAGAAAACCTCGTCCCTTGACTCATGGTGGTGAGTGTGAATGTAGTGGTGGTGATGGTATTGGAAGGAAGACAAGTGGTGGTGGTGGGGACTGCGGTAGGGGGTTGGTGGTAGTTTGGATTGTGGTAGAGGGTTGTTAGTGGGGACAGTGACAAGTATCATAAAGCGGGAAGAGGGAGAGAGAGAGAGCGACAGAGCGACAGACAGAGATTCAGAGAGAGACAGAGAAAGACAGAGAGAGATAGACAGAGGGAGAGAAAGAGAGACGAGATTGCAAGCACAAGGGAATTCATTACAAGAGCTTGGCATTAATACCGCCCGATGGAAATGAAGAAGCCGCTCATCTCCCACAGCATTACCATACGATGCATGCAAGGAAGGGGAGAATGATGATGCCCAGCGATATCCACCTAACCACCACTAAGATCCAGCCTCCTTCAACCTCCCTCCTACCTCGAGAGGCCACACACATGCTCCTCCTCGTACATTACCTCCCGTCAACAGGACTTACCCTCATGGACACTTAAAGGCAAATAAGAGGCCCTCAGACCAGACCCCTCTCGCAGAACCGCCCTTGACAGCGCACACACGGGCAAAAAAAAGCAAAACTCATCTTCCAGTGATTGCGTTACCTCGACAGGCAATCATATTGCACGTTTTGGGGGCTTAACACTCAATCAGCCCCATCATTAAAATTGAGTTATCACCCAGGCCAATCATCGTCTGGGATTAAACAGCAAAGGGACCAATAACTACTCGTAATACAGTAATCAACAGATTATCAACCCTTACTTACAAAAGATGGTAAAAAGAAAAACCTGTTGACTTCACAACAAGAACACTTTAGAGACGAAATTTCAGACGACCTTTCGGCCCAGACAGGATCGGTTGAGTATTTATATATGTAGTGCCGAATAGGTAAAACTGGCCAGTTAGCAAGAACTTATTTAAAATTAAGTCCTTTCTAAAACTTTCCGTTATACGTTTAAACACATATTCTTTTCATTTATGTTAATGTGAAAATTAATAATTTTGTACCAAAAGCACCTTAGAAAATTTACCTAAACTTATTATTACAAGCGCAATTTAATTTAGCCTAATCCAACTAAATATATTTTAGATAAGTTTACAATAATATAATAATAAACACAATGAAATAAAAAATTGTTGTAAGATTCAGAATGATTTTTGTGAAATTATTGCATACACCAATTTTCACTTGCCTTATTCGGCAAGAAGACCGTTGCTATTTAAGCCAAAATCGCAAGTTTTACTTATTCGGCACTATATATATATATATATATATATATATATATATATATATATATATATATATATATAATATAATAATATATTTTTCGTTATGTTCAAATCGATTTCCGTTGATTTTTGGCAAACAAAAATTATTTTCATTCTGCTAATTCGGCAAAGTGAACACTAGCCAAATAAGCCAAACTCTGCGATTCGGGTTATATATAATACTTAAATGATTATAGATGTTAATTTTTTTAATGTAATAAGATTGTGTGTCGGAACGTCTACAGACCCTCCTGAAGAAAGCAGCAGTTTGCTGGTATCAAAATAGTGGCGTCAGATCTAAACTTTATTCTTTCTTTTACTAAGTTCTTTTCCTTTTTCTCCACTTTCTTTTAAGTAGGGAGGAGGAGATGGGGAGGCCTTGATTCTTGTAATGGGCTGATTCGAGGAATTGGAACTACCCCTTCTACCTCCTCTATCTCGGATAACACACAATTATCTCCCATTGTCCAGGTAGTATATGGGAACAACGCTTTTATCTCTAAATAATAATTCACTTGTTAATAAAAATCCACTTAATAATAATAATTCGCTTCGAAGCATGATGCTTCAGTATTTATTAGTCTAAGCCTTACTTCTTGTTCCCTCTTATCATTCTTCAAGCATGCATGTTCTTCCATGAAACAAGAAATCCGGGTTCCTCACCGAACCTATGAAATACTGTTTCTCTTAGGGGTTCCTACCCCGTCCTGGCAACGGAGGCTTCTGTAGTAACCCCACCTCCAGTGGAGCCTCGCCTGAGAAGCCCCGAGGCTCATTACTGATTCTGCCCCGAAATCCGGGCGTGAGGCATAATGCCGGAGGTGACCCCAGGCATATATTATGTGGATCCCACCCCAGCAGCCTCAACCTGAGCTGGTGCCTCCCCCCAACACACACACACACACACACACACACACACACACACACACACACACACACTAAAAGAAGAGACCAGAACGAGGGTATAAACAATTTATCTTAACTCCCAAAGAGCCTAAGGGGTGAAATTACTTCTACTACATGTAACCATTACTGTAGATCCCTACAATATGTTCATAAAAGAAATAGAGTGACAAATAGATAATGGAATTTAACGTTAAGAAGTGCCACGTAATGGGAATAGGGTATAATGATACGAGGCTACTCCCATACAATAGTGGTATGCTCATAGACTATTTTAGTCAAAGCTATATAGCCTACAGTGTGGTGTCAGCACTCAGAACAACTCAAAGAGTAAATGAAATAGGTAAAGCGTAAGAGAATGTACTGTAAAATTATTCCAATATTTACGAAATGCAAACTACTAGGAAAGAGCGAAAGCACTGCCTACGCCATCTTTGGTAGAAATTAAGAAATATTTAATTTTTAATAACTATAAGTGTGAATGTGTGTGTGTGTGTGTGTGTGTGTGTGTGTGTGTGTGTGTGTGTGTATACTCACCTATTTGTGGTTGCAGGGGTCGAGTCGTATCTCCTGGCCTCGCCTCTTCGCTGGTCGTTATTAGGTTCACTACCTACTCCAAGAGCTTTATCGTACCTCTTCTTAAAGTTGTGTTTGTGTGTGTGTGTGTTTGTAAATAGATACATTAAAATAGAATAGAAAGATTTTTAATTACCAACAACTGGAAAACAATAGACCCCATCACATTTAAAGAACGAAAAGATGCTTGAAAAATACACGAAAATATTCCTTAACTATTACAGTGATGGAACCAAAAATCGAGGTACAATAAATAGTATGTCTCAGCAACTGACAGACTATAGACATAGAAGACAAATGACGTACAGCAAAGTTCGAAATATCAGAATATGCGAATGAATGCAATGTGGGTCCCTGAAGAGGCCGTCTATGGGCCCCACACTGCTCTTAAATTTGTCGCTCTGACAGATTTTTACATTAGTCACATCCACGTGCAAATACGCACGCGAGCACTAATATGCTCACGCTAGCAACCTCGCAAAAGCGTTAAAGTACTCAGTCTCGTATGAATACGCACACGAGCAGAACTAAGCACATTCATACAAGGAATTATTATAGCATCAAGACTGTCAACCACGAGAGCATTTTAACATGTTTTCAACACGTGGGTTTAAATCAGTATCCCGTAATTCAATAGCGAGATTAATTTTTCCACATGTGTTAATTTTAACATATGTGGAAAGATAACGTTACCATACACGCTCCGTGTAATTTAATAACTGACCCATGAAAAGTCCAGTTGTACATACATCATTTTTGCACTGGAATATTCAACAGCAATAATCGTAATGATAATTCATCGATGCCTAAATAATCTGCCTTTAAGCCGGAAATATTTTTTGGGTAAATTATTGTCCCATAGTTTTGACACTCATAAACGTGAACTATTTTCTGTTTTGCTCAGCAATGTAAATTATTATCCTTCATTATACATACTCTTCTCAAATTTATATAAATTACTGAGTCAAGGAATTCAAAACTATGAGCATTACACACACACACACACACATATATATATATATATATATATATATATATATATATATATATATATATATATATATATATATATATATATATATATATATATATATATATTTTTTTTTTTTTTTTTTATATTGGGGTCCACCTCTAGTGCAAATTGTGGGACCCATAGCCTCGGAGAAGTGGATAAAAAGGCATCAAGGAAGAATATATATATATATATATGTCGTGCCGAATAGGTAAAGCTAGTCAGTTAGCAAGAACTCTTCTAAAATTAAGTCCTTTCTAAAGAAAAATTCTTATACGTTTAAATATTTTTTCATTTATGTTAATGTAAAAATTGATAATTTTGGGCCAAAAGAACCTTAGAAAAATTACCTAACCTTATTATAACAAGCGCAATTTAATTTAGCCTAATCCAACAAAATATATTTTAGATAAGTTTACAGAAATTTAATAAACAAACGCAATGAAATATATTTTTCTCGTTCGGTTTAGCATGATTTTTGGTAAATTATTGCATACACAAATTTTCGCTTGCCTTTTTCGGCAAGAAGAGCGTTGCTATTTAAACCAAAATGGCAAGTTTTGCCTATTTGGCACTACATATATATATATATATATATATATATATATATATATATATATATATATATATACACACACACACACACACGTGTGTGTGTGATACATTAACGATCTTGACCATTCTTGACCTTACACAAAAGTTCTTTACTATTTCTTACCCGGTGGAGAAATTACTGACACGATTATAGAGACTCTGTACCCAGTTCCATTGATTATTGCTCTCATTATAGCGAATAATTATGTCACTGCTCAGGTAGCCCGTCTCTATAAATTATTTACTCCGCATCAAAGATTGACGACTCCACTGTATAAATAATGACCCCAAACCATACCACGGGTGGTTAGAACCCGCGATCAGATAGTCTCAAAACTCTGATCGCGGGTTCTAACCCCACCCGTGGTATGGTTTGTTTGCAATCGTGTCATTACGATTTCGTGAGTAATAATGACCCCCTCGGTACGAACTGTTGTCTAATGTTCATAACCACAGCTCTGACATATGAAATTCAAACCTAATTCTTCTTGTAGCGGATGCTTCCAAAGTCAAAATCATAAGCTATTTTAATGCTGGAAACATCTAATTTTAACAGCTATTATGATACAGAAAAAAAAAATTATTTAATATTAATAACGTTATAATAATAATAATAATAATAATAATAATAATAATAATAATAATAATAATAATAATCTTATAAAAAAGACACTAAACCCGTGTGGTGGTCATGTACACTCCCCCCCCCCAAAAAAAAAAAAGGTTCTGTTTTTAGTGAGGGTACATTTTCTTTACCTTGACTAGTCTTAAAGGGGGGTCTCGTGAAAGTGGCTTTTTATGCCTTCAAGGTGGTGATGAATAGCTCCTGGGAGGGGTGGGGAAATTTTTATATTCAATTCATGACATCATATAAATCATACACACTGAGGGGTCTACCTAGCACCACCGTCCCCGCTGACATCCACTTCCTTGCTTATTAAAAATGAAATATGTTAAACGAAGGAAAATTATAAATACGAAATATATTGAAAACGATGTGATAGTAGAGAAAAAAAAGTGTGGTGATGGGTGGTGAGAGAAGTGATGTAAAGATATATGAGGTGACGTGGAATGAAATGAGGTCCTGGGAGGTGGGCTGCAACGATGTTAAGTTTGCGGCCAGCAGTAACAGCCTGGTATGTCAGGCCCTGATCCACCGGAAGGTCTGGTCAAGGACTGGACCGCTGGGGGGGGGGTTGACCCTCGGAACGTCCTCCAGGTAGACTCCAGGTAGGAATTAATGCGAGCAGACACCCAAAATAAGTCTACGGTGTTTACCACCCAGGTTTCAGTAAATAATGCCTAATATAAGGCCGATAAATCTACGGTACATACTACCCACGTTTCACTTAATATGATTGTAAGGAATATAGCTTTAGCTTGCCATTTTAGCCAACCAATTGTTATTTACTTATCAATCAGAGAAGCAAAATAAACAAATTTGCAAACCTTACCATCCACGTTCCATTTATGTCGTCTGAGATGTTTACTTTTACTTAAGTAATTAACCGGTTTGTTCGGCTTTCTATTAACCGTTCATCTCTCACTCAGTAAATTCAAAATATTACATCAGTAAAATGTCATATACTCAATCAACAAGTAATGAAATCTCCCCAAAAATGTCAGCCACCTAATCAATAAATCAAGCAAACAAAAATAACGTACAGAACACACGGACGAATCCCCAGGAAAATAATTTTTGTTACAATTAAATTAGAACAAATACAGCCACGTACACACCTAGCAACTCTGCGGTTACGTCTATCCTGGAAAAGTACGAATTTGCACTCTTGGAGTGAGACTGTTGGTTTATGACATCTGGCCACAGATTTACTGCTTAACTACACCTTGTCGCATATTTTTTCCCTCACCAATACATAAAAGTGGTCTCCTAGGGTCCCAGCCTCGCCTTGCATCAGACTTTCACTTCATTGGTACAGTCCTGAGGCGATACCAGCAGTTTGGGTTGGCCCCCCCCTTCTAGTTGAGGCGGGGAAGGGAAAGAAGCAGGAGGGAGGGAAGGGAAGGAGAAGCAGGGGAAAGAAATAAAGGTAAGGAAATGAAAAGAAAGGAGGCGGATGTGAGGGAAGTCAGAGAACGGATGAGACAGAGAAGCTATAAGAATGGCAAAAAAAGACATCAGGAAGAACAGAATATAGATAAAAAAAATGAAAGGATAGAGATAAAGAGAGGGTAAAAGGTAGAATGAGAGAAAGAGGGAAATAGAGAAGTCGAATGAAACAGAGTTATAGAAGAACGAGGAACAGAGAAAGGCATGACTTTTAGAATACAGTATACGGAAAAATATAGGGAAAAAAAGCAAAATAAAATAAAAGAGAATTTAAGTAAAACTAGAGGAAGAAGGTAAAAAGAGATCAGAAGGTGCAATGAAAACCAAAAACAAAATAAAATAAAATATCACTTATCCAAACATGAAATTAACCATCACAACTATCAACAAGAACTACCACTAACTATCAAAACTATAAATCATAATCATCACAACTATCAACAAGCACAACAATCAACTATCAACAAGCACTAACATCAACTATCATTACTACTACGAGCCATAACCACTATCACACACGTCAACCAACGCCATAACCAAAGGTCACCACCACCAGGAACCCTTCCTCCATCACTACCACAGCCTAACACCAACAAAAACAAAAATCACCATTATTATCACTCTATCAGTAACACCAACAACAATCACCACTGTCCTCGATCACTCACAAAGAGTCACAAATTCCAGTCACCAGCCACTTCTAACCAACATCACTCCCACTAACATTAACCCTCTTGGCCTTCACCTCAACCACTACCATTGCATTCACCACGAATACAAAATAATCACTATCCTACTATCAGCATCAACAGCCTCTCCAACAACAGACATCACCACAACAACCAGCTATCATCACTATAACGGACCATAATTCCCATAACAGACCATCACCATAATACACAATCACCATAACACTACCTCCATAACAGACCATCACCATAACATGACGGAGATCTTGATCAATCTATCTCAAACAATTTACATCATGCATGTGTTGCACACGCTGGGAGATGGGTGGAAGGGAAAATGGAAGGAAGGAGGAGGATAAAATGTGAAGAAAATAATAATAAATTGATGGATGAGGAGAAGAGGGATAGAGAATTGAAGGATAGAGAGATAAAGGATGAAGAGAAGAACGATAAAGAGAAGAATAAAGAGGACAATAAAATGGAAGAGTAATACAAAGGAGAATAATATAGAAAAGGTAAAAGAGGAGTAATATGAAGAGAAGGCTTAAGAGGAGTGACCACGAAATACGAAAAAAAAAATAGCAACTAAGGATGAAATCGGAAATTAAAGAGGCTAAAAGTGGAAAGCAGAGGAAAGAGGGGAGAGGAGACGCGAGAGAGTAAGAGAGAAAGAGAGAGAGAGAGAGAGAGAGAGAGAGAGAGAGAGAGAGAGAGAAGCGGAGAAGACAAACAGCCGCATGTATCTCCTGGCGTAATGGAGACCATCAATACCTGCTACCATCCAATACACCTCACCCCCTCACACCTGTGTCTTTCCTGATCAAGCCCCTCTTAAAAAAAGAACGTTGTTACCCCTCCCAGAAGGACGCAGATCGAGGCTAACAAAAAACGATGGAAACAGTACTTGCCGCATCGGAGGAGTGAGTGAACTATTCCCCGACGCTTTAAAGAGACGCGCAATAAGCATAAAACTAAACCATTCCTCAACTCAGTAGACATTAAATCATTCCTCAGCTTAGTAAAGTAGAAATTAAATCATTCCTCAGCTCAGTCAAGTAGAAACGTAATCATTCTTCAGCTCAGTAAAGCAGAAATTAAATCATTCCTCAATGCATAAAAGAAAAAAGAAAATTCCTCAACGCATTAAAGGCAAAGGGAATCATTCAACACAGTAAATTAAAACATGAGCCATTCGGCACCATAGTCCAGGAAAAGTTGAGCCATTCCTCAACGCAGTCAAGGAATGAACCCGGATATCTTTGGTTTTCGTCGCAAGAGACGCACGTCTCTCTTTTCGGGGAGCAGAAGGCCAATTATATTTCTATAGTCATCTTTGACAACTGTCAGCACGGTAATCACAACTATCTAGTTGTGAATGCAATCCTAAAACGACTGGTGACTCTTAGGAGTGCTGTGGCATTCTGACTTGCCAGGGATGAGTGGGGGGGAAAGAGACGGTTACTTTGCGATAATCGTTCCAGCCAACTAGACTCTCTCCTAAGCTGTCAGCTGGAGTATATGTCATAATAACTACTGATTCATTGTCATAATTTGTGCTCCCTCTTCATCAGGTTAGCTCGTGATGATTCTCTCTCTCTCTCTCTCTCTCTCTCTCTCTCAATAAAATATACATTTTTATATAATTAATTTTGTTCTCCGTTGTATATCAGGTTAAAACTCATTCCCAGCAATAGTTGTCCGGGTAATATCCGGATTTCAATTCCATTTTATGCACTCTGACCTTCGTCTGCCTGTTCTCCAACATTCGTAATTTTTCAACGACACTCTAATTCATCAGCCATTACCTTCTATCACACAAAAACCAGAATTCTCTGTATTCCTTCCTCTCACTATCCCTCTCCCCCTTTCATCACATCTTTTTTGAGTGGTGAGTTGGGTCAACGAGGTGACAAGTGGTTATAACTATACATGAAACGTTCCTTATTGAAGGAGGTGGACCTGACGTTCCTTACTGAAGAAGGTGGACCTCACGTTCCTTACTGAAGGAGGTGGACCTGACGTTCCTTAATGAAGGAGGTGGACCTGACGTTCCTTACTGAAGGAGGTGGACCTGACGTTCCTTACTGAAGGAGGTGGACCTGATGTTCCTTACTGAAGGAGGTGTACCTGACGTTCCTCAGTGAAGGAGGTGGACATGACGTTCCTTACCGAAGGAGGTGGACCTGAGGTTCCTTCCCGAAGGAGGTGGATCTGAGGTTCCTTACCGAAGGAGGTGGACCTGACGTTCCTTACTGAAGGAGGTGGACCTGACGTTCCTTACTGAAGGAGGTGGACCTGACGTTCCTTATTGAAGGAGGTGGACCTGACGTTCCTTACTGAAGAAGGTGGACCTGACGTTCCTTACTGAAGGTGGACCTCACGTTCCTTACTGAAGAAGGTGGACCTGACGTTCCTTACTGAAGGAGGTGGACCTGACGTTCCTTACCGAAGGAGGTGGACCTGACGTTCCTTGCCGAAGGAGGTGGACCTGACGTTCCTTACTGAAGGAGGTGGACCTGACGTTCCTTTCTGAAGGAGGTGGACCTGACGTTCCTTACTGAAGGAGGTGGACCTGACGTTCCTTACTGAAGGAGGTGGACCTGACGTTCCTTACTGAAGGAGGTGGAACTGACATTCCTTACTGAAGGAGGTGGAACTGACATTCCTTACTGAAGGAGGTGGACCTGTAGACTATTCCATCGACCTGATTGCCTCCGACTATCCATATTTCCACCAACGCTTTAATATAAATTCTTGTTTTGATTAATTATCTGTTCCTTCTCGTACTATTATTGTTTCTATCCAAAATGCGTTTTACGTAATCGTTGTGATTGCTTTTCTGTCCTATCTCTATCTTGGCAAAATTTTTAATACAAACATAAGTGTTCATTTTATCTTCGTGTTCTTCTTATATTCCTCTCCCATACCATTCTTTAATACATAAGCTGGATTCAGTAATATTTTCTATCCTTTCAATTAACCTTCTGCCTATCACTACCTGCTCTTTAGTACAAGAGTTGGTGCTAATTATTACCTGCCTATCCTCTTGCAACACTCCCTATCCCCTCCTGCTCTTTAATACAAGAGCTGGTGTCCCTCTCGATTAAATCTGCCTCGACTCAAACATTTCACTTCAAAAGAGTCGCATCCAATCAGAGAGCGTCAGTCAGTGGTCATTTTTGCATTAATTACTCGGCGAATAGATCGTTGGCTGTACAGTAATATTAACGAGTCTCTAACGACTGCGAGGTATTTTTTTTTACGTCGCTTTTGTTCAGCACTCGTTGATTTTTCAACACGCGTTGATTGTTCAACACGCGTTGATTGTTCAACACGCGTTGATTGGGTCATGGGCACACACACACACACACTGCTCGAGTCCTCCCATTATATTACCAATTTCGAACGCACGTTTCGCCTAGCGGAAAGCCACGTTCGTTTCCTCTTAACCCAAGCCAAAAAAATCGAACACAAACGACCAATATACGAATTATATATATTAAAAAAACGAGGCTGTTGGTCTTCTTTAAATTCAGCCAGACGAAGTAATTTAAATAAACGAACAATGGGCGAATTACTAAAAACACACAAAGAAGGATGAATATTGACATAGCCATTTACTTGTTTTTTCCCTTTAAAATCAACCACCCAAAGTCATTTAGACACGAACGATGCGTGAATCAACAAAACGAAATGAACAAGGTATGAGAAAAACGTAGCCATTACTATGATTTTCTTTATTTAAATTTATCGAAATTCATCGAAGTGAACGATCAATGAATGAATTAAAAGAAATGTGATAAAATATTCAAACAGGCAAAGCGTTTAACAAAACCCCTCCATTTACAGAAATTTAAAGTAGTAAAAGAAAATCATTTAGATAGAAAAGGATAATGAGCGAATTAGACAAAGAAAAACTACTCAAAGATTATAACATCTTCAGCATGTTTGTTTCAAATAAACTGAAGCAAATTAAGAGTAGATACACAAACGAACGACGCCAAGAGTTTGAAATTGCCTTCAAGACAGAGGTAAATAATGCTTTTAATACACAGTTACCAATATTACTGTACCACCGATCTAGTATTGCCATACCAGCATCGTATGCAAATGTGCTTCATCACCACAAAATGTATGAAACATAACTAAGTGTTGCCTAATTTGTCCATACCTGCAAGTAAATGCTTCGAAAGCCAGGACTATAGGGATAAGCCAGTGATCCCATATTAAAACCCAGTACTTCCACAGCTGTCCACATCTCTTAATACAGCGTCTGTTACGGCTATGCTACACAGGATATAGAGGGAGAAGTTTGTCCCTTAGGGAATATCCCTCTTTTATTGATTAAAATATTAATGACTAGGTTACATACAGCCTTAGTGACCCTAGTGTTGACTATATGCTTTATAACTCATCAGCCAAACAACGAACCTATACTACAGTATACTTTCACATCCCAAATCCCCCGCCGTAAGCTCTCCCACACCTCCCTACCCCTCTAACTCTCCCCAACCCCCCTCCCAGGTTCTCACACTAACCCCCACAAACTCCTTCCATAATTCCCTTACAACATAACTACATCCCTCATCAAACCTCTCTACCCTTCTCGATCACTTTAGCTCTCTTGTATCTAAAGAAGTCTTCAGCCCTCTATATATCTTCAGGACCCTTCCTCCAAACAAGCCTTCAGCCCTCTATATATCTTCAGGACCCTCCCTCCAAACAAGCCTTCAGCTCTTTGCAAGTTTGAGGACTTAGGTGGATGCAGATGACATGTGTGGAGGCATCTGAAGACACCAACACAAGTCCTCAAGCCTCCCAAAGAAGTCTTTAGTCTTTTCCACACCAGCCTTCAGCATCCTGGAAAGTCTTTAAAACTATCCCGCAAGCCTTAAAACTATGCATAACCCCACACAATCCCCCCCCCTCTCCACAGCACCCACATCCATGCAAACGACAAAATACCTTCCCTGTTAAAACACGAGTTGGCGAAATTGGCATAACCCAATAAAGAAGTTAACTGGCTTCAGAGCTGCGCAAAATATTGACAGCGACGGCAGCAAAGGCGCTCCAGAAAAAAAGCCGACGAAATCAACTTTTGTATAATTCTGCGCAGATATGAACGACTTGATTTGGAACACGTTGGTGTTCAGGGTAATATGCGATTTTTTTTGCTTTTGACTTTTGGGCGTTCATGAATATGTTTAATTGATGTAATCTTGCTTAAGCTAGAGGATTGTAGTGTGATGCGTGTACTCACCTAATTGTACTCACCTAATTGTGGTTGCAGGGGTCGAGTCTCAGCTCCTGGCCCCGCCTCTTCGCTGTCTGCTACTGGGTCTCTGCTCTCCCTGCTCCATGAGCTTTATCATACCTTGTCTTAAAACTATGTATGGTTCCTGCCTCCACTATATCTTTCTCTAGTCCATTCCACTTCCTGACTACTCTGTGGCTGAAGAAGTGTTTCCTGACATCCCTTTGACTCATCTGAGTCTTCAGCTTCCAGTTGTGTCCCCTTGTATCTGTGTTCCCTCTGAAACAACCTGTCACTATCTACCTTGTCAATTCCCGCAGTATTTTGTATGTCGTTATCATGTCTCCTCTGACCCTTCTTTCCTCCAGTGTTGTTAGTCCTATTTCCTCAACCTTTCTTCATAAGACAGACCCTGAGTTGTGGAACTAACCTTGTCGCAAACCTTTGCACTTTCTCTAGTTTCCTTACGTGCTTGACCAGGTGTGGGTTCCAGACTGGTGCTGCATATTCTAGTATGGGCCTGACGTACACGGTATACAGTGTCTTGAACGATTCCTTGTTAAGGTAACGGAACGCTAATCTAAGGTTTGCCAGACGCCCATATGCTGCCGCAGTTATCTGGTTATGTGTGCCTCCGGAGACGTGCTAGGCGTTATACTCACTCCAAGGTCTTTCTCCTTTGCCGAGGTTTGTAGCCTTTGTCCGCCTAGCTTGTACTCTGTCAGCGGTCTTCTTTGCCCTTCTCCGATCCTCATGACTTTGCATTTGGAGGGATTGAATTCGAGAAGCCAACTGCTAGACCAGATGTCGAGCTTGTCCAGGTCTGTTTGCAGCCCTGCCTGGTCCTCTTCTGATGTGATTCTCCTCATTATTTTCACATCATCCGCGAATAGAGACACTTCTGAGTCTATCCCATCCGTCATGTCATTTACATAAACCAGGAATAACACTGGTCCTAGGACTGACCCCTGCGGTACACCACTCGTCACAGGCGCCCACTGTGATACCTCACCACGCACCATGACCCGTTGTTGCCTCCTTTGAGGTATTCCCTGATCCATTCCAGTGCCCTTCCTGTTATACCTGCTTGTTCTTCCAACTTCTTTACTAATCTCATGTGAGGAACTGTGTCGAAGGCCTTCCTGCAGTCCAGGAAAATGCAATCAACCCACCCTTCTCTCTCCTGCCTTACCTCTGTTACTTTATCATAGAACTCTAGGAGGTTTGTTACACAGGATTTGCCTTCCCGGAATCCATGCTGTCTGGCGTTTATTATCCTGTTCCGCTCAAGGTGTTCCACCATTCTTTTCCTGATGATTTTCTCCAGGACTTTGCACACTATACATGTAAGTGACACCGGTCTATAGTTTAGTGCCTCTTTTCTGTCTCCTTTTTAAAAATGGGGACTACGTTGGCCTTCTTCCATACCTCAGGTAGCTGCCCAGTTTCAAGGGATGTGTTGAATATTGTGGTAAGTGGCACACTCAGTACCTCAGCTCCTTCCCGAAGAACCCACGGGAGATATTGTCCGGACCCATCGCCTTTGAGGTATCGAGGTCACTGAGTAACTGCTTCACTTCCTCCTCAGTTGTGTGTAAGCCCTCTAGCACTTGGTACATCCCTTGTTGGTGACGAACCATGTCCTGTCTACCCAGCTGCCTTCCTTCCTCCATTGTGAATACTTCCTTAAACCTCAAGTTGAGCTCCTCACATACCTCTTGATCATTACTTGTGAGTTCCCCATCTTCTCTCCTCAGCCTTATCACCTGGTCCTTGACTGTTGTCTTCCTTCTGATGTGACTGAACATCAGTTTCGGGTCGGACTTAACTTTCGATGCTATGTCGTTTTCGTACTGTTTCTGGGCCTCCCTCCGTACTTGTGCATACTCGTTTCTAGCTCTTCTACTAATCTCTTTGTTTACTTGGGTTCTTTGCCTTCTGTACCGTTTCCATTCTCTGATACTCTGATTCTTTGCCTCCCTGCACCTTTGGGTAAACCAGGGGCTCTTTCTGGCCTTCCCATTTAAACATTTGCCTCTGGGTATAAACCGTTCCTCTGCCTCCTTGCACTTTGCCCCTACGTATTCCATCATTTCATTTATTGTCAGTCCTTCCATTTCCCTTTCCCACTGGATGTCCTGCAGGAAATTCCTCAAGCCCGTGTAGTTTCCTCTTTTAAAGTCTGGTTTGTCTCTATCGGTACTGTTTCCCTCTCCACCTGTAGCTCTACAATGTACTCAAAGCTAAGCACCATATGGTCACTGGCTCCCAGGGGCTCTCGTGCGTTATGTCTTCAATATCTGAGCTGTTCAGGGTGAATACAAGGTCCAGTCTTGCTGGTTCATCTTCTCCCCTCTCTCTGGTCGTGTCCCTGACATGTTGGTGCATCAGGTTTTCCAGTACCACGTCCATCATCTTGGCTCTCCAAGTTTCTGGACCCCCACGTGGTTCATGATTCTCCCAGTCGATCTCCCTGTGGTTGAAATCTCCCATGACCAGTAGCTTCGCTCTGCTCATGTGTGCTTTTCTTGCCACCTCTGCCAGGGTGTCCAGGGTGTCCATCGTGTGTGTGTGTGTGAGAGAGAGAGAGAGAGAGAGAGAGAGAGAGAGAGAGAGAGAGAGAGAGAGAGAGAGAGAGAGAGAGAGTTTTTTATTCTCAATACCACTGTTGTAACTCTTGCACTACCGTTATAATTCTTAATACTACCATTGCGACTTACCCAACTACTGTTGTGATTCTCAACACTACCCTTGTGACTCCCCACACTACCATTGTGACTCTCCACACTACCACTGTGACTCTCCACACTACCACTGTGACTCTCCACACTACCACTGTGACTCTCCACACTACCACTGTGACTCTCCACACTACCACTGTGACTCTCCACACTACCACTGTGACTCTCCACACTACCACTGTGACTCTCCACACTACCACTGTGACTCCACACTACCACTGTGACTCTCCACACTACCACTGTGACTCTCCACACTACCACTGTGACTCTCCACACTACCACTGTGACTCTCACACTACCACTGTGACTCTCCACACTACCACTGTGACTCTCCACACTACCCTTGTGACTCTCCACACTACCCTTGTGACTCTCCACACTACCCTTGTGACTCTCCACACTACCACTGTGACTCTTCACACTACCACTGTGACTCTCCACACTACCCTGTGACTCTCCACACTACCACTTGTGACTCTCCACACTACCACTGTGACTCTCCACACTACCACTGTGACTCTCCACACTACCCTTGTGACTCTCCACACTACCTTGTGAATCTCCACACAACCTTGTGACTCTCCACACTATCATTGTGACTCTCCACACTACCATTGTGACTCTCCACACTACCATTGTGACTCTCCACACTACCATTGTGACTCTCCACACTACCCTTGTGACTCTCCACACTACCCTTGTGAATCTCCACACTACCCTTGTGAATCTCCACACAACCTTGTGACTCTCCACACAACCTTGTGACTCTCCACACTACCATTGTGACTCTCCACTACCTGTGATTCCACACTGACCACTTGTGACATTTCCACACTACCACTGTGACTCTCACATCTTGGACTCCCACACCTGTGACTCTCCACACTACCATTTGTGACTCTCCACCTACCACTGTGCTTCCACACTACCACTGTGACTCTCCACACTACCACTGTGATCTCCACACTCCACTGTGACTCTCACACTACCACTGGATCTCCAACACACTGTGACTCCCACACTACCATGTGACTCTCACACTACCACTGTGACTCTCCACATACCACTGTGACTCTCCACACTACCATGTGACTCTCCACACTACCATGTGACTCTCCACACTACCACTGTGACTCTCACACTACCACTGTGACTCTCACACTACCACTTGTGACTCTCCACACTACCACTGTGACTCTCCACACTACCACTGTGACTCTCCACACTACCACTGTGACTCTCCACACTACCACTGTGACTCTCCACACTACCACTGTGACTCTCCACACTACCACTGTGACTCTCCACACTACCACTGTGACTCTCCACACTACCACTGTGACTCTCCACACTACCACTGTGACTCTCACACTACCACTGTGACTCTCCACACTACCACTGTGACTCTCCACACTACCACTGTGACTCTCCACACTACCACTGTGACTCTCCACACTACCACTGTGACTCTCCACACTACCACTGTGACTCTCCACACTACCACTGTGACTCTCCACACTACCACTGTGACTCTCCACACTACCACTGTGACTCTCCACACTACCACTGTGACTCTCCACACTACTCACCTGTGACTCTCCACACTACCACTGTGACTCTCCACACTACCACTGTGACTCTCCACACTACCACTGTGACTCTCCACACTACCACTGTGACTCTCCACACTACCACTTGTGACTCTCCACACTACCCTGTGACTCTCCACACTACCACTGTGACTCTCCACACTACCCTTGTGACTCTCCACTACCATTTGACTCTCCACACTACCATTGTGACTCTCCACACTACCATTGTGACTCTCCACACTACCATTGTGACTCTCCACACTACCATTGTGACTCTCCACACTACCATTGTGACTCTCCACACTACCCTTGTGACTCTCCACACTACCCTTGTGAATCTCCACACTACCATTGTGAATCTCCACACAACCTTGTGACTCTCCACACAACCTTGTGACTCTCCACACTACCCTTGTGACTCTCCACACTACCACTGTGACTCTCCACACTACCACTGTGACTCTCCACACTACCACTGTGACTCTCCACACTACCACTGTGACTCTCCACACTACCATTGTGACTCTCCACACTACCACTGTGACTCTCCACACTACCACTGTGACTCTCCACACTACCACTGTGACTCTCCACACTACCACTGTGACTCTCCACACTACCACTGTGACTCTCCACACTACCACTGTGACTCTCCACACTACCACTGTGACTCTCCACACTACCACTGTGACTCTCCACACTACCACTGTGACTCTCCACACTACCATTGTGACTCTCCACACTACCATTGTGACTCTCCACACTACCATTGTGACTCTCCACACTACCATTGTGACTCTCCACACTACCATTGTGACTCTCCACACTACCATTGTGACTCTCCACACTACCATTGTGACTCTCCACACTACCATTGTGACTCTCCACACTACCATTGTGACTCTCCACACTACCATTGTGACTCTCCACACTACCATTGTGACTCTCCACACTACCATTGTGACTCTCCACACTACCATTGTGACTCTCCACACTACCATTGTGACTCTCCACACTACCATTGTGACTCTCCACACTACCATTGTGACTCTCCACACTACCATTGTGACTCTCCACACTACCATTGTGACTCTCCACACTACCATTGTGACTCTCCACACTACCCTTGTGACTCTCCACACTACCCTTGTGACTCTCCACACTACCCTTGTGACTCTCCACACTACCCTTGTGAACTCTCCACACTACCCTTGTGACTATCCACACTACCCTTGTGACTATCCACACTACCACTGTGACTCTCCACACTACCACTGTGACTCTCCACACTACCACTGTGACTCTCCACACTACCACTGTGACTCTCCACACTACCACTGTGACTCTCCACACTACCACTGTGACTCTCCACACTACCACTATGACTCTCCACACTACCACTGTGACTCTCCACACTACCACTGTGACTCTCCACACTACTACTGTGACTCTCCACACTACCACTGTGACTCTCCACACTACCACTGTGACTCTCCACACTACCACTGTGACTCTCCACACTACCATTGTGACTATCCACACTACCACTGTGACTCTCTACACTACCACTGTGACTCTCCACACTACCATTGTGACTCCACACTACCACTGTGACTCTCCACACTACCACTGTGACTCTCCACACTACCATTGTGACTCTCCACAGGACCAGCCTGGTTCTCGCAAACTTTGATTAGTATTGAAACGAGTTTTTACGTACCAGTTGATTGGTTGACTCCATCAAGCGCTGTTACTTAGAGGGAAACCAGGCGGGAGTTTGTCTTTGTCTATCTGTGGAACTGTTCTGTCTATAGGACTGTGTGTGTGTGTGTGTGTGTGTGTGTGTGTGTGTCGGTGGGCCTCCGCATTCTGTCTGTCTCTAGTTTTAATGTATATATATATATATATATATATATATATATATATATGTGTGTGTGTGTGTGTGTGTGTGTGTGTGTGTGTGTGTGTGTCGGTGGGCCTCCGCATTCTGTCTGTCTCTAGTTTTAATGTATATATATATATATATATATATATATATATAGTGTGTGTGTGTGTGTGTGTGTGTGTGTGTGTGTGTGTGTGTGTGTGTGTGTTGTGTTTGAATATGTATGTGTGTATGTATATGTGAATGTGTGTGTGTATATTTATATGCATGTATATATTCACTTATGTACGCAAGAAAACTACTTAGGTGCGTGTTTATCGTTCACTTTCGTTCAGACAAGAGAGACAAAGAGAGAGAGATTCACGATAACTCGTTTATACTCTTAAAAAAATTACTTTAAACATAGATAAGAAAAGGTAATTGGTGTGTCTATTCTCCTTGTTTACAAAGGTGTTTATTCTCTTCGTAAACGAAGGTGTTTATTCTCCTTATTTACAAAGGAGCACAAACATACTCAAAGAAATTCAAAGAGGAACTCAGCAAGGCATAAAGACATTTCGATTCGCTGGAGTTGAATACATTTCATAATGACTTTGAGCCCCTTGTGAGGGGTTGCGATTTTATGCACTAAACCCGTGTGGATCAAATAGCATAAGTGGCATTAGAGGCTCGATCCTTCATCCGATAAATTTAAGGGACTTGAACTCTATAATTCAGCATACAGCAATGTTGCAAACTTGTCTTTAATTTTGTAACTGGAGAGGATTCCTTCGACGACGTTTCAGTCCACTGTGGACCATTATCAGGTCACAGTCGTGGATGCGATAATGGTTCAGGAAGGACCGAAACGTCGTCAGAAGCTTCCTCTCTCAATGGTGGGTCTGGTGTGGAGCGTTCTGGCCACGGTATTTTGGGAATGGTGTAAATCATACCTCCCTCGGCATCGTGGGTTAGTTATGAATTATTCAAAACGTGATATTGTAGATTAGTTGTGAATTAATTAAGCTATCGTTATGTGAGCTAGTTGTGAATAATTCAATCCACGGAATTGTGGGTTAACTGTGAATTGTACATAAATAGTACACAATACCGACAAGATGAAGAAGTAGACAGTACAATACAAGTACATAATCTGAAGAATGTAAAATTATATACAAAAGTTAATCAGTCCTTCAGCCTTGGAGTAGGTGAAGAGCACCGTGGTCTTGAAGGCACTGAAGCACAGTCATGGAGCCTGTCGCTTATATACTGCCGTCAGGTGTAGGACGTGCAGCAGACGAAGGCGCTGTCACTGGAAGGCGCGATTCCCCAGTGGAAGCAGGTTATTCCTTGGCTCATTCCTTGGATATAACCTGCTTCCACTGGGGAATCCTGCCTACCAGTGACAATGCCTTCGTCTGAGGCACGTCCCTCATCACCTGACGCCAGTATATAAGCGCCAGACTCCATTACCGTGCTTCAGTTCCTTCAAGACTACGGTGATCTTCACCAACTCCAAGGCTGAGGGACTCATTACCTCATCTTTTGTATCTAATTTTACATTCTTCAGATCATGTCCTTGTACTGTATTGATAAAGCCACTGGTTGGCGAAAGGTATAATAATAAAGATAACCAGATGTTGCGCATGAGTCTAATTCTTAGCTGTGAATTGTTCCAGCCACGGTATTGTGGGTTAGGTGTGAATTGTTCCAGCCACGGTATTGTGGGTTAGGTGTGAATTGTTCCAGCCACGGTATTGTGGGTTAGGTGTGAAGTGTACCAGCCACGGTATTGTAGGTTAGATGTGAATTGTTAAAGCCACAGTATTGTGTGTTAGGTGTGAATTATTAAAGCCACTGTAAAGTGATTTTTTTCTGAATCAATATATACATTTCTCAACTAGTTCACTTTCACAAAGGTAATTTTCTTAATAGGAAACAGGTGTTATAATTATTGATACAGGTATTGGAGAGGTGTTAGGCAGATGTTAGCCTGAAAAGTGAATGATCGGGACCTGCTGTAGACAGGTGTTAAGACTTTTGAGTGGGTAGGACAGGGCTGTTAGATATGTGTTTAACTGAGAGGTAACGGGAAGATCTTACTGTAGACAGGTGTTAGACGTGTGTTAGAAAGGTGTTATAGTGACGGTGGATAGGGGGAGAATGGTAGTAGCTGGGGGGGTTATGATGGTGTTAATGGCCCGGACACCATTAAGACTCCACATTGTTCTATACTGGAGTTGCTCAATAAACTAGACATTAGGGTGAGCCTCGCTGAGCTCCGCCATAGTCACTCTGTAGTAAGCTCTCTCTCTCTCTCTCTCTCTCTTCTCTCTCTCTCTCTTCTCTCTCCTCCCCTCCCCTCCCTCCCTCCCTCCCTCCCTCCCTCTTTCTCTCTCCCTCCCTCTCTCTCTCTCACTCTCGCACCTTCCAATCTCTTCTCTCTCTCTCTCTCTCTCATCACCCACCCCTATCATTCAGCAATGTTTCATCCCTACTACCTTCCTATCCTCTTTTGTGTTCCCTCTTATTTCCACCCATCCCTTTCCAGAATTCTTCCCATCTCTTTTTTTCTATTATCAGTTTCGTTGTTTCTGTCTCTGTTTCTCCCGCCCCACCCGTCTTCATTTTCGTCATTCTGTCCCTCTCTCCGTCCTTCCATTCTGTCCTCATTTCCCATCTTCTAACCCTGCAGTCCCTTTCTTAAGTCCCTCCATTTGTTTCTCCATTGTTTATCTCTTTGTTCCTTCCGTCCCTCCCTCCTTCCCTCCATACCTTCCTCCAGCCACTTCGTGGGCTGCGCCTCCAGGTTTAAGGAGGAGAGAGGCCAGTAATACCAGGGGACCGCCTTGAAGCACGCACCAGAACCAACACCATTACGGCGCCTTTATTTGGCGCGCCAGAGCAACTTAGGCCAAAATAATTTGTTGTCGGCCAGTTCTCCATGTTTTGTCCCGGACACCTCGGCGACTTGGCCTCATCCCCCACAACCCTCCCTCGCCACCTGCCGGGATTTTTGCGCTGAAATTGTTGCGATTTAAGAACAACTGTTTTAGGGGGGATTCTGCGATTTCTGGGAAAAGATTCGGGATTTCCGGGACATGACCTTGAGATTTTTATAACAAGGTTTGGGATTTTTGTGACAAGGTTTGGGATTTTTGTGACAAGGTTTGGGATTTTTGTGACAAGGTTTGGGATTTTTGTGACAAGGTTTGGGATTTTTGGGACAAGGTTTGGGATTTTTGTGACAAGGTTTGGGATTTTTGTGACAAGGTTTGGGATTTTTGTGACAAGGTTTGAGATTTTTGTGACAAGGTTTGAGATTTTTGTGACAAGGTTTGGGATTTTTGTGACAAGGTTGGGGATTTCTGGGACAAGGTGTGGGATTTTAATGACAAGGTTTGAGAATTCTGCAACAGGCTCAGGAAATTCTGGGATATGCTTTGGGATTTCTCATAGAAGCAATGGAATTTCTGGGACAAACTTTGTGATTGAGGAATATTTGGGATTTTGCTGGCAAAATTTCGGAATTAAGTGAGAAAATGTTTTAAGTGTTTCGAACGAAATAATGTGATTTCTGAGATAAAACAGTAAACTAAGTGGAAATACCAAGACTTAGTGATATATGAGGAGGGAAAAGGATTTTAATATGGGAAAAAATGTCTGAATTTATATTAAAATTACCGAGATTCTTTGGGGAATGTTTGCTGATTAAAATTATAGAAATTTAGGAGAAAATACCTAATTAGAGAAGAAAATACGGAAGAAAAGTGGGAATTTGGTGATGAAACCAAAAAAATATTGAACTTAACTTCAAGACAGTGCTCAAAAATTTCTGGATTTTATGATTTCTTATAAATAAAAGTTTTAGCATAAGGGAAACTTATATAAAGATTTTCTTCGGAAAAATGGTGTAAATGCCGAATAGAATTCTTAACACCATGATGCAACAATTGACAAGTTCATAGACATTACCATTGCTGCAACATTTCACAGGTAGGTAGAAGACACTGGTGTATGCTGAGAGGTGCTACTGAAACTCATAGATGCTTTACCACCTACAGTGTGACTATCACCCACAGTGTGACTATCACCCACAGTGTGACTATCACCCACAGTGTGACTATCACCCACAGTGTGACTATCACCCACAGTGTGACTATCACCCACAGTGTGACTATCACCCACAGTGTGACTATCACCCACAGTGTGACTATCACCCACAGTGTGACTATCACCCACAGTGTGACTATCACCCACAGTGTGACTATCACCCACAGTGTGACTGTATCACCTACAGCGTGGCTTTATCACCCACAGTGCGGATTACTCAAATCTATATATTCACATACACCCACTGACACACACCCTAAATACCCAACCACCAACTCATTATCCCCCATCACCATATACATTTACACATTCACAAAAGTATTTATTTCGTTCCTTACATCAAACCAAACCTCGAATATGCAGCACCAGCCTGGAACCCACACCTACTCTAACCCAAAGAATCTTGATAATATTCAAATATATACCACCAAATTGGTCTTGAATCATTGGAACATGAATTAAGAGAGACTAACTTAGCTGAAGACCAAAGTTAGATTGCAAGCTTCAAGGAACACAGACATTGTTAGAGTAGAATGAGAGGACGGAAATATAAGCTTAATGCTGTGAGCCATAAGGACGTTATGAAGCGCTTTTAAACCTATATAAGCGATGTGAATGAGTTGAATAGGTAGTTGAAGCCTTAGAGTCTAGGAACTAATTAGTTGGTTGGTTATCGGGATTTTAAAGCACATCGACTACACGAGGGTCATCAAGGCTGCCAGACAAGAGTACTTTAATACCTAAAATAGGGATTAACTCTCTCTCTCTCTCTCTCTCTCTCTCTCTCTCTCTCTCTCTCTCTCTCTCTCTGTATATATATGTGTATGTATGTATATACTGAGAGACGTACACCTGACGGTTTAAATATGCTGTTGTGAACCATCTGCGTTAAGAGACGAGAACAGGAGCTAGAGTCCAGCTTGGAACGTAAACAGTCACTCTCCTGCCACCGGCCGGAACAGCGTACATTTTCAATAATATATCCAACAGAGGACATATCAAACTCTCCAACAATGAACTATAATGCAGCTACGCCTGATGTCCATAATAGTAATAATATAAGGTAATTAGCACATCATTACTGACCCTGACAGCGTCTAGTGTCGGGTGTTGAAAGATATTGACAGTTAAACAACAGTACCTGTCGTATACCTGTGACCGGCTTCGGGTTCATATTTACTCTCGAGAATGCTGGTCTGGTCAACCAGGCTGTTGCTGCTAGCAACCCACACACCAACATGGACTTTACAACCTGGCTGATCTGTCACTTTTAATTAACAGATAATGGTCCAGTTTTCTCACCTGTGTTTAAATCTGTTAGCAGAAGTTGAAGAGTCTTGAACCCCGCATTTTGAAAGAAGGAACTAATTGTGACTAGACACGTCTAGAATAACAACTGTGGCTGTGGTACCTCTGGAATAATAAATGTGTCTATAGCAGAACGATATAAAAATATGTTAGTCACATAATGCAGAGATAAACCTGAAATATTGGTAAAACTCTATTTTGCGTTTAATATGGTGCAATTATGGGATGAATCGTGCATGCAAGGCACCCAGAACACAACACTTGACTGCGTCTGTTACTCGATGACAGAATTTGCAACGCTTTATGCACGACTCTTCACTTTCAGATTGAGTACGCCCCACTCACTTGGATTGCCCTCGCCTTATCATATCTCAGAATTCTGGACAAATTAGAGCTATATGTTGGGCTATTATGTCTTGTCTTCCCTCCGGCCAGGGGGCATCTGCCATCCAAATCAAGCCTTCAACGCCACACACACACACACACACACACATTTCGAGTTTTTGAAGTCACAGAATGAACGTTTTTAAGGTTTTTTAGTTGGTTATATATTAGAGACACTCAGAAGACAGCTTTTACACTACTCGACGGGCAGCCATTAACCATTTAACTCGATTCATGTCAATTACATTACTCTAACGTCAGTCATTCGTGCCTCGAAGAGGTGCCATTTAGAACCTAGCCTGGCATTATATGAACATTTAGAAAAGTCAAGTTCTCTCAGCAAATATAGCTCCGGAACAAAAATTTGTCCCTTTCCCTAAATGCGTATTCCTTTACTAAATTAAGCACTTTGTAAAAATGAACTCCTTGGTCCATGATTTGAAATCAGATTAATATAATTAAAGTCTGATTTATAAAATTCAGGAAGGAGAGAGAGAGAGAGAGAGAGAGAGAGAGAGAGAGAGAGAGAGAGAGAGAGAGAGGGAGGGAGAGAGAGCCTCATCACCCAGTCGACATCAGATTGATGTACTGCTGGCAATGATAGCGTGGGATCCACAAGTGCCGGAGGCTGACATTGTCAACACAGTCAGCACAAGAGCCTCACTCACTTGTATAACAAAACACTCAATAACTTCCTCTAACCTGCCTAACATCTCTGCTAATTAAGAACTTTGCAAAGGTTTATTAAAAATTTTCGATTCGTAACTTCACTGTACAGAATATATAATATATATGTGGTCCCTCGGTTTTCGTGCATCTCCAAACTCGAACATTTATGTAAGTGTATTTTCGTAAGTGCTGTTGCAAGTGTATTTTTTGGGGGTCTGAAATAGACTAACCTACGTGACATTATTTCTTAAGGAAGTAAATTCGGTAATGGCACTTGAGCAACGTTCTGGAACGAATTTTCGGCGAAAGCCGAGGGACCACTGTATATATATATATATATATATATATATATATATATATATATATATATATATATATATATATATATATATATATATATATATATATATATATATATATATATATATATATATATATGTCGTGCCGATTAGGTAAAACTGGTCAATTAGCAAGAACTCATTTAAAATTAAGTTCTTTCTAAAATATTCTCTTATACGTTTAAAGATATATTTTTTTTCATTTATGTTAATGTAAAAATTTATAATTTTGTTCCAAGAGAAACTTTGAAAACCTACCTAACCTTATTACAACAAGCGGAATTTAATTTAGCCTAACCCAACTAAATATATTTTAGATACGTTAACAATAATTTAATAATAAACAAACACAATCAAATATATTTTTTTCTTTAGGTTCAGAATCATTTTTGCGAAATTATTGCATACACAAATTTTCACTTGTCTTATATGGCAAGAAGAGCGTTGCTATTTAAGCCAAAATAGCAAGTTTTACCTAATCGGCACGACATAAAATATATATATATATATATATATATATATATATATATATATATATATATATATATATATAATATATATATAAAACACAACACACACACATGTTAGGAAGTATTTCTTCAGTCACAGAGTAGTCGGGAAGTGGAATAGCTTGGGAAGCGATGTAGTGGAGGCAGGTTCCATACACAGCTTTAAGAAGAGGTATGATAAAGCTCATGGCGCAGGGAGAGTGACCCAGTAGAGGCCAGTGAAGAGGCGGGGCCAGGAGCTATGTCTCGACCCCTGCAACCACAACTAGGTGAGTACAACTAGGTGAGTACACACACACACACACACTTTGACTTAGATATAAATTATGTTAAAATTTAATTGTCTTTCAGGAAAATTAAGCTTAACCCTAACACAAAAAAAGGTTGTTTCAACAATGCGCCTTGTATATATGAGATTAAAAGCACAGCGTGCAGCCCATGAGCTAGCGCTCATGACGGAACACACTGCAGCTGGTGCTGATAGCTCTAACATCCATTTTGTGTTCAGATGCTTGTAAACCAATTCCACCTATGTATGTAAGAACGCAAAACATTAACTGAAATAGAGACGAATGCTTTCCCTTAGTACGTCTTTATTGAAAACCTCTCTCAGGATCGAAACGTCTTCAACACACATGTTTTAATTTAATTTATTAGTGTATGCTTTCCCGTGTGTTGCATTAATTAACGTTCCTTCACACAAATCTTCGATTCTTTCAAATTTTCAGAAAAAGATAGTACTGAATATGTACTCTTAAGTGAGAAGTTCTGAAGCCCATTTCCTAAAAACACTTTAGTTAAGGCTTATTAAGTGGCATACGGGAAGGTGGGCGGGATAGTAGGCCAGTAGGTTGGTGGGTTGTGTCGCAGGTGAGTAGGGCAGTATCGAGAGTAGATGTCACCTACGTATATATGGGAGGAGGTGTAAGCCATGTTAGAGGAGGTGTCAGCTATGTTAGAGGAGGTGTCAGCAATGTTAGAGGAGGTGATAGCTATGTTAGTGGAGGCGTCAGCTATGTTAGAGGTGACAGCTATGTTAGAGAAGGCGTCAGCTACGTTAAAGGTGTCAGCTATGTTAGAGCAGGTGTCAGCTATGTTAGAGCAGGTGTCAGCTATGTTAGAGCAGGTGTCAGCTATGCGGGAAGAGGTGTCAGGTATGCGAAGCTTGTCCTCCAGAGATAGACTCGGTGTGTCCTATATCCTGACACTGCCCATTAATGGGCTCAATGGGGAACCTTCAGTGGGGGATGAGGAGCGTGAGGGGGAAAGATTAATGGAGTGTGAGAATGGGAAGAAAGATGAGGTGAATGACAGTAATAATGGGCACATAAATTGAAAGGAAGGTTGAGTGTGTGTGTGTGTGTGTGTGTGTGTGTGTGTGTGTGTGTGTGTACGTACTTCTCTTGCTTACAAACATCAACTTTCATTAGATTTTACCCAATTTTTTTGTAACATATACTTTCAAAAACTTCATTTTTTTCCCTCCAACGTTTGAATAATCGCCAAACTCTCCGACAAGTTCCTTAATCTTTCGCCAACTTCTCGACAAGTTCCCTAATCTTTCGCCAAACTTTTCAAAAGTTTTAATCATATGTCACCAGACTATTCGATTATATTATAAAATGTCGTCAAACTTTTCAAAATCCCCAAGTCAAATTCTGAGCGTCAAACCAAAATTCGTTCCCCTAGCTTGGAGAATAAGTTGTGAGTACCCATAGCCGATTTAATATTAATTGGCAGTACAGAGTAATAATGTATGAATACAGGTATTTATAACTTAGCTAAATACAATTTACTGCTTCACAAAAATAGTAATAATAAAAATAATAATAATCATGCAAAATCCAGATCCAGTGTTTAATTCGAGCCTGAACAGACGCCCTGGCCTTTATACGCAAGCTAACGGCTTACCTGGTAATATAATCACTCAAGCTTACATCACAATGATATGAGTAAAAGTTGTTCACTAGAGATGCCAATGTGATTAGTGTGTGCTAGGAGAATCCAGCTCTCAGCTTCACCAGAGAAGCATCAAGCTTTCCTCTTTACTAGAGGAGCTTCCAGCTTTAACAAGAGAATGAAAGGTAATCAGCCTGATCCAAAGGAAAGGGGACCAGCAACTCTAGTTCCTTGAGTTAGGAATCCTTCATTGGCACCAAGGCACCTTCCTTGAAGGCCTCACCAGTGGTGGTGATATCAGAGGGAGGAACCACTAAGGATGATGGGGCGGTGCTCTGGCCCTGACGAGATAACCTTGTTCTGCAGGAGGGACACGGCCTGCACCCTCCGGGCAGATCTGCGAGAGGGTAGGCGAGCCCTGCCTACACAAACACATTTGCATGCGATCTCTCCCTCGGGCGAGGAGCTAATTCTCCGGCCGAGTGACCAGTCGATAGGAGCTATTTTCTCGAGGATCCACACGCCGGTATAGTGTCTAGTTGGGCGTTATTATAGCCTGGCGTGTCAATATATTGACCAGAGGAGGAGAGATACTGCAGGAGTGTGTTGTCGAAACAGAGGCGTCCACGGATAAGAATCCTACCGAATGACGAAGCATATTAACTTCGCTAGGAAATGTTTTTGATGACCAAAACAAACACACCCACTCACTACACAAGTGAGCACTCAACCCTCATACATATACACTACCCTCATACAAACACCCGGCCCTTGTGCAAACACCCAGCCCACATTCAATCACCTGTCCTTCATACGAACACCCACTCCTTGACCCATAATGTGTACGACAATATTCCCGAAAGACTAAAACTTCAGCACACCTTAATAAACTAACATTTTCAGTCTCCTAAGACGGTGAGATTTACACCACTACCTCATCTCACGCACACGTTGGAATCCGGCATATATTAGCATCTTCCTCACTACCGAGATCTTCCCTGTCTTAGCACGCTATCATGAGAACCCATGCTTTATAAATGGGGGTTTAAAACCTAACTTCGGTAGTAAGATACCATGGAGTTACAAGGTCAGGTGATATGCCTAGGATTGAGGGCCGAACTACCTACCAAGAGTGAAGAACTAATCACGTCAAAACTACTACTACTTTAACTCTCTCCAGTGTTGCTTTCGTCTGTATTCGACTGAAGAAGGCTCTTTGGGCAATTAAGATACCCAAGTGTTTCACATGCGTCTTATTCGTCAACTTAGCTACGTTAGACTAACGGATTCTTAGGATATAAAGGCATTTTATACCGACGGGTGGTGTGAAAATAATACAAAAAGTTGCTCTAACTTTAGGTCATGCTTAGAGATTGTTTCGGTCCTGGAACATTGGTCACCCCAAACTAACAGGAGCATTTCGTATCTTTCGAAACAAAAACAAAGCTATAAACATGTATAAATTCTATATGTATATAACACTAGTGTATATGCAAAATATATACATATAACTGCACATGTAAATTAACCATATTGTCAAGGACTTGTGAATAAATTGAGAAATCACGAAGGGGCTTGGAATCGAACTATCGTTCACTATGGCTAATTTCAGAGCAAGATATCACTGGTTTCTTGTGACTACTACGCATAGCACCCTTGATCATTCTGTGAATCCTTGATCATTTAGTATCCGACTTGCTTGTGTGCTTCAGGTCGTTATAGCACTGTTATTATTATTATTATTATTGTTATTATTATTATTATTATTGTTGCTGTTAATATTTTTACGGGAACCGCTGAACCCGTAGCGCTTGGGAGTGGGAGATAATCCTTTTCGACCCAAGGAAAAGGGCTTCAATCCCTCAAAAATACCTCAGGGGGAATCGAAGTCGCCTCTGCGTCGTCCCGCTTTGTTTTCACACGGAGTGTATTGCTTATTAATGTCCAAATTCTTTATGGAGTTGCTTTGATACCGGTGACTCGCTCTTGATTCAAAGAATTGGAACTCCTCCTTTTGTATTAAACATGATTTCTTCCCATTCCCAAGAGTCGTAAGACTCGTGTGGGTTTAGCGTTTCCCAATGGATATGATAATAATAGTAAATAATAATAATAATAATAATAGAACGTCCAAAAAAGGCTGTTTTCTTCCATTAAACATGGTCACAATTCTTTTGAAAGGAAACAGATACAGGAAGTAGTGAAACTCGTCTGGTGAAGCGCGCTGTGCGGGCGAAACGTTTCGGCCATAACGATACCCAAATTCTGCAAATGTGCTTTATAAACAAAGTTTTTGGAAAGTTAAACTATATTATCCTGTGTGGCAAAACAAAACCAAGACAGGTTGGTACAAGGAGAGTCTTCTGATAGGTTGGTGCAGGTAGAGTCTTCTGACAGGTTGGTGCAGGTAGAGTCTTCTGACAGGTTGGTACAGGTAGAGTCTTCTGACAGGTTGGTACAGGGAGAGTCTTCTAACAGGTTGGTACAGGGAGAGTCTTCTGACAGGTTGGTACAGGGAGAGTCTTCTGACAGGTTGGTACAGGGAGAGTCTTCTGACAGGTTGGTACTGGGAGAGTCTTCTGACAGGTTGGTACAGTGAGAGTCTTCTGACAGGTTGGTACAGTGAGAGTCTTCTGACAGCTTGGTGCAGGTAGAGTCTTCTGACAGGTTGGTACAGGTAGAGTCTTCTGACAGGTTGGTACAGGGAGTCTTCTGACAGGTTGGTACAGGGAGAGTCTTCTGACAGGTTGGTGCAGGGAGAGTCTTCTGACAGGTTGGGACAGGGAGTCTGCTGACAGGTTGGTACAGGCAGAGTCTTCTGACAGGGTGGTACAGGCAGAGTCTTCTGACAGGGTGGTACAGGCAGAGTCTTCTGACAGGGTGGTACAGGCAGAGTCTTCTGACAGGGTGGTACAGGCAGAGTCTTCTGACAGGTTGGTACAGGGAGCGTCTTCTGACAGGTTGGTACAGGGAGTCTGCTGACAGGTTGGTACAGGCAGAGTCTTCTGACAGGGTGGTACAGGCAGAGTCTTCTGACAGGTTGGTACAGGGAGAGTCTTCTGACAGGTTGGGACAGGGAGAGTCTGCTGACAGGTTGGTACAAGCAGAGTCTTCTGACAGGGTGTTACAGGGAGAGTTTTCTGCAATTCCTTATCTTAACTGTTTACCATGATGTACTTCCATTCGCGGGCCACGCTCACTTATGACGTCAACTCAGGCTGCTTCATCTAACCTTTGCTCTGGTATATAAGATTTGGCAGCATTCCTCTGCTCATTATCGCCTCAGCAGAGGCGGTAAACAGCTAGACCTGCCACCACTGGGGCCAAGGATCAAGCCTTCCGTTTGATTAGTTAATTTACGGAGGTTTATTACGATTTAAACTGAGTTCATATACATGAACGGATCTTCCAGGATTTCCTGCTCTATTTCTGCAGCATTGCTTGCTCCTGATGTGTTGATTGCAACACGAAATAATTTAATAATAAGCAAACACAATGAAATATTTTTTTTCGTTATGTTAAGAATATTTTTTGCTAAATTATTGCATACACAAATTTTCGCTTGCCCTATTCGGCAAGAAGTGCCAAAATCGCAAGTTTTATGTATTCGGAACGACATATATATATATAACGTTGTGAAAACTTAACTAAAAAAAATATAAACAATATGCATTTTGATTTTTTAATACTGCTTCTCTCAAAATAACCAACTGACGTGTTTCATTTAAATGGAACAGGTTTCCTTACATTTAAAAGGAATAGAGGTTGAGAGGAGCATAGAAGGGTTATTTAAAGTACAGCATGTGTTTACATTTCCCTAGCCTGAGACGGGACTTAATAACTATTGACCTGTATGGGTTTAGCATTCCTATAAGTTCTAATAATATTTATTTGTATTGCTTTGACAATCGGTGGCATACCAGCCCATCTTTACAACCTGTTCTCCCGTTTTGTTGGACCGAATCCGATTTCCTGTCTTTCCTCAAGATCTGTAAGCCTCTGCTGGTCTATTGGAAAGGTACAAAGAGAGGATGGGATCCCTTTACAAATAGCCACTACAACAATCAATGCTATCACTGCAGCTACAACTGCTAGCATTATTTCAAGTACTTGTATTACATCCCTACTATATACATTATTACCACTTCAACCATCTCAGTGGTACAATAACCCTCACCTCCACCAAGGCCACTGCCACTAGCTACCAATCACACCTCCAACCGATGCTACCATAACAATCGTGTCAAAGACACTGCTAACAACAGCTACTATATTCCGATATCATTACTACTTCCATTATTTCAGCTAGTTCTACTACCACCAGTGTCAATACAGTTCCTTCACAACCACTATCTGTCAACCCAACTATTACTATTACTACCATTATTACTACCACTACTGACCTATTATTTTTAGACACTAAAGTCTTTTTTTTCACCACAGGTATTTCCTTCAGTATGGCTCCTTGAGGCTGATGAAAGATTCTTCCCAAATGGAATTGGATCTACCCTTCCCTTCCACGAATCAAACCTGAATACATCTCATTGCCAGGGAACTTCATGCCCAATTTGGGTCATGAAGTTCCTTAGCTATATCACTATAGCTAGCATTTAAGCCTAGCTATTACGAACGCAAGTGCAGACACTGGCTAGTGAGAGACTGTCCTCCAGACCTGGGTGTAAAAATAAAGTCAACTAGTCTGGAGTTCAATCCCTCACCCAGATTAACTGGAGGTTTTAACCGGCAGTTTATCCTGAGTATAGAGAGGAGTGAAGCCCAGACACCACAATATCTTGTACAACTACCAATTATCACCATTACAAGTTGAAACATTCTTTTTTTATGATTTTATGGGTGTATGATCCTCTGAAACTTTGATGTTAATATATGTATTAACATTATTATTATTATTGCTGTTTAAATAATTTATTATTATTATTATTGTTGTTGTTTTAGTCATTTAATATTATTATTACTATTATATTATTGTTACTATTATATTATTATTTACGAAATCTTAGTAACGCAATAGTAAACAAATCATGGTCACGGTGAGACCTATACTAACGTCCCTATAGTGGAGAGAAATATACTTAGTTGAATGAATCCTATTGAATCAGCTGTACTTAACCTATTTTGGCAGGTGCCCTCTATCATGTTAATGTAAAAAAATAAATGTAAAAAATATTAAAAAAAAGTCCTCATTATTTAAATAGGAAAATTAATAAGAAACTACTTTTTAACCTTAGTCGGTTTTTACCTTTTCAAAAGAGCCTGTTTAAGGAGGTAATGGTAAATATTCCTCACGTTCCTTAATTTGACTCTGGGATCACGACTTCATCCCCGCCCACCTTAGGGAAGCAACGTTCGAACCAATACTCACCTGTCCTCCTCCTGGTTAAGAACTGCTCCTATTAGAGCCGTCTAGTCCAGTGGTTAACGCACCGGCCAGTAAGTTTCTAGTTTGCCACCTGTTCGAGACCCGCTGGTTCCGTGATTTACTATTATTATTATATCATTAAAATAATTTTTATTATAAACTTTATTATTTTTTAATTTTTTAAGGTATTTTTAAGCTGTTATTTTTATAATTTATTATTTTTGTAAGTTATTATTAAGTTACTATTTTCGGAAGTTTTTTCAAGTTATTATTTTTTAAGTTAACAGTTTCTTTTAAGTTATTATTCTTTATTAACGTTATTACTTTATTAATCAGTTACAAGTATAACCAGTCATCCAAATTACTAAGATTATTACCCTTGTTGGTTGTCGTATTGACCAACATCCCCACCATTTTCAGTTATCACTGCCACCAACATCGTAACCATCTTCACCAGTCACCACCACGATCTATGTTAAATACATTTGGCATCACCCGGCACTAGTGTCAAACATACTACCACCATCGACGTCATCAACCACTACCACAGCGTTGATTCAGTGAAAACACATCAATGTCACTCAGCAACCAGCAAAAACCATCACAATCACCACCATACATCGTCCTCATCATTCACCACCTGTCACCATCTACACTGCCACCACCATCACTACCAAGTACAATTATCAAATGCCGTTAATAACTACCGTGAGCTGCAGTCAGTACTTTTCATCATTTTTTTAATGATCACTATACTCACCCTCTACCACAAGCACAACACTATCACCACTATTTGCTTCAACAACCGCCATCGCCTAAAATAATCACAATCATCTCCCCAAACAGCCATAATAACCTCCCCAACACCAACCACTATCACCATCCGCAATAATCACCATCACCACCTCTAAACATCCACAATCACCACCCCTAAACAATAACTAAAATCTCCTCCCTCAAACGACCACAGTCACCTCAACGACAACCATAATCACCACCACAACATCCACTATGACCACACCAACAGTTACCACAACCGCCGCAAAACAACCACAATCACCACCCTTTACAAACACTACCATCACCACCCCAACAACCACTATCACCACTCATAAAAACAGACACCATCATCAACAACAACCATTACCACCCCAATAACAGCAACAACCACCCGCAATAACAACCACAATCACCAACAACAACAACCACCAGCACCACCTTAAAACAACCACCATCACTCCAACAACAACCACCACCACCAACCCACATCACTAACAACCACCATCACCAACCACCATCACCGACAACCACCACCATCAGCGCCACCCCAGCAAGAAACACAACGTAAACATGGATGATGGGTGACGCAGACATCATTCACACTCCCTAAGATCAATATTTCTCAACCATATGTGGCGGACGGAGGTAGAGAGGGCAGGGGTGTGATAATGGTGCCACGAAAGAGGATGGGGGGTGGGGAAAGGAGTGGGGGAAGGGAGAGAGGTGCCGAGGGGAGTAGGAGGGGGAGGGGCGGAAGTAAACAAAACACAAAACATGTCTTGAGGAATATAAACCCAGTTTCGTTCGTGGTTTTTTGGCTTGACTTACCTGTTTGTGGGGATAGTGATGGTTGTGTGTCTGCTTGGGCGTGCCAGGGGAGATGCAGGAGGCAGCAAGAGACCGATAAAGAGGGTAAAAAGAGAGAGAGAGAGAGAGGGAAGAGTAGGGGAGCCTGGTCTGCCAAGAGACGAGGGACTACTTGTTGCACTTTACACGCATATATCCCAGGCCCAGTCCTCACCCACCGCGCGCACTCAACATCCCCTCACTTTATTCCCTCTTTTAGGTCTCCCTCGAGCTACCTGGCTGGTTTAATCACACCTCAGGGGCCGCAGGGGGTGTTCAGGGACACAGGGCTGCCCAGGGGAAGCGTGTCAGTCGGCTAAAATCAGGGATAAATGGATAAAACTGCGGGAGGGCAGAGAGAGGGGAAACTCACACACAAGATGGCCGCTCAAGTCGGTCGGATGGTGTCACACACACACACACACAAACACACATACACACACACACAGACACACACACACAAACACACACACGTGCATACACACACAAACGTGCATACACACACACACGTTCACACACACACAAATGTGTACATACACACGTGCATACACACACACGTACACACACACAAACGTGCACACACACAAACGTGCACACACACACACTTTCTTTCTCCCTCCTCCCCTCTCTCTCTCTTCCTCCTCCCCCTCCCTCTCTCTCTCTCTCTCCCTCCTCCCCCTCCCTCTCTCTCCCTCCTCCCCTCCCTCCCTCTCTCTCCCTCTCTCTCTCCCCCTCTCTCTCTCTCTCTCTCTCTCTCTCTCTCCCTCTCTCTCTCTCTGTTATTGTCGAGGATCGTCGTAGGCGCCAACACGCTCAGTAAAGCCATGAGTCTGAATCAGAGACTTGAGGATTTATGTGAAAAGGACGAAGATCCAGTTTATATAGAACTCCGGGACAACTTTAACGGAGACATAATCTTCTTTAAGTAAGATGGACTTCATTTGAGTGACTTGGATGACGCAAGACTGCGATGAATCTTACGAAGGCAAAGTGTGGTGAAGGAGGAGGAGGGGCGAGATGAGGTGGAGAAATGTGGGAGAAGAGGAAACAGACGGTTAGTCACAAATCCAGCTGTATAAAAAAATATACTAATGTTCACATTATATTCCAAAATCGGTACGAATTATCCCTTTATTCATCAGGCGCCCAGATTTACTTAAAATTCGGTTCATTGGTGAAATATTACAGCCTCAATACTGTGGCTTCTTATTCTTGAGTGTTTTTGTGTTTGTTTTTGCTAAACCAAAGAGCCATTTAAAACTAGGAGCTATTTAGCCTATACATAATTTAATAAAGGAATTTCGCACTTACGTCAAAGTTAGAAATGACGCCTGACGCTTAACAAGGAAATACATGCAATTGAAATTCGGAAGCACAGTGAAGTACAGGACTCAGTGTATGTCGAAATTCATGACATGTGAAAAGGAATACATTATATTTGGCGCAGCATATCGTCCTTCTCAAAGAAAAATCAGGAAAACAAAGTCACTTTGCGATGAAATTAAAGCTGTAAGTAATAAAATGGAGGCAATAAGAGTTAGTGACTTTAATGCCTCTTAGAAAAACTAGAATACTTTAGCAGGGGACCAAGAAGCTGCCAAACTTAGTAACATGAATAAGGAGAGTTTTTCAACGCAAGTTGTCAAGTAATTATATACGCTGGATCGTTCCGGCCAGAGATCGTGACCCGATCCAATCAATCTAAGGAGATCCACTAATAAACAGTGGTGTCAGAATCAATCTATTAAAAATAAACACAAATTCCGATGTCCTTAATAACAGTGTTGTGTTTCTTAACTACAGAGCAGCAAACTTTGATCAAACCTGCAGAAATAACATTAATGTAAAGTGGATCTAGCTAATAAATGCAAACAATGTGGTAAAATTGAGCAGATTTAAAATCAAAATTCAAAATATTGAATAAGATAACAAGCCAACAAAGAATCGAATACCAAGAATTATCAAACGTGGGAAGGATAACATAAATCTTGAATGGACGAGAAAGCAAATAGTTGAGACTATGGGTAAAAATGTAATGTAAATAGGATATCTAAATTGGCTAGTAACCACGAAGATGACACTAACTATATAAGTGGTAAACAGGAATCTGAAAGACGAATCGCACACAACTTCAAAGGTAACCCAAATGAATTCTTCTAATGTGTCAGTGAGAAAATAGGTAACAGCAATGCTAGGAATTTTAAACAGTAATAACGAAAAAAATACAAACAGAGAAACAGTGTCAATACTGAACGCAACGTAACCAGGCCTTAAAAAAATAGTGTCTGAATCTTACAAACTAAACAAAGTAAGAGTCTTGACAGGTTCAAAGAGTTGTAAAAGGTGAATATTAATATATCAAGTGGACCAGATGAGTGCAGACACCAAATCGTTAACCCACCAACTGTAATAAGAAACAAATTATTAAAAGACGGTAAGGCGACCAAAACCTGGAAACTAGAAATATTACTCCAAAAAAGGGAGACAAGAATTTTGCTCGTAACCAGACCCATCAGCTTAACATCAACTGTAGGTAAACAAATGGGGGTTATTTTTAGGGATAAAATAGTTGTCTGCAGCGTCATTTTAAACTAAAAATCAAAAGGGATTTCGCAGCAAAAACTCATGCCTGAGTTGCCTTGCTTCTTGCCAGACTCATGACGACATTACAGTTCAAATGGCAGTCTGAGATACAACATTTCCACCATTGCTTTAAAGTACGGTACTCTTCACCTCCAGGACTCAAGTCCAGCCAACCAGTTCTCCAAAATTCCTTCATAAATGTTACCTTGCTCGCACCCCAACAGCACGTCAAGTCATTAAAACAATGTTGGATATTCAAACCTTTAGCATTAGAGGCTTGAACACTTGTAATATATCTAGATTTATGTGAAGCATCTGACTTGGTACTCCATCGAAGAAGGCTGACCAAAATAAAGGCACATGGTACAGGACACAAACATGTCTGCATTAATCTCTGGATCACCATTTGGAAACAGAGAATGGTACTGAACAGTGAGGTGTCTGAATGGCAGGATATAAAAAGAAGAGTTCCTCAGGAATCGGTTGTTGGGTTGATCTTTTTCGGTACGTACATAAATGATTCTGAAAGGGGCTAACATCTAAGATAAGAAAATTAGAGAAAAGAGCAGCTTCCAAAGCAGAATGTTTGAGTAATCGGTGAGATCTGGATAAGTTGTTGCTGTGGCCGGAGTCGAGCGAGATAAAGTGTCAGTGTTGACATGTATAAAGTCAATTATTTTGGATACGAGCTCTCTCTCTTTCTCTCTCTCAATTCCACGACATTTCCAAACAATACCTTTCTACAACACTTGCAGAAAACACCCCCCACAACACCTGCAAACACCCACACAACACCTGCAAATACTCCCACAACACCTGCAAACATCCCCGCAACACCTGCAAATACTCCCACAACTCTTACAAACACCCCCACAACACCTGCCTACTACACACCTACTCACCATAAAGCATCATTGGCATATGTCCGCTGGTAACAAAGCGACTGCTCCCACCTGCTGATTTTAATTACCTCCAACAGGTAAGCAGAAGGGGATTAATGGCATTCAGGATGTCATGCTTATTGCTGCTGCTGTTGTTGTTGCTGGTGTTGCTGTTGCTGCTGTTGTTGTTGCTGCTGCAGCTCCTACTGCTGTTGTTCTTAATGCTGCTGCAGGGGAGGAAGGGAGGAAGAATTGACAGAGAGGGATTTAGAAATAGGAAGAGAGGGATTTAGAAAAAGGAAGGAAGGGAGAGGGAATATGGGAGAGAAAAGGAGGCAGAAGGGAGTTATGTAAATAATAGGGAGGTAGAGAGAGGGGGAAGGGTGGAATGTGTAAGAGTTAAGGAAAACGGGATGAGGAAGAAGGAAAGTCAACTAGTTAGAGTGGAATAAGCAAGAAGGAAAGAGTGGAAGACAGAGATAGCTGAGAGAAGAAGGATGGGATAGGCTAAATGAGACACTGGTGGATGAAGATGGCAGTTGGATGTAGGATGCGAAGAACAGGAAACGAAGCAAAGAAGAATAGCATGTTAAGGGAATCACCTAATTGACAGGTAAAACGTGCAGGAATAATCTGTGGGTTCTGAGAGCTGTTGAAAAAAGGAGAGCTAATTGACCAATTTTACTTATTCGTGTCGAATGGGTAACACTGGTCAATTAGCAAAAACTCATTTAAAATCAAGTCTTTTCTAAAATTTTCTCCTATACGTTTAAAGATATATATTTTTTCATTTATGTTAATATAAAAATAATAATTTTGTACCAAACGAACCTTATAAAACTTAGCCTAATCCAACAAAATATATTTTATAAAGGTTTACTATAATTTAATAATAAGCACAATGAAATATATTTTTTTCGTTATATTCAGAATGATTTTTTGCGAAATTATTGCATACACAAATTTTCGCTTGCCTTATTCGGCAAGAAGTGCATTGTTATTAAAGCCAAAATAGCAAGTTTTACCTATTCGGCACATAATATATATATATATATATATATATATATATATATATATATATATATTCCAATCCTCTTCATATAAAATTATTAACCTCCCTTCTCTCATCTCTCCCACCCTCACCACTCCCACCCTCACCACTCCCACCCTCACGTCTCCCACTCTAACTCTGGAAAACTCTCCATTCGTGGAAAAATAAAAATTATCACAAAATCAACACAGACTGTCCGTCACACGGGCAAAACTTTTAACATTATCGAAAAGGAAAACGAGATTGTAAAAACATTTTCTTAGCTAACAATCACAATTCTTCTTCCTCAGCGGCACTGTTTTCCTTCTGCGTGTCCCACGGAATTAGCCAAGGACAATGGAATTGTAAACATATATAGAGACGTGTGTGTGTGTCATGTGTGTTTTTAACACACATGATACACACCACACACACACACACACGCACGCAGCACGACATTAAAAATAATAAGTTTCATAAATATTAACGCAACATTTTTTTCCGGCTTTTGATTGCTTGGATAAACCGTTTAATCGTTACTTTTATTTATTTTTTTCCGTTATTCATACAAAAAAATATTAATGAGCTGAATTTATGAATATAATATTATTTACTCAAAAATAACCCATGATGGATGTTTCAAGTTCAGGTAATTACTTAAAACATCTAAACTTTAAAATTATACTATACATTTTTTTAGTATGATTCAGGGTATATCTCTAGCGACATATTTCTTACTACAGTATATCTTGCGAGGGTCATCGTTCAGGCTGGGGAAAAATAAGTGATCGGTTTTGCAAAGTTATTTATGACAGAAGCACACTGGGTGTGCCAGCAGCGCCCTGGGTGTGCCAGCAGCGCCCTGGGTGTGCCAGCAGCGCCCTGGGTGTGCCAGCAGCGCCCTGGGTGTGCCAGCAGCGCCCTGGGTGTGCCAGCAGCGCCCTGGGTGTGCCAGCAGCGCCCTGGGTGTGCCAGCAGCGCCCTGGGTGTGCCAGCAGCGCCCTGGGTGTGCCAGCAGCAACCTGGGTGTGCCAGCAGCAACCTGGGTGTGCCAGCAGCAACCTGGGTGTGCCAGAAGCAACCTGGGTGTGACAGAAGCAACCTGGGTGTGACAGAAGCAACCTGGGTGTGACAGCAGCAACCTGGGTGTGCCAGCAGCACCCTGGGTGTTCCAGCAGCAACCTGGGTGTGCCAGCAGCGCCCTGGGTGTGCCATCAGCAACCTGGGTGTGCCAGTAGCAACCTGGGTGTGCCAGCAGCACCCTGAATGTGACAGCACCCTGGGTGTGACAGCACCCTGAGTGTGACAGCATCCTGGGTGTGACAGCACCCTGAATGTGACAGCACCCTGGGTGTGACAGCGCCCTGGGTGTGACAGCACCCTGGGTGTGACAGCACCCTGGATGTGACAGCACCCTGGGTGTGACAGTGCCCTGAATATGATAGTACCCTAGTTGTGACAGCACCCTGAGTGTGACAGTACCCTGGGTGTTACAGCACACTGGATATGACAGCACCCTGGGTGTTACAGCACCCTGGATATGACAGCGTCCTGAATATGACAGTGCCTTTGTTTTGACAGCACCCTGGGTGTGACAGTGCCCTGAATATGACAGTGCCCTGGTTGTGACAGCTCCCTGAGTGTGACAGTACCCTGGGTGTTACAGCACACTGGATATGACAGCACCATGGGTGTAACAGCACCATGGGTGTGACAGCACCCTGGGTCTGACAGCACCCTGGGCATGAATATGACAGCAAGGGAAGAAATCAACATAGATTATATTATGTATGCCACACTTTATAATAATAATAATAATAATAATAATAATAATAATAATAATAATAATATCACTAATAACTACAACAAAGATGAAGACTATCCAATGCAGCAACAGAAATCTAATACATGTCGACACATACGTCGACTTCAGAACTGTGATCGATATTGTACCTATCTGATGATAGTCTACTCGAGAGACACTGTTCTTTTTCCACCAAGAGAGACATTGGTCTCCCCACCGTGGGACACATTCTCAGATGAAGCAGACTAGAGAGAGACTAATGCAGGCTGCTTCCTGCCCCAGATATTTGTAGTCGCAAGGGCCATTTCCGGAGAGCATGTATGAATGGGTTGTCAGGAGAGAGTGTGTGTGAGTGTGTGTGTGTGTGTGTACTCACTTAGTTGTGTGTGTGTGTGTGTGTGTACTCACCTAGTTGTGTGTGTGTGTGTACTCACCTAGTTGTGTGTGTGTGTGTGTGTGTACTCACCTAGTTGTGTGTGTGTGTGTGTGTGTGTGCGCGCGCGCGCGCGCGCTCACACATACACATTCACGTATATGCTCATTAACAAATCTAATTCTCCAAACAATTCACTTAGTACACGGCAGGAACGACACACACCACTGTCTCCCTCGTCTGAGTTATCGTCTTGGCTTTCTCTATGTTTTTCGTCTTTGAAAACGTCAGCCTAACAAGCACTTGAACATCATAGATGCAGTTTTAAAGCTTCAGATATATCTAGTTTCATTTATAGTTTATATATATATATATATATATATATATATATATATATATATATATATATATATATATATATATACAGTGGTAGCTCGAGTTACGATGGTCCCCAAAATCACCCTTTAATGTAAGTTTATTTTTTTAAATGTCTTGTAAGTATATTTTTGGGGGTGTAAAAGGACTAGTCTATTTTACATTATTCCTTATGGGGATAAATTCGTTTGGTAATGGCACTTGAACAGCATTCTCGAACGGAAAAATATCGTAACTCGAGGTACCACTGTATATATATATATATACTATATATATGTTATTTTACTATGTGGAGAAGCCTAGCCTTTAATATATCTGAAGTTCTCTGGAAAAAAAAATTATTTCGACCTCCTTCTGAGGTTTTCGTCTGCAGAATCTCTCTCGAGTTTAGAGTACTGAGGATCAAGCCCATACTGCTCTCTCGCTGAGGAACTCCCAGGGTTTAAGTTTAAAATTAGATGTTTTATTTGGGTAAAAAACTAACTTTAACAATGCAACGTACGGAAGGAGCACGGACGGAAGAACGAATAGAACTGGTGGATGGACGATTCATAGCAGACGGACGTACATACAACAGAAGAAAGAATAAACGCACTGACGAAGGAAAGGACGAACTGTCTAGCAAAACATCTACGTATGCACGAGAAACGTCTACAAAAAAACACACACAAATACACTCAATACACACCATATCCAAAACGCAGTTTTCTTACACCAGCTTCAAGAATGCGCACATTACGCAAGTCGTAACTACAGAGACACTTCGCGTATTACGCAAGAGACGCTTTCACTGAGCTAATGAAGCGCTCACCGGACCGCAGGCAGCAGGCCGCAGGCGGCCACATATGATGCTAATTTGATATTTTTTCAATTAGAAACCTTCCTCAAACCAGCTAAGAATTATTGTTCAGAATGTAATTGCTGACTTTCTGATGGAGAGGGGAAAATGAAGATGAGGGAAAGGGAAGGGGAGAAAGAGGAGAGGAATAGAGGGAGGAGGAGATAAAGGAGGGAGGAAACGCATGAAAAGATGAAGGAGGAATCACTGTCCACTGTCACGCTATATCACTATAACCTGTATTTCAGCCTGTATCACTGCTTCCTCAGCCTATCACTGCTTCCTCCAGCCTGTATCACTGCTTCCTCCAGCCTGTATCACTGCTTCCTCCAGCCTGTATCACTGCTTCCTCAGCCTGTATCACTGCTTCCTCCAGCCTGTATCACTGCTTCCTCCAGCCTGTATCACTGCTTCCTCCAGCCTGTATCACTGCTTCCTCCAGCCTGTATCACTGCTTCCTCCAGCCTGTATCACTGCTTCCTCCAGCCTGTTCTTTCCTAGCCTTACACTGCTTCCTCCAGCCTGTATCACTGCTTCCTCCAGCCTGTATCACTGCTTCCTCCAGCCTGTATCACTGCTTCCTCCAGCCTGTATCACTGCTTCCTCCAGCCTGTATCACTGCTTCCTCCAGCCTGTATCACTGCTTCCTCCAGCCTGTATCACTGCTTCCTCCAGCCTGTATCACTGCTTCCTCCAGCCTGTATCACCTGCTTCCTCCAGCCTGTATCACTGCTTCCTCCAGCCTGTATCACTGCTTCCTCCAGCCTGTATCACTGCTTCCTCCAGCCTGTATCACTGCTTCCTCCAGCCTGTATCACTGCTTCCTCCAGCCTGTATCACTGCTTCCTCCAGCCTGTATCACTGCTTCCTCCAGCCTGTATCACTGCTTCCTCCAGCCTGTATCACTGCTTCCTCCAGCCTGTATCACTGCTTCCTCCAGCCTGTATCCTGCTTCCTCCAGCCTGTATCACTGCTTCCTCCAGCCTGTATCACTGCTTCCTCCAGCCTGTATCACTGCTTCCTCCAGCCTGTATCACTGCTTCCTCCAGCCTGTATCACTGCTTCCTCCAGCCTGTATCACTGCTTCCTCCAGCCTGTATCACTGCTTCCTCCAGCCTGTATCACTGCTTCCTCCAGCCTGTATCACTGCTTCCTCAGCCTGTATCACTGCTTCCTCCAGCCTGTATCACTGCTTCCTCCAGCCTGTATCACTGCTTCCTCCAGCCTGTATCACTGCTTCCTCCAGCCTGTATCACTGCTTCCTCCAGCCTGTATCACTGCTTCCTCCAGCCTTGTTTCCTCAGCTCACTGCTTCCTCCAGCCTGTATCACTGCTTCCTCCAGCCTGTATCACTGCTTCCTCCAGCCTGTATCACTGCTTCCTCCAGCCTGTATCACTGCTTCCTCCAGCCTGTATCACTGCTTCCTCCAGCCTGTATCACTGCTTCCTCCAGCCTGTATCACTGCTTCCTCCAGCCTGTATCACTGCTTCCTCCAGCCTGTATCACTGCTTCCTCCAGCCTGTATCACTGCTTCCTCCAGCCTGTATCACTGCTTCCTCCAGCCTGTATCACTGCTCTCCTTCCTCCAGCCTGTATCACTGCTTCCTCCAGCCTGTATCACTGCTTCCTCCAGCCTGTATCACTGCTTCCTCTAGCCTGTATCACTGCTTCTCTAGCCTGTATCACTGCTTCTCAGCCTGTATCACTGCTTCCTCCAGCATGTATCACTGCTTCCTCCAGCATGTATCACTGCTTCCTTCAGCATGTATCACTGCTTCCTCCAGCCTGTATCACTGCTTCCTCCAGCCTGTATCACTGCTTCCTCCAGCCTGTATCACTGCTTCCTCCAGCCTGTATCACTGCTTCCTCCAGCATGTATCACTGCTTCCTCCAGCATGTATCACTGCTTCCTCCAGCATGTATCACTGCTTCCTCCAGCATGTATCACTGCTTCCTCCAGCATGTATCACTGCTTCCTCCAGCCTGTATCACTGCTTCCTCCAGCCTGTATCACTGCTTCCTGCAGCCTGTATCACTGCTTCCTTCATAAATCGCGCGGTGTCAGAGTCCAGGGAATATGGCTATGCATCAGAGGACTGCACTCGTTGCTTCCCTGAAATTCGTTATGTCAAGATCCGGTATTGAACTGATTTACGATTGAGTTTTACGTCAAAATTCCCTTTACACTAAATTTTCGGGCGAATCGCTTTGCCACATTGTTAAGGAATGTTTTCTGGTTAGAATCGAGTGTACACGTTAATGTTCGGTTGAAGATCGAATACTTTAATCTAATCCTAAATTGAAGTTTAACTCAACGCTCAGTGCATTCTATGCATAATTGGAATCCGTTAATGAAACCTAAAGTTAAACATTATTGTTAGCTTATTAGTTCATTATATGAGGGCGAGGGGAAATGAGCTTTGTCTTGTGTACCCTTCAAGAGAGGTGTGTTGATGCTTTGATGGGCTCTTGACCAATAGAATTTGAATTGGCTTCTCTCTCCTTGAATCAGACTTGATTGCCTCTCATTCTTAAGGCGCTGCGTGATCCTTATAGGTTTAGCTCTTTCCAGTGAATACAAGAATAATATCTCTTGCGTACTCACCGATTTGTGCTAACAGTTCGGTAGGCCTATTCACAGCTTTCAGCCCCGAGTCTTGAGCTACGTGGAATGGACTTACTACATCCTGTTCTCTTGGGCCTTATTATACCTACTCTTGATAATTTGTTAGGGATTTGCCTCCAACACTTTCTCATATAGCTCATTCCTTTTCACAGCTAATCGTGCAGTTTTATTTTCTTAACATCACAATAGCTCATTTGAGATTTCAGTTTCATTTATGGCCTCTTCCAGGAAATCCAATTTCGGTCTGTCGTTATCAGCCTTGTCTTTTATGCAGTAATCATCTCTCTCCTGGTCCTCCTCTTTTAAAAAAGTAAGTTCAACTTACCTACTCCCTCCTCAAAGCTCATCTTCGTCAATTCCTGGACTAGTCTAATTGCAAACCTCTGGATTTTTTCTATTTTCTGAATATGCGTTTTTATGTCAGATATCCATTGTGGTGTTGCATACTCTATAATTGTTCTTACATTCGTTATGAATGTCTTAAAGAATTCTTTGTTTTGGCTGTTGGTGACTTGTCATTCAGCTTATTATTCTCATCCAACTTCTTCTCTCCTTCTCTCCTTCATCAACGTTTGTATTTTAAACCATTTTGTAATCCTTGAGGCACTTTTCCTGGCACCCCTGCCTGGACCCCGGTTGTAAGTAGCACCGGTGGTGGGCAGCCCCGGTGGTGGGTAGCAATGAGTGTGTGGCACCAGTGTTATGTGGTATCCGAGCGCCCAGGCACCGGTGGTGGGTGGCCCCCAAGGACTCAGTGGCCGGGTGCGTGAGAGGAAGCGAGCCAGAGGGATTACCACAACCTACATTATGCATTGTAAAACCTATCATGTGAACCCAGGGCTCATTATACAGCAGGAGGAAGAGAATAGGAGCCTCGAGCAGAGGGACGAAAAAGAGCGGAAAATATCTTCACAAGAATCTTAGTTGGTGTGGAAAGAGGTCTAACTTTTCAAGAGGTCACAATTGCTATAGGAAAATTTCTATGATCTAAAGAGGGACTGGAAGTAGTTTTGACTTTTCAGGTCACAATTGCTTCAGGAAAATTTATGTGATCTAAAGAGTAACTTTTCATTATGTCGCGTTTGCTAAGGAAGAACTTTTCTAACCCGAAACAAACTTTTCAAAAGGCCATAGTAAATATGAGATTATTTCGAAGAATGAATCTTAAAGAGGCGATACCTAGCCGTCAAAAAATGGTGATTTCTCTATACATAATTTCTGTTGTTATATCTCCCATGAATTCTTACATATTCATGTTGATTTTGTCAGAACCTAAACGAATTTCAACCAGCAACCTTCCTGCTTTACTATTTAGTTTCACATGACATGACCTGAACTAATCTAACCTTTCCTAACCCCATCCAAGCTAACATATCCTAACCCAGTACATCAAAACCCAGCCGAACCCCCACCCAACCCAACCTAACCTTACGTAGCCTAGACTAACGTATCCTAACTTAATGTAACAAGATCGAACACAAGTTTCAAAACTTAAAGAAAGTCAACAACTCATTTTTTTAACCCTTTATAAAATTACCTTTTACAACATTAAAGTCTCTGAAGCCTTTGCATTGCCTCTCGACCTATGATAAGTCAATTATACAGTCTTAAACAGGATAAAAGATGACTCTTAAAAAATTCTTTAAGAAGTTCAAAGCATTTTTTATTATTCATTAAAGTAACAATTTGTCCCGACAGAGAAAATCTTGTTAACGTCATATTTACGTCTTTTGACGCTTGGCTGTTCTTACACAGCACCAGTGAGCAAAGTTCACGGACTAACAGCATCGGCTGCACGGCTGTTTTGCTGTTGCATACAGGCATACAGCCTAAAATAAACATCACGGTAATCTGACAGCAGCAGCAGCATCGCCGTTTTGGTATCGTATGAACTCAGCCTGACAGCTAGCAGCCACATCATGCTGGTTTGCTGCTCTATACAAACACATTCTGACTGACCCACTGCCTCACAAACGAGTCCGTGAGGCTGTAGAACAGACAACATGAAAGTTGAAGACGTTAACAGACACAGACTTGCACAATAAACACGGACACACTGGAGCTGAAGGCACAGAGGCTATCGCAAAGGCAGTTTCCAAAGAGAAACATCTTGATAGATAAAAGCAAAACAGACAAGCTTTCTATTGACCACAGAGGTAAAAAGCAAAACAGACAAGCTTTCTATTGACCCCAGAGGTAAAAAAAGCAAAACAGACAAGCTGTCTATTGACCCCTGAGGTAAAAAGCAAAACAGACAAGCTGTCTATTGACCCTAGAGGTAAAGAGCAAACAAAATCAGTCTGTGTCAGACGAATCTACATGAAATTATGAAGATAAATTTTCGTTGCTCAGAAAAACAGAAAACTAAATAAACACTGCATTTCTGAAACAGGCAACAGAAAAAATAAACAGGAAAACAGAGTGCAAAATAGACAGACATGGCAACAAAGAGGAAGGCCGCTAAACCATTAGACGTGTACACAAAGAGACATGAAGAATAATGCGATAGGGGAAGAGCAATGGATAAACTGGAGGAAGGGAGAAGAGGGGAGGAGCTGGATAGGGAAATAAAATCGAAGTGTAAAGGAGATAAGAGCAAATGGGAAAGTCAAACAACAAAATGAAAGGGAGAAAGGGAACAGAGAGAGTGAGAGAGTAACAAACAGACGATGAAAAGAATAACGAATAGGGAAATTAAAATGAAAGACGGGGAACAAATGTAAATATAACAAAAATTGGAAAGGAGACGGAAGAGGAATAAAATCAAGTAAAATAAATGCAAATGTAGAAATAAACAAAAGACAAAGAATAAAGAAACAAAAAACATATAATATAATCCAAGACTTTATCCAACGTTCCTAGGAAAGGTAATCCAATTCCTTGGAAAGTCAACCCAGTCCTTGGGAAAGTTAACCCAGGCTTCTATAACTAAGCCAGGTGTTGGGTAAACTTAACTGACTAACTACCTGTAAAATAAGCCAAGCTACAGGTAAGCCAAACTTAAGGAAAAAACATTGTGGGTAATAAAAATATCCACAACATTTAAGTACCTTTCACCCTATCTTGACGGAATTAACATTCCAGTTCTATCTACCTGTGCTAATGTTAGGAATCATTGTTGTGCA
>WNWK01000135.1:365000-558216 GCA_009830355.1 Cherax destructor
TAGCGTCCATCTTTAACAACAGCTGAAAATTGCATTGCGAGTATATTTCTGATTTTAATCCTGAGATTAATTCCCATATGAGATCCTCTTAATTTTGATTAAATGTCTTACCCATGTGCCGGCCCTACGGCTGCAATTCTAATGTCAATAATGCCAAATATGGCTTAAATTGTGAAATAGTTTAGACAGCTACATTCAGGTTTGGTTCTCTGTCTAAAACCTGGACATTTATTAAACAATACAAATTAATATTTAATAAAGTAGACAGAATTGCGACACTTGGAAATCTTTATTGCCGATTCTTAAGTGTTTCACATGGATTTTATTCACCAAAATGAAGGTATTGTTTACTATTAATGTTATGAAAATTATAATTTTTTTCAGCACTTTCAATGTGTTAAGAAAAATGTCACAAAGCCGTGGCTTTGTGCAGGCTGTTGTGCCGGCTGCTGCACAAGCTGTTGTACATGCTATGATAATGTTGTACAGGCTGTTGTACATGCTATGATAATGTTGTACAGTCTGTTGTATAAGACAGTTATTCAAGCTATTGTACAGCCTCTTGTACAGCCTATTGTACATTCTGATTCAGCATCATCCTGACGAGTTATATATCAGGCTGCTCTGAGAATAGTCAAATCATTCTAAAAGAATGATTTGACTATTCATCAGTCTAATCAGATCAGCCACAGACCTTCATGACAAGTCTTTCATTCCCTGTCTTCCATTGGATACAACTCTCCTCTCGTAAACACTAAACACTTTTATTTTACATCTTATGAATTTTGTATCGTGATCCTTCCAAGCTCCTGGTTGGAGACCTGTGCCTCAGGATTATTAGAATTTTAACAAATTTCCGGACGAAGCTGAATTTTGCACAGAATTATTTTATTCTCTCGCAGAATATATCTAGTTTCCAGTTCCTGATTTGTCTTTTCCAAGTCTCTGTCTTTGTTTTGATTTGTCTTTGTCCCCTAGTCTTATTCAGTATATGAATTTCTCTCTCTCTCTCTCTCTCTCTCTCTCTCTCTCTCTCTCTCTCCTATCATTGCTTCCTTCTCGCGCCTTGCGCCAAATTATCAACAGAAAAAAATATATATCCTCATTTTCGGTGCGATCATGATGAGAAACTATTAGGAACCCAACCTCGTTACTCGGACGACCTCGTTAGCCAGACGAACAAGAGAAATTGGCATCGTTGGGATCGTAGTCGCGTACATCACCCCAAAATGGTAATTAAGGCTGAAGAGGTGCCGAAGCCTTCTGCCACCTCAAAACAGCTGTCGGGGAGGTAATGAGATGGAGGCAAATGGTAGCTCCCTACAAATTAATCCCTTAACCAGGGTTTGTAGGGAAATGTAGGACGTGAGGGGAAGATGGGATAAGAGTTTCGGGGTTGGAAAATGGTGTCGGAATGCAAGATGGGTTGAGGTCTGGAGAGGAAGGACCGAGAGATTGCAGCCTGCGAGGTTTAAAGAATATTCAGTTTGGGAAATGCATACTGGGATGGTGGGAGAGAAGGCTTGACTAGGTGTTAGCAGGGTAGACAGGGTTAGGTGGGTAGACAAACAGTGTTGGCAAGGCAGGCTAACAAAACTGACAAGGAGGGAAAACTGGGTTGACAAGGAGAGGAAACAGAGCTGGCAAAGGGAGCAAACAGGGATGACATGACTGGCAAACAGGGTTTGCAGTTCAGGCAGACAAACAGGGATTGATAACACAGATGGAAAGGCTTGGTAAAACGGATATAAAGGCTTAGTAAGGCAGATAGAAAGGCTTGGTAAAACAGACAAAGATTTGGTAAAACAGACAGAAAGACTTGGTAAAACAGAAAGGCTTGGTAAAACAGACAAAGGCTTGGTAAAACAGACAAAGGCTTGGTAAAACAGACAAAGGCTTGGTAAAACAGACAAAGGCTTGGTATAACAGAAAGACTTGGTAAAACAGACAGAAAGACTTGGTAAAACAGAAAGGCTTGGTAAAACAGACAAAAGCTTGGTAAAACAGAAAGGCTTGGTAAAACGGATATAAAGGCTTGATAAAACAAAGACTTGGTAAAACAGACAGAAAGGCTTGATAAAACAGACGGAAAGGCTTGGTTAAACAGACGGAAAGGCTTGGTTAAACAGACGGAAAGGCTTGGTAAAACAGACGGAAAGGCTTGGTTAAACAGACGGAAAGGCTTGGTAAAACAGACGGAAAGGCTTGGTAAGACAGATAGGAAGGGTTGGGGATAGACACGGAAGGTAAGACAGAACGACAGGGTTAGCAGGGCATACAGAGAGGCTTGGCAGGGGAAGCGAGGCTGAAGTTACCAAGGAAGACAGGTTGGGTCGAGATGAAATTGGTTTTGACGTTGAGTGCTGTTTGTCCAGACATTACTGTTGTGTTGCTGTTGAAGGTGTAGTAGTGGTGGTGTTGGTGATGGTGGTGGTGTTGGTGGTGGTGTTGGTGGTGGTGTTGGTGGTGGTGGTGGTGGTGGTGTTGGTGGTGGTGGTGCTGGTGCTGTTGATCTTGTTGGTGGTGGTGGTGGTAGAAGTGGTAGTGGTATGGTGGTTGTGGTGCAGGTGTAGTAGTGGTAGTGCAGGTGTGGTGGTGTTGGTGTGAGGGGGTGGTGGTGCAGGTATGGTTGTTGTGGTGCAGGTGTGGTGGTGGTGGTGGTGTTGCAGGTGTAATGATGCAAGTGTAGTGGTGGTGTTGGTGTCGTGATGATAGTGCAGATGTGTTGGTGGTGGTGATGCAGGTGTGGTGCTGGTGAGGTAGTGGTGTTGCAGTTGCGGTGGTGGTGGTGATGCAGGTATCGTAATGGTGGTGCAGGTGTCGTGGTGATGGTAATGAAGGTATCGTGGTGATGGTATGGTGTGGTGGTGGTGGTGCAGGTGCTATGGTGGTGGTGCTTGTGCAGGTGTGGTGAATCTGGTGATGCCACACACACACACACACACACACACACACACACACACACACGTGGAAGACGAATTAATCAAAAGATTCAATAGATAACAATATCCAAAAGTTTTGCAATTTTTGGGTGGTTTCCAAATACTACTTTTCGATAATCATTGCCAAGGCAACCTTCGTGTGAAGAAATATTACACTACACCTGGTCACACTTTGACGTGTGATACACGCAAGAATCAATCACGGCTTACAAATATATTCCATCAAATATTTTGTATTACACACACACACGCGCACACACACACACACACACACACACACACACACACACACACACACATACGTACGTCTAATCTCATTGTCTGTGTCTACGCACCTTTGAGGTCCTCGTGAAATCCCAAGAGGATTCCAAAATTTGGTGAACATATTCTGTGGCATTAGAGCAACAAGTGTGTTCCGTGTTAGCAATAGTTCCCCAGGTGCAGCGAGAGAGAGAGAGAGAGAGAGAGAGAGAGAGAGAGAGAGAGAGAGAGGGAAGGGGATGCTCCCGTTCCCAGTTATCACAGTTCTAGTATTTTAGTCCTTCGGAAAATGGGCTTTAAATCGTCATAACAGCACTTCTTGAATAATATCATCAGTTCGGTAGCTTTAACTAATTTCATCTAACTCCCAATTAGGAGAGGAATATTTAAACGACTTTTTTTAATTAATGGTCAAGGATGATCTATGTTTCCTCTTGCTATAAAAATATTAATAATAATAATAATAATAATAATAATAATAATAATAATAATAATAATAATAATAAACTATAATAAAAATAATAATAACTGTATATTTACCAGCTTCGTAAATACGTTCATAAACACTTACACGCACCCATACCTAAAGCCATTTCTACAACCCTCTGTTCCTTTATTCCTGCTTCCCTTCCTATTTTTCCCTCCCATCCCATCTTCTCCCTGCCTTCCTCCGCCCCAGAAAAGAATTGCACTCTCCATCATAGCTACAATATAATCAGCTTCAGACCTTTTTAACACCTCTCTTACTCCGTGGTAACTTCTGTGGTATCTCCATGGTAACTAGCGTCTCCGTGGTAACGAGTACCACGGTGTTTCGATGGTTACTGTAATACGATTAGCATGGCAACCTCTGTGGCGGGTGTTGAGTGTCGTTGTGAGGCCTCGGATAAACTGCCTCGTTCAGGTCCAGTGGTTTGGTGGATTTCCGTCGTATAATCTTGTATACTGCCTCAATTGCTGCTCTTGCTCCTGCTCCTGGTGTTGATGATGCTGTTGGAGGTAGTAATGTATTGGTACTGTTCTTGCTGCTTAAGAGTCTTCCGTGTCTTCTGCAGCTTCTGTTTCTGCTTCTGTTTTTGTGGTGGTGATACTGTTAGGACTGCTTGTACTGCTGCTGGTGCGGTTGCGTCTGCTGGTGGTGGTGCGGCTGCCGCGAGGGCAAGTAGTGTATTGCTGGTGGCTGGAGGGTTGGACAATTGAAAGGCATTTGTGGTGGTGGCCAGGCCTCCCTCAGTACCATGCTGTTAATTCTATTAGCCCTAGCGAGCGACTCAGAGCACCAGCCTGTTCTTCCTTCACCAGCATCCACACGCACACACATTCACACCATAATATATATATATATATATATATATATATATATATATATATATATATATATATATATATATATATATATATATATATATATAATGTCGTGCCAAATAGGTAAAACTGGTGAATTAGCAAGAACTCATTTAAAATTAAATCCTTTCTAAAATTTTATCTAATACATTTAAAGATATTTTTTTTTCATTTATGTTAATATAAAAATTAATGATTTTGTACCAAAAGAACCTTAAAAAACTTACTTAACCTTATTATAACAAGCGCAATTTAATTTAGTCTAATCCAACTAAATATACTTTATATAAGTTTACAATAATTTAATAATAAACAATGAAATATATTTTTTTCGTTAGGTTCAGAATGATTTGTGCGAAATTATTGCATACACAAATTTTCGCTTGCCTTATTCGGCAAGAAATGCGTTGTTATTTAAGCCAAAATCGCAAGTTTTACTTATTCGACACAACTTATATGTGTGTTCGTGAGTGTGCGCGCGCAAAACAACCACAAGGGGAGTTGAATGATAGCTCTAGGCCTTCCGTGTTGCAGTCAACACATCATCAGGAGCTTATAGCAGAATCGTTCGGTGGAACATTCTACCATTATTTATACAGATATGATCATCATTCCTTTGGAACATTAAATAACCAACAATTATTTTTTTCATTAACTCAAAAATCATCGAAATACTATGTCAGAGTGCCAGGGTCTTGGCTGTGAGTATTTGAACCAGGAATTGTGGGAAACAAAAGAAAGTCAACGATCATGGCTTCTCTCGTTGGCGGCTTCTCTCTCTCATTTGACTCACTCTGTTTCCAATTCTCTCTGTCTTTATTTCCACTTATTTGTTTTTTATTCTGTCTCTGTTTCCTCTTCTCTCTCTCTCCCATACAAACCAGCGCGGAACACAGCCACACTGGCTCTGGCCTCTGCTACACCAGGCCACCATTTATATTCATGAAGCCCATTAACTGAGAGAAAGAACCTCAACATGCTTTAATTCATTCTCGTATTTCTTCGTCCTCCTTGACACTCCCACTTCATTCACGGGAGAAATTGTCGGGTTTACTTCCGCCTCTCTTATTTCCTAACGCGGGAGAGGCACGAACTCCGACCATCGTTAGAACGAACAACGTCGTCGAATTATTGTTGACAAAGCGTCGTGGGTCTGGCAGCGAGGCGCGCCGAAGAACAACACTGGCGGGCGGAGAAAACCCGTATTTTGGTGCGCAAAAAAAAATGACGTCAAGTTATAGCCGCTAACGGGTGCATTACACCTTCGCGGGCGCTAGTGCGTGAATTGTCTATTTTGCGGCTGTTATAAATGGCTTTATCTCCCGTTGGTACCCAATGACAATTTACATTTAAATAAGTTTTGAATATTAAGGAGGAAGAGGGAGGGCAACATGGGTGGTGGTGTACGGACGTCATCAACTCAGACACAGTCACGTACACATATACATGCACACACGCACACATATGCGTGACTACAAAGGCATACATACGTTGATCACCGTATACTTACACGGTAAATTTGCATTAATGTTTATCTTAGGCGTTGAAGTTTATAACAGCCTTTGCATATAACGAGCTAATTAAAATGAGAAAGAGAAGAGGGTTAAAAAAAACTGAGAAAAAGGAAGATAGAGATATTAACCAGCCAGGGAGCTTGCTTGACTTTGTAACAGCTGAGATAAAAGCTTTTTAAGATTTAACTTGCTATTGATGTGGACATGACAGCACCTGTGACGCCTTCATTTACAACAGGTAATTTTTCACATTCGGGAAAGAATAAAAAGCCACAAGGCCGTGTCTGGAACAATGCAAATAACCCGCACAGACGAGAATAAAACCTAATGACGACGTTTCGGTCCGACTTGGATCATTAATTAGTTAACGATCCCAATCAGACCGAAACGTCGCCATAATTTTTTCTCCTATGCGCGGGTTGTGTATTATATATGTATACATTCTATATTAAAATTTTAATAGGTTGAAGTTACGCTAGTACAAGAACATGTTGCCAAAATATATACATTATTTTCAGTCATGTAATATTCTTCCATTATTCCACATCTCTATTGGACTTAAGAGTAGCATCGGTAGCAGGGCTGGGCAGCATGCTCTATCCTTAAGACTTTATTAAAAGATTTTAATAAAGAGAGGCAACAATTGATGGCAAAAATGGCAGAATATATTTTCTTCTGTTGACCCTCCTCCTCCTCCTGCTGCTGCTGCTCCTCCTCCTCCTCCTCCTCCTCTTCCTCCTCCTCCTCTTCCTCCTCCTCCTCCTCCTCCTCGGGAAGACCGTACCACCTTGCCTCAGTAGGGTCTGTTTAGTTATAAAGGCTGATCATTTATTAACTTTTTCAAAGCCAAAAACAAATGTTGGGGTTTTCTTACGTAAGTAATGCATTACTAATGTAAGTATATTATAGCAAGACAACGTTTGGTTGTGTGTTAGTGTGAGAGAGTGAGAGTTGTGTTAGAGTATCTAAGTAAAAAGAAGAGTGAAAAGATGAAAGTGGGTTGCCCAGTAGACAACAAAGACGAGGTAAACGACCAATCAAAAGCTCTCTCCTCCAGCTGAGGAGCCACTCAGCTGATGTAATTACTCCGGCCACCATCTTTTGTCCACACACAAACTATAAAAGAACTCTAATGAAATTAAGAGAAATGTTTTTTAATATATATATATATATATATATTTTTTTTTTTTCAACAAGTCGGCCGTCTCCCACCGAGGCAGGGTGACCCAAAAATAAAGAAAATCCCCAAAAAGAAAAAACTTTCATCATATATATATATATATATATATATATATATATATATATATATATAAAATATATATATATATATATATATTTCCACAAGGAAGCAGACACGAATTATTTTTCATGTTAGTTTAGTCACAAACACCATTTGTCCTCAAATATTTGTCAGGTCTTGTGACACTGATGTATTTGTGCTCCTACTTCATTTTGCTTTCACTTTAGCGGTCATACATGGATGAATGTTGGGAACAGCTCACTGAATACAAAGAGTAAGTAGCATTGGCATGGTCTATTGGGCAAGTGTCTTCGGTTTTAATATTGTCTCAACCTTCTCCTCTGCTTTCCATATTGAAATTGGCAGGGGCGACGTCGCAACATTTAAATAAAGAGGAAATTTAGTGTCTTATAAACACAAGGTCAAGTACAAGCTCTTCCTAGATGCATTTAGAAAACCCGAAATTTATGTCACTCTGGATATTTAAATTTATTCATTTACGAGTTTTTTTTAATTTAATTTTCAGACCAATATGTCTCTCCGATGTAAAATCCAGTAGTATAATACCTGTTTTATTCTCAAATGAAATTGTATGTGAAAATTGATCTTGCGCTCTGGTAAAAATTGACTTTGGTCACATTCCAGTATTACCTTGTGTTAAAATCACAGTTACTAATAACGTAAATGCCTTTTTAATTGACACCAAGTAAAGTTAAACAGGTGTACCATTGCTTAAATTCTAGTTGTTATTTACTTTAGTTAAATATGGAGAAATTAAAAAAAACAATGAAGTCGATATTCCTAGGCACTTATTAGAGGTCAGGTAAGGCAGGTCCTGGATGCTGCTTGTGCTCAGCTTAGAGCTCAGGCAAGGCAAATCCCGATGACAAATCCTGCGAGCAGTCCGGGACCAGATATGAGCTCAGGAAAGGGAACTTCCTGAAGCAGATCATGCTCAAATTAGAACTCAGGCAAGGCAGGTCCCGGAGACAAGCCACGCATTCATGAGAGTCTATAGAACCAGGATCATGTAATAAATAGTACAGTGCAATCCCATCAACTACTAAACGCAGAGGTGAGTCATAGAGGTGTTACAATATATCCTGTTTCCTCCATGGCTTCTCTCTAGAGGAAATATATCTATAAAGACCCTGAAAAAAGTAGGGAATTGTAAAGATTATCATGTTACAGAAATATAATATATATATATATATATATATATATATATATATATATATATATATATATATATATATATATATATATATAGTGGTACCTCGAGTTACAATGGTCCCCAAAATCGCCCTTTTATGTAAGTTTTTAAATGCTTTTGTAAGTATATTTTTGGGGTGTAAAAGGACTAGTCTATTTTACATTATTCCTTATGGGGATAAATTCGTTTGGTAATGGCACAGGAACAGCATTCTCGAACGAAAAATATCGTAACTCGAGGTACCACTGTATATATATATATATATATATATATATATATATATATATATATATATATATATATATATATATATTATATATATATATATATATATAAACTTTAGTCACCCTGTTTTACCTCTATAGGAACTTTGGCAAAAGTGTTATAAGATAACATAACGTTAAATATAAATAATAAGTTGTGAAGGCAGAGGAGCATGACAACACAAATATACTAGTATGAATAAATAATTATTATTATTTTACACGTTTAATAATCAGTAAATAGTTACAATAAAAGGGCATCTGAAAATTAATAAAAAAAATAAAACTTGGAAAAGGCATCTTTTCTGAGTGATGTGTCATTAAAGGCAGAAATTAACATATGTTAGCATGAACAGCAGAATAACTGAAAAAGATTAGCAATGCATTATATACCTGTTTACAGTAGACTGGTTTCCCAGTCATGAAAGTGATTCCTGCAATGTAGCAGTGTGTAGTAATATATGCCTTCAACCATCCCTATACTGCGTTGCGACCCATCAGTAAAGTAAAATGCTCTACTGAGATCGTAACCAAATACAGAGGAGGAGGAAATAAATGGGAATTCGTAGAACTCCCACTGACACATACAGAGTGAGACATTCTCTCACGGCACACACGTTTTCAGCTACAGTCCGAGGAACAGTTAAGAATAGCAATGTGAGTGACTTGGACACTCTAAACATCCGTCCAAACAGACAGGTGATGGATACTGCTTAGGAGTACACTATACTTAACAGAAGACGCTCTCCTCAATAGAAGCAGGAACTCTACCTGCATCCAAGGCACTCACACCTCTCACAGCTCTCCCCTTTCTCTACCACTCAACAACTCTCTCTCAGCAACTGCCATGCTTCTGAACCGACCTCTTTCGAGGACGGTTCAGATGCATTGAAGAATACTAGAGAAGAATATTAGAGTCATAACAAAATGTCAACTACGACTGCTAGAAAACGATGTCATACGGTGATATATCACTAGGTTCCCAAACATCGGCGAACAGAAGAACCCTGTCTTTACAGTGCTTCTCGTCCATCCATATCTGCTCACTCATATAGCAGAATATATTTCATAACAGAATAATATATCCCTAACACACGAATTATAAACATTTATCCTTGAATCTATCATTTCTCAGCTTCAGATAATTAGAAATATAAACAATAAATATAATTTTAACATAATAAAGTACAATTCTACAACTGTCAGAGACTCGAACCCGAGACATTAAACAACCATCCAGTTTAAGTCTCGACCACGACACCACCTGTAAAAGTTAACGTAATTGTACAACATCCTTAGTAAAAGTCTACGCCACAATTAATTATAAAAATCGCCTTACTCAAATAACAAAAACCGAAGAAAACTCTACGGTCACGTGATGCCACAGTTAACTACCAGCATCATTACATAAAACATTTTTGCAACATATATTAATATATACAAACAAAGCATAAAGCAATTATATAAAAACAGTTACCTCATTAAACGATGTTCCTTTAGATATCTTGAAAATATTTAGATACTAATTAAATGTACAACCTACACATCTGTCCTCGCGATGCATCTGTTCATAAATCAAACGTTCAACCTGCACGTGATGATAGGGAACTTCCTTCACTTGCTAATAACATTTTCTAAAGTTTATAGAGAGAAGAAAAATTGCCTGTTGCCATCCACCTCTGCAACAGTGACCTTCCATGCACGAGTCAGGGTCTGGCAGGTGATACATCAGCGGTGGGTAACTCCTATGAGTACATATGATTATCTGAGCATGAAATATATGAAATGGGCGAGGGAGTAGAGATGGGCACTTCAATGTAGTATCTCATTCTCGTTTACGTGGAAAAGGAAAACGAAATCAGCAGCATCACGAAAGATCAATCACGTCCTACTAAGAGAGTGAAAAACAGCAGAAAAATCGCGACTTTCATTGAGTTCTTAATGCTCGATCAACTTAATATAGCATTACAGAATTATTTTTTCTCCTACTTCTCGTAAAGATCCATTAAGTTTCAAATTATTAGGCCACTAGCTTCAGCAATACCGTATAGAATACACCCAACCACACAGACACACGTGTGTGCTTATGTGTGGGGAGGTTATATTCCATATTATATTACGATATCATCTGACTCCTGTGGTCTTAATGCATTTTCATATATATATATATATATATATATATATATATATATATATATATATATATATATATATATATATGCAAATGAGTGTATCCGAGTGTATACATAAATGAATAAATAGAAAAATAACCACATAGAAAATTCTATAGATAACAAAACAGATAACTAGACAGATAATCCTCCGATATCAGTCTCCAACTTGAATAATTTGAATATGTCTCATAAGCAAATTAATTTGAAAATGACTCGACTTCAACAATTAATAACGTCTCGAACCGAAAATTTTCAATTTCTCTCACAATATATTTACGGCAACAACCATCGCTTTCCTATCCCCTCCCCTTTAAAAAAAAAAAATCTTATTTCGCATCTACAAATTTCCATTGAAGTGGGCGCTTGAAAACCATCTAATATTCCACTTATTATAATAACAGAGCCCTCAACACAATATGTTTTCTTGCCATCATTTCCCCGGCGAACTCAGGGTAATGAGGTATCAGACTAGTTTTCCCCTTCAATTTGGTACAGAAAACGAATCATGCTATGCAAGGAAAATGGTATTGAGGTTGCTATGAGCTCCAATTTAGCTTTCTTTGTTGACATCACAAGGAGTTTATGAGCGCTGAAAGGTGACTAAGTGGAGGAGCCAAAGGCATGAAAGCTGCCTAAGTGGAGGCAGCGCCAAAGAGCAGAAAGCCGGAGGGAGGAAATGTTGCTACATCGGCTGCCTCACGAAAGCCTCCACTCCCGACGTGAGTTTTTCCAGCATATATGACGAAAAAATTTTTTCTAAAATCATCGTACATCGTGTAATAAATACAGGTATTGTTTTAAATTTAGAATATATGAAGCACCCCATATATATATATTTTTTTTATTGATCCTCATGAGATGTTCTATGGTAGGTAAAGACAGAACACTCATAGAATGGGTAAGGATGAAACAGCCTCAGGATAATATAAGTAGGGGACGAGAGGACGGGAGATATTATTTATAAAAGTTACTTTATGGCGGTAGTAAAACAGTCAAACAACAGCTCTCTATAAGTCACCACTATGCTCAGTGAAATAAAATGAATGACAGATCTTTTTCTTAAATACTCTAATGAAATGCAAAATCCTAAACATTCAGACAACTGTCAACATAACATTATAAACACATGAAGATCGAATCTAACTTTCCCTTCACCTTTTGTCTTCCACCTCTCTTTTGCCCCTCCTTTCACTCACCTCACATTAGCTTTTCCATTCATGTCTCTTACCCCTCACTCATCTCCTTTCCTTCTTATCATACCTCTCTCCTCATTCACCTCAACCTTTCCTTCCCTCTTCTCTCACGTCGCTAAAAGCCAAACATGCTCTTATCACCACTTTCCCCTCTCCCCATCTCATAACATGAAGACAAAACAGTCTCCTCACCATCTCTTCTTCCACAATCTTGACTTCAAGACCCGCATCCCCCTCTCCCTCCCAATCCCTTCTTAACCTCCTCCTCCCCATCATCTCCTCCTTCCCTCTCTGCATCCTTTCTCTCCCCTCCCTCTCCCCTCCCTTCATTTCTACACCTCGTCTCACCTGCTCTTGCCTACTACCCTCTCCCCTCCACCTTCTCCCACCTTCCTCTCTCCTCCGGCTTCCCTCATTCTCCTCCCCTCCCTCTCCTCACCTCCCCCCGTCCCACAAAATAAAACACCACTCGCCCGGGGAAAGATGACACAGACGAACAAGCATGCACAAAAAAAGTGTATAAGAAGACTCGGGGGAAATTATCTTACGTTCACCAATTGTGGTCTGAGGAGGAAAGTAAAAAGGGAGAACAGGGTGGACAGGGGAGACAGGGTGGGCAGGGTGGACAGGGGAGACAGGGTGGGCAGGGACGACAGGGTGGCTGGGGAGAGAGGAACGAGGATTTTGAACAGTACCGGGTCAGAGACAAGGAAAATAGGTAAGACGGGTAAAACAGTGAACAGAAAAAAAGGGAGACACGCAAAACAGGAGACAGGGGAAAATATTGGAGACAGGGAAAACAGGAAATGAGACAGGAGTAAAGAGAGGAGACAGTGGAACAAGGAAGACGGGAACCTGTTCAGAGAGATTCGAGAATGTGTAATGACGGAGGTGCAAATACTTAGAAGAGAGGACTGTAGGTGGAGGTTAGAAGTGAAAGTGGAAGTTGGTACAGGGAGAGAAGAGATGAGTGAAGGGCGAGAGGGTGTGAGTGAAGGAAGGGAAGGAGGGCTGATGTAAAGACAGGGATAGGAGTAAAGGAAGAGAGAGTGGGAGTAAAATAAAGGAGGGTGACAGTAAAGTAAGGGAGGGTGGGAGTAGAGAGAGGGTGGGAGTAAAGGGAGGGTGAGAATAAAGTAAGGGAGGGTGGGGGATTTGGAAAGGGTGCGTTGGGTGATTGAACTTGTTTGTATAATCTTCACCCAATCACCGGAGATCACTGTCTGATCTGAGGACGGGAGGAAGAGGGAAGAGAGGAAGCAAGGGGAAATGAGAGAGAGAGGAAGCAAGGGGAAGGAGGGGGAAATGAGAGAGGAAAGAAATGGGAGAAATGACTACAGGAAAGGAGATGGTGGAATGATGGACATGATGGAAAAGTACAATAGCTGGAAAGGAAAGGTGGTAGGGGAGAGAGGGGTTATTAGAGAGTGAGAGGTGACTGAGGAAGTGATTAGAACGGGGTGATTGAAAGGGGGATGAGTGAGATCAGAAAGTCGGTAACGAGGTCTCAGAATACGAAAAATAAGTGTATTTATAGAGACGATATGGAAGAGGGTTAAGAAATAAAAGGAGGAAAGAGAAAGATGGTGTAAATGGAGAAAAAGAAGAGAACGGGAGAAAGAAGTGGGTAAAGGCATAAAGGAAGAAAGGATAGCAGTGATGGAACAGGTTCAGTGAGAATGGGAGAAAGGAAGAGTCAGAGGAAGGTAAGTAGGGAATGAGGGAAGGGGAGAGGAATGGAAGGGTGCGAGAGAATTAGGAAGTAATGGAATTTCGAATGAACGGATTGGGGTAGGGAAAGACGAGAGAGAGAGAGAGAGAGAGAGAGAGAGAGAGAGAGAGAGAGAGAGAGAGAGAGAGAGAGATTAAAAGGAGGCAAGGGAAGACGACGAAGGAGAATTTTGAGTTGAAAACAGTCAGCAACTGTTGACGACTATGGGGCATTCAGATTTTTACACCTAAACACTTACATAATGCTTAGTGTTATCTCGTAATAAAAATCTCAAATAAATCTGGGAGTTATAGTATCTATCTGACAATAACGAAGCATGTACATTACAGTAGAAAAAGAATGGGAAAAGCCAACACGTGGAAATAAAGACAATGGTGGCAAAGAATCCTTTCCCTAAAACGTTTCACCCATGGATGGATAAATCACATATGACACTCGATAAACTCTAGTCTTGAGCGAAATGTATTAAAAAGATTCTCTGCCACCAGTGTAGTATTTGTTTTCATAAACAGAAAATAACATTATCAACAGATTAGTAGTCAAAACTAAACGCAATGATACCGTTGACAATTGCGTGTACTTTCTGCCTTGCAAGCAATTGTCCAGAAAATGTGTGTGTGGATGTGTGGGGGAAACACGAGAAGATGTCTGAATAAGCGAGAGTATTGAGCACCAAAGGAATGTTAGAAGAATGAGCACATGCAGTGGCGTGTTCTGTCATGTACATGATTGTGACCACAATATATATTGATATAAATTCAAACTTGTTTTCAAATCTGATAATTATTTCAAAAGACGTTGAATTCAGACTCATCGTATTAACTCCACACACTAACTTATCTGTAGGACAATTTAAGTTCAATACGATAATTATCGTAAGAGTCAATAATCATCTTGCCTAAAAAGCTGGACAATAGAGTTGTAAGAATAGCGAAGAATAGATGTCAAACTCTCTAGGGTCAAACCAGTCATGATCAGATGTTAGTCATTCGTGGGCAGGTCACTTGGGGTCGGAGGTGACGGCCAATTCATGCTGTTATTTTTCCTTCCTTTGGAAAAAACAATGTTGTGTCTCGTAATGATACCGGTTCCTTGTTTTTGTTAAATAGTGTTTTAATCACTGAGTTTGCGCTCATTGGAAAAGCGCAAAATTAGAGAGGGTGTGGAAATGATTGAATTGTACAATAAGAAAGCCGGAATAATTATAGCTGATACGAAAGTTTCTCCCACTATTATCCTCGTGAAAAGTTGACAGTGTACAACACGTACCACCATTGTGGTACTCCCTTACGATCCATCTCTCCCCTTTAATCAGTCAGCTTCAAAGTCGTTTTAAAAAAATAAATCCCTCACGTCAAAGCAATATGGATTTCCTCAGAACTGTTTCCATGCAGATCTCTTTTACCTCGAAACTTTTTGAGTTTGTTCTCGATAACTTTGCCGAATATTTCTTATAGCTTCTGCCATCCCTAACAGCCTTCGTCAAAGCCTTACCCATCAGTCTCCCCCCTTCAAACTTTCTTCATATGGCATGCCAAATCCTTTTATCTTCTGTTCTGGATAACTTTGACGAAGATTTCTCATTGCTCTCTATATCTTACAAGCCCTCGACCAAGCTTTGCTATCATGTTCTCTCCAAACTTTCTTCATATGATTTCCAACTTCTCTCGGCTCCAGGATGTTTTTCCCAGCACCAGCAGTTTCGACGCAGTGTTTAAAAAAAAGCTTAAACGAAGCATTGCAATACTCTCGCTGCCCGATCTCTCACCCAAACTCACTCCCAAATCACAAGCAAACTCATTTGCTTCTCAGAATAGCTATTACACGTCTTCCTTTAAACGCTTTCCTCAATTTTGACGTCAATTTCATAGCGCAAAATGAAAACAAAAATACTAAATGTTTCTTGTGATAACACAAAAGAACATATCCTCTTTCACATTACTTCTTTGGAGTGTGCAAACTCTGAGTCCTGTGTGTTCGAGTGTTTGAAATATCTGCTTTCTCCTGTTTTTTTTATAAGCGTATAAATATGCTAGAAGCAGCTCTGTTTCCACCACTTTACCAAAATCAGAACACCTCTGAACGCGATAAAAATTAATAAAAAATTAGTTTTTTTTTATAGTATTGGTCCGTGTTTTTATCTTTCTCAGTTGGTAGCTCTTCACAAACGACACTCGTGTCCAAACACAGAATAGCAATGCGAAAACTGGAAGGCTGGCTCTTCTTTAGCCAACCCCGACAATAACCACTCGTGAGTTACACTCCAGTTAACAGCGAGGCAGCCGTAACTCCCAGCCACCCCCACCGTCACGCCCGCACTTTACTGCCCTTCCTTTCCGATGTCTGCCGATACTTCCATGATTCATGCTCCAGCTAGAATACGTAAATCATGATAAAACCTCTTTAAATCCGGACGCTCTTCTCGTTACAGTGGGGCATGTCAGCGATACCCAGTCCGAACAACAGGCACGAACCATCCGCCTCCCTCTGATGTATCATTCCTCACACCTTTCATCAAGGAAACTCCCTTCCTGTACACGATCTCTCTCGAAATATACAATCAACAGCTGGTTATCAAATGTACAGGACACGTGTAGCTCTTGGTAGCTTTAAATTACTGACCATTTTTCAGACATTCCGCAGTATACATCGCGTTATATTTTCTGTGTTGTCGTCCTCATTTTTTTTTTTTTTTTTTTTTTTTTTTTTAACACATCGGCCGATTCCCACCAAGGCAGGGTGGCCCGAAAAAGAAAAACTTTCATCATCATTCACTCCATCACTGTCTTGCCAGAAGGGTGCTTTACACTACAGTTATAAAACTGCAACATTTACACCCCTCCTTCAGAGTGTAGTATGTTGGTAGACAGCAACCACCCAGGGAGGTACTACCATCCTGCCAGGTGACTGTGAAACAGAAACCTGAAACTGTTTTACATGATGGTAGGATTGCTGGTGTCTTTTTTCTGTCTCATAAACACGCTGGATAACAGGTATATCTAGCTACTTCTACTTACACTTTAGGTCACACTACACTGGCATACACATGCATATATATACATACACACATCTAGGTTTTTCTTCTTTTTCTTAATAGCTCTTGTTCCTTTTATTTTCTCTATTGTCCATGGGGAAGTGGAAAAGAATCTTTCCTCCGTAAGCCATGCGTGTCGTATGAGGCGACTAAGATGCCGGGAGCAATGGGCTAGTAACCCCTTCTCCTGTACAAATCTACTAAAAACGAGAAGAAGAAAAACTTTATATATATATAATATATATATATATATATATATATATATATATATATATATATATATATATATATATATATATATAATATATATATATATATATATATATATATATATATATATATATATATATATATATATATATATATATATATATAATATATAATATATATATATATATATAATATATATATATATATATATATATATAATATATAATATATATATATATATATAATATATATATATATATATATATATATAATATATAATATATATATATATATAATATATATATATATATATATATATATATATATATATATATATATATATATATATATATATATTATAAATTATCATTGGCTAATAAAGTTATTATAAAATTTATTGAATGTCTTGACTTGAACTTGAGTATAATATTCGTAACCACAACAAGCAAAACTGAACGGGATTCTGTACTACGTTTCTGAGATTTAGCCAGACCTTCAAGCTACCAAAAACGTTTTAATATGTCCCACAAAACATAGTCATATTATGATGTTTTTTATAATAAAATTATTGGCTTAAGTTTTCGTAATGCATTAAGTCATTTTACATCTTTTTTTTAATGAGCATAATGAGAAGTATATAAAGTTAGGATACAGAATGTGAAGTTTTTTTTATCTCACACATTAGTCCTGCAAGATGTATAAATCAAACACTTTACATTTCGTTAATTAATTCTTCAGGTCTGAAGACAATCGTCGATGCGTGGGTCATTAAGACCACTGTGATTTATTCTTTTCGTGTAATTTTATTGAATATTTTTCAAAGTAACGATTTACAGTTTTTACAGTTGTATTTGTAACATCGTAGGTAATTAAAACAATCCCAACTGTCACCACAATTGTATTATGCCAAAAAATATTATTGCGAGAAAAATATATTTGCACTCAAAACATAAAATGCTTGGTTTATGCTGTTTATATCAACAAGGATATATACACTGAGATGTATATACCAGTGTATATAAGCTTAGCATGTCACCTGTCCACCACCTGACTGGTGGTGGACAGGTGACATGCATCCTTGATAACCCTCATGTAGTAGATTATCCTTTAAACCCCATCAACCAATCTATCCCATTAATATTAATGACGTTTCAAAACAAACGGTAACATTTGTAAACACACAAGTAGCAACAAGCGATGTGGCGTTATCTCCATTACAGCAGAGAATACATTCAGCAGCATAAGTAATGCGCATCTGACACCTTTAAAAGGATTATAGAGGCTAACAATAGTCACCAGGATAGCTCGCAAAAGTTATCTTGTTAGCTGCGCCCAGGATATTCAACAGGAGTCATAACACCTGAATATCGCTGGCGCTGGGAACCCTCCTATCGCTGGAAGAGGATTACTATCAGTACCTTACGATCGCTGGACCTGTGAGAACTATCACTACTACCGTGGGACTCGAAAGATTATCGCTCCTAACACTGGAACTAGGAACCATACTATTGTTACTATCGCTTTATTGCTATAATCGTTAGAGCTTGGAACTATCGCTGGAGCTTGGGACCTTATTATTGTTACTATCGCCGGAGATGGGCTATACTGCTGGTGCTGGTAACAATACTATCGCTACTATCGATGTAGCTTGGAAGCGTACGTTACTATTGATGGAGTTAGGAATTATCGCTGGAGCTAGGAACTATCGCTGGAGCTGGGAGGCGCTAGGAGCAAGCACCGTAGAAAACGTACAGGTTCCCAAGCCTCAGAGAGAACGTATTTAAGGGTAAATTAATGTGTTCTGTCGAGGCGTTAGGGAGCAAGAAAAAATACTTGCTTAGGGTTATTTTACCCAAGAAACTTATTATCCCACGATAACCTAATAAATGTTAGTGAGACACTTCCTTTAGACTGAGGAAACTGGTGTTGAACGAAACGTCTCAAGAACGTTTCTCTTAAAATGCACTTGTATCTTTGTCAGGAATATTTCTAGGAACTTATTTACTAATATGTAAACGCTGCTATAAGTTCCTTTCATAATAAGTTAACGATAGTTGCAACACACAGCGAAGAGGCGGGGCCAGGAGCTGTAACTCGACCCCTGCAACTACATATAGTAAGAGTATACACACAATGCAATGAAATCACAATGCTGACTGTAGTCAGATATTGTATGATAACATAAGATAACAAATAACTTTTATTTATGAAATCTACACAAGTGTTTTCAGTAGTTTAAATCCTACACTTCAAGTACATACTCTGTCAAGCTGTGAAAATATTTCTGAATACTACGATAACGCGGAAACAAGTCATACTGTTTGGTTTCATTTTGTTAGCTTAGGTTAACTTTGAATATGTCTCCATGATGCACCATTGTTATATATCCGAAACATCTGCTGTGGGCCTTTTCAACCACTACGAATTTATACAGAATTCTGTAAGATATTTGTAGGCTTTACTTGATGAAGATAATCTTTGTTTAGATCTACTTCAGTGGTTGACGCAACAGATGTATGTATTGCTCTGCTATATGTTGTATTGCTATAGAACAAGAGCGGATGTGCTTACTGTGGTTTAGCGCTTCTATTTGATTATAATAATAATAATCTTCATTCCATTTCAGGTCACTGACATGTCATTTGAGTTATAATCAACTCTTTTAATATATACAAATTATAAGTAATCTTTTCTATCTTGCATTAGAACACCAATGCGATAATTAATCCACTCAAAATTGATCGTGACTCCATAATTTATAAAAAAAAAAAAATTATGCTCGAATCTTGTTTGGGATGCAGTCGTGTCTAAAACCTTCGCACCATCCAAACTTGTCACCTGCGCAATGCAGGTGACAAGTTTGATCTATGTACCTGAGAGTTCGACTTACAGCCAAAAGTCCTCGATTCTCGGGCTGGCGAAACGAATAAACAAATCGAATTAAATCGCTTAAAAATATATGCAAGATAATGTGAGGGAGAGAGATAATGTTGGGGTGAAGAAGATTTTAGAACCTAGCAGAAGTTGAAAGGTGGTTATGACTAAGTTACTAATATCAAGGTAACTATACCTTGATATTTACAAAGTAAATGGTCCAAGTTGGACCGACACGTCCTCGTAAGCTCCTCTTTTCTATGTGCGGGTTGTGTGTGTATTGTTCCAGTCACGGTATTGTGCCTCTTTTGTTATTTATCAAGGTAACTATTCATATAAAACTGAGATGCATGGTCCGTCGACACAGGTGTTTGTCGGTGTATTGTTGATAATAATAGTTCTTTGATCTTCTAGGATTTCTTAGACTGTACAAGAGGTCTCTCAAGATGTCGATAGAATGTGTGTGTGTGTGTGTGTGTGTTTGGATGGATGTGGTGCTGGTTCGTATAGTGTTGATTTTTTGTAGGTCAGGCCTTCTGACTACGTTCCTAAGATTGTAGAGGTTATTTGTGTTGATGGGTCTTATTGCGTCCCCAAAAGTGGATAAACCGGTTGTTGTTTCTTGCAGTCTACTAATGTGTCATTACCAGCAGTTGCCAGACTAATGTATGACAAGAATATTCGCATTAGCGCTGAGGGATTTGCTGGTACCAAAGTCATGTCACTTTATGTTAAATATCAGCGTTGACCTTTGTTCTCAACCCGCTGAAGCTTCTTTAGATTTAATTTTGCCGTGATGGAAAGTGCGAGGGGTGAATATGTTAAGCGTGGCAGGACGACCCCTTTGTTTGGACGCAGTTTTCTCTTTGCTTGTGACCCTCTTATTCTATACACGCTCATTACTCCTTTTATTTACATTGAACACATGGTGTTTATATGTGATAATGCATAAATTGTGAATACTGTCGAAGTTTTATATAAAATGGCTCGAAACTAAAACTGGGTTTAATAGCCAATAAATACAAGTGTCTTCTGACGCGGGTTTTGCCTAATGACCCGTACCTTGTAAAATATCCTCTGGCTTACCTCATTTAAAAACTTGAAAGATTACGTAGAGTTATCCTAAGATGATAATACTCTCACATGTAACGCAGGTATATTAAACAGATAAATTGTACAAGGGTATTGTATGTCTGAAACAGATGCGTTGTGCATCTCTGTGAATTTACTGCTCTAGCTAAGAGCAGAATTAGATGAGAACCGACATTACGTATTATCGTCTAGTATATATGATTTACTTGTGATAAATGAATTAAATATCACACACACACACGCAAGGTGGACAGAGACAGAATGTTCCAGAGATGGGACACAGCAACAAGGGGACACAGTTGGAAGTTGAAGACTCAAATGAATCACAGGGATGTTAGGAAGTATTTCTTCAGTCATAGAGTGGTCGGGAAGTGGAATAGCTTGGGAAGCGATGTAGTGGAGGCAGGTTCCATATATAGCTTTAAGGAGAGGTATGATAAAGCTCATGGAGCAGGGAGCGTGACCCAGTAGCGGCCAGTGAAGAGGCGGGGCCAGGAGCTATGAATCGACCCCTGCAACCACAACTAGGTGAGTACACACACACACCAGAAATAGATACATAATAAGATATATACATGTTGAAATAATTAAGAGACAGAATTCCAGAAGAATAATAGTCACCTCTCGTGGAATACAGTCCAAAGTGATAGACAAAAGAAGACAAGACAGAATGATAGGTAGAAGAGACAACACAGAATGATGAGTAGAAGAGAAAACACAGAATGATAGATACGAAAGGCAATACGCAGACAGATAGCTGACAAAGACACATGACACAGTGGAAATATTTTTCACAACGTTTCGCTCAAGGGACATTACAAAGAGCTCTTTGAGTGAAATAATATTGTAATAAAGTCTTGCGATGTTTCGCATGTCTTCCTCATCTGTCCCGAAGGATGCGAAGCCTCAGAACTATTGATCTGAATTGATATATGATTGATTGAACATAGGACCGAGCCTCCACCAGTTCTTGAGTTGAATGACATTCCCTGGCTTCTGTATAAATGGTTTGATGTATATTAACTGAGAGATATACACACTCATCGGTGTATATACTCTGACAGATACATATCTCTCGATGAATATACACAGATTTATACCTTTCAATGCATATATACAGATACACACCTCTCAAGGCATATACGGTGAGAGCTATACACCTCTGTGTATAAATACAGTTATATACTCTCTCGGTATATATAAACTACGAGAAGCTCTTCATTTTTAATCTTCTTAGTAATATATAAATTGAAATATAGATAAAATTCCTATTAAGTTAAAAGGAATTAAATATACCAAAAGAAGTATACGTGGTGCGCTTTGGCCAGAGTATATTATTTAGGCTTCAAGACGTAGCCTGGATTATAATCTAATTAAATTCTTTTCGGGAAAGTGGTAGCCATCCTTCGTGCAGGAAGGTTCCCGTGCTCACCTTTGCCTAGAATTAGGCAAGTTTAATTATAATTGCATATAAAACATTATATATATATATATATTCAGCCAGTAATGTCAAACTTTTTTGGGTTATGCTAGGTGACCTGCACAGATGCTGCTATGTATGACAATTTATGGAACTATTTATGTATATCTATACCTAAATAAACTTACTAACACAGGAGGTGGCCTCAGAACTACGCATTTTCCTATAGACGTTCTTCGACCGCCCCTTTCCCCCCCCCCCCAAGAAAAAATTGAAAAAAAAGAACAGCACATTAAAATCTCATTAAACTCGGAAAATAAAGTAAAGTAAACGAATGGTGGGTTTTCCTGGTCATTTCCTGGCAATATCTGATGAAAACAGTGAAGACCTGAGTCATAGAGAACGGTTTCCAGTGTCGTTTTCTCTGATGGAGGTTCCACCGTCAACTGAGATAAGATGCCAGACTGATAAGACCTGCCGCTATATTCATTGAAACTAATAACTTCTAGGCCATTTGAGTCTATTAAAGACATTCTGAATTATGTATAGATAAGGTCAGCGTGTTAAGGGACGTTAGATCATGGGAAGAACGTTCACGAGGGGAGAGGCAGCCTAAATATTTCTACTGTAGGAAGATTGTACTAATTAGCGTTTTTCCGGTAAAGGTTATTTTCTTTAAATAATGTTCATTTTCCATGTATGTTAAAACGTTTAACATACATGGACAAGACCATAGTCATGCAATGCATTTCGGACAGACTTGAGAGTAAACATGTCTCAAAGGTTCATTAGATAGTTAAGGTGGGATTACCAAGATTATAAATAAATGATCAAAATAAAATAGTTTTCCTGTGTGAAGAACAGGTTTTATATATAATGATCATTCTAATAAATTACGATTACAACAGCTATGTCAAAATGAGGGACAGTAATAAAAAATCGTTTTTTTTTAATGTTGTAGAGCAAATACTAATGGAGACAAGAAGTGCCTGAGGATAAACGCTTGATGAATATTCATAGACAGGTTTCAATTATATATATATATATATATATGGAAAAATAGAGTCAGAACATAGAAAGTAATAGGTACATAAATGGAAAAAAAAGACGTTTTTGTGTTTTATTGTTAAAAAAAAATACTTAAACTAAAAACACAAACCTTCATGTATTTTTTGCAAAACAAATTACTCTCGTAAGTATATTATTATTATTATTATTATTATTATGAATATTATTTTCAAATGGAAGCACTACCCTTGACTTGGTAACGAGAGGTAATTAATTGTGATCAATGGAAGGGAGGGTAACTCACGTTCACTGGATCAAAAGCCCTTCCCGGTGTATGTATTAGCTAAATTGAATTTGAAAGAAAAATATTTTACGAAGTGAAATGCCAATACTAGCAAAGAATGTTTCAATTTTTTAGTAGGTAACTTAACGTTCGCCTTCATAATAATATCAGGAAACAGAAGATTTTTGATAATGGGAATTAGAAAGGGCGAAACGATTAGTAAAGGAGAAGCAAAGACATCAGCATTTGACGTAAATGAACACAAATGCATTCTCTTAGAGCCTCGGTTAGGTAAGGTTCGTCAGGAAACAGGACAAGTGTTTCCTGACGCAGGAGCTTTTGGTCATCTGACCGAGGCCTTCCGCTGGCTTACCGGTCCACCCCTTTAAAAATTATGTTCAGTTATAACCATTTAGCTATTGTCTCTCTTAGAGCCTCGGTAGGAGACGGCCGGTGTGTGAGGCCCTTCCTAGTCCCCAGGGAACCACGAAGAATAACTTTGTGTTTCGACAACACAAAGGTTTCTTAATGGACATATTTAGCCTGTTCATCTCCAGTCAAGGATACTCTAATTTATTTAAAAGTTGCGGTCTGGCGACCTTGATCACTTTAAATACATACGTTTGACGTAATCTAAAGCCACGAACCGTAAATTATTCGTGTATGTATTAATGTTCATTTCCCGAGAGTTGTCGCCAGTCGATTCCCATGTAAACATATCAAGAGTTGTACTAAAAATCAGATTCTCTTAAACTCTTAAGCAGTATTGCACTTCTTATCTATTAAGAGTAGCAAGAAATTACAGAATCTTGAGAGTCAACATTCCACGATTTTTACAGTTCGTCCTTTTTTGTTTCATTTAATTCTATTTGTTTTTCCTGGTTTTCTAAGGTTATTATTATTAAGAAAAATGGTTGTATGCGCATCACAGCGGAATATTCCCAGCACGTTCTGCCATTTCATTGGATTAAACTTAATTAAATCTTGAATGGGTAATATTATCCTTCGCTAAAATGTTAGTCTTCCTCGCATTCGTCTGAGTTATCTATCTATATCTATATATATATATATATATATATATATATATATATATATATATATATATATATATTATCTATCTATCTATCTATCTATCTATCTATCTATCTATCTATCTATATATATATCTCTCTCTCTCTCTCTCTCTCTCTCTCTCTCTCTCTCTCTCTCTCTCTCTCTCTCTCTCTCTCTCTCTCTCTCTCTCTCTCTCTCTCTCTCTCTCTCCCCCATCTCCATAAAATATAATTTACCAAAAACACTGACCAAACTCCCGTGAATGCGAGACACTGGCCAGAATGAATGGCCTCGTTCAACCTGCATTCAATTTATCACTTGCGTGTACACAAAGACGTAGCGAAACTCCTAATGCATACTACATGGAGGGCAGCTGTAAGGTCCCGAGGAAGCGTGAGAGGGAGAGTGAATGAAGAAGGGAGAGAAATGGAGGAAGGGGAAGAAGAGAGGCAAGGTGGGAATTAAAGTATATGGGGGAAAGTGTATGGAGAGGACGTGAGAAGGGATAGATAGATCGAGAAAACGAGGTCTGTGTAAGCATCGTTAACGGCAGTGAGCAAATTTACACCTGGTCTGAGTAATGAATGAGCGTGTAGGAGATGAATGGGAGAGCATGAGGATGAATGGAAGATCATGAGGATGAATGGAAGATCATGAGGATGAATGGAAGATCATGAGGATGAATGGAAGATCATGAGGATGAATGGAAGATCATGAGGATGAATGGAAGATCATGAGGATGAATGTAAGATCATGAGGATGAATGGAAGATCATGAGGATGAATGGAAGATCATGAGGATGAATAGAAGATCATATGGATGTATGGGTGATCACGAGAATGAATTCTCCCCCCCACCTCTCCCACCTCCCTGGACATACTCCCACCCATATTTTACTTAACACAACGGCCATTTCCCACGAAGGTGGTACGATCCATAAAAGAAAGCACATTCACCATCACTCATTCAACATCTGCACAGACTTCACAATTTTTTTTTAACAAAACGCATCTTCGTAAGTTGCCTACAGGATCTTATTTAGAAATAAATTAGTTGAGAGTCTTATCAATGTTAGAGTTCTTCAGGTGAGACACAATGAGTTGTTAGAGAGAGAGAAAGAGATACAATGAGTTGTTAGAGAGAGAGGAAGAGATACAATGAGTTGTTAGAATGAAACAATTTTGTTACTAAAATTATCCTACAATCATTGCTTATCTTCTATATTAGTTTAAGTTTGTAGATAAAATTATCATATCAGTCATTTTGTTTTGTTAGAAATTAGTGAAGCATTTTAGAAAATGTTGAGGATTTGTTGATTTAATTGAGGAGGAGGAAGAGAAGGAGGAAGAGGAGGAGGAGGAAGACGATAATGATGGGGAAGGCGGAGGCTGCGGTTGGTGCTTTTCCTCCTCCTCTTCCTCTCCCTCTTCTTCTCTCTCCCCTTCGTCCTCCTCCACCTCAATAAACACTAACACCTGGGAACAACTTAACACTGCCTACTAGCAACTCCTCAGACAGGTCGATCGTAAAGAGGCAATAAGCCAGCCTCTACAAGCAGGTTGATGCATCCAATTCGCGACAACATGCAATATTCTGCAAAATAACTTTGGAGAGGCGGCCAACCAGCCTGTTGGTGTAGGTACGGAGCATCCAATGTACCAGCCTTGTTAACCGGGAGGGAATTGGCTGATAATTTTCCCGGACCTGACACCCAATTTACGTGTATAGTATAATATATATATATATATATATATATATATATATATATATATATATATATATATATATATTTTATATATAATATAATATATATATATATATATATTTACATACACACACACACATATATATATATATATATATATATATATATATATATATATATATACTTTTCCATCTTTCTCGCCCTCTATATACCATTAATCTACTATCCTCCTATTTCCCTACGCTATTCCTTCCTGTCCGTCTCTATCCATTCTATCCATTCCCAACTTTATACGTTTCTCATATCCAACCCTCCATCATTTACAGACATTTACTCAATTATGCTAATTTCTCCTGCCTGCCTTCTATGAGTGATGGAGAGGAAGAATTAACGTGGGAATGAAGATATAGATGGAGAAGTGGGAGGGAAGGGCAGAGATGGAGAACTGGGAGGGAAGGGGTAGAAATGGAGAAGTGGGAGGGAAGGGGCAGAGATGGAGAAGTGGGAGGGAAGGGGTAGAGATGGAGACGTGGGAGGGAAGGGGTAGAGATGTAGACGTGGGAGGGAAGGGGTAGAGATGGAGACGGGGGAGGGAAGGGGTAGAGATGGAGACGTGGGAGGGAAGGGGTAGAGATGGAGACGTGGGAGGGAAGGGGTAGAGATGGAGACGTGGAGGGAAGGGGTAGAGATGGAGACGTGGGAGGGAAGGGGTAGAGATGGAGACGTGGGAGGGAAGGGGTAGAGATGGAGACGTGGGAGGGAAGGGGTAGAGATGGAGACGTGGGAGGGAAGGGGTAGAGATGGAGACGTGGGAGGGAAGGGGTAGAGATGGAGACGTGGGAGGGAAGGGGTAGAGATGGAGACGTGGGAGGGAAGGGGTAGAGATGGAGACGTGGGAGGGAAGGGGTAGAGATGGAGACGTGGGAGGGAAGGGGTAGAGATGGAGACGTGGGAGGGAAGGGGTAGAGATGGAGACGTGGGAGGGAAGGGTAGAGATGGAGACGTGGGAGGGAAGGGGTAGAGATGGAGACGTGGGAGGGAAGGGGTAGAGATGGAGACGTGAGAAGGGAGATGGAGAGGGAAGGGTAGAGATGGAGACGTGGGAGGGAAGGGGTAGAGATGGAGACGTGGGAGGGAAGGGGTAGAGATGGAGACGTGGGAGGGAAGGGGTAGAGATGGAGACGTGGGAGGGAAGGGGTAGAGATGGAGAGTTGGTAGTTTCAATTTAGATCAAGTAATCGTATCCATGAACAGGAAAATTGAGAGGCGGAGGTGTTGGGGAAGAGGTGTTGGGGAAGAGGTGTTGGGGAAGAGGTGTCGGGTAAGAGGTGTTGGGAAGAAGTGATTGGGAAGAGGTGTTGGGGAAATAGTGTTGGGAAGGAGGTGTTGGGGAAGTAGTGTTCTGGAAGAGATGTTGGGGAAGAAGTGATTGGGAATAGGTGTTGGGGAAGTAGTGTTGGGGAAAAGGTGTTGGGGAAGTAGTGTTCGGAAAGAGGTGTTGGGGAAAAGGGGTGTTGGGGAAAGGGGTGTAGGAAAAAAGGGTGGTGGGGAAGAGGTGTTGGGGAAGCTATGTTGGGGAAGAGGGTTCTAATAAGAATGCATGTATATGTGTTATATATATATATATATATATATATATATATATATATATATATATATATATATATATATATATATATATATATATAAGCAAGTAGATGGAAAGGAGGTTGAAGTGCTGTGATTGAATGGATGTTAAGGAATAGATGGGGGAAAAAAGGGATGTGGAGGATTGGCATGAGAACAGAGATACTGAATAAACAGGAGAAATCAGGGGTCGAGGATAGGAATGAAGAATGGATTCATTCATTTACTCAATGAACAAAGCACAATAAAAGGAGAGAGTGTCTGTGTTATTCACGAGTGGACTACCGTCCTCTGTTGTGACGTCAGTAAGTGATGTTGTGACGTCAGTAAGTGATGTTGTGACGTCAGTTGTGATGCAAGTAACTTTAACAGGAGAGGACATATCACTGTTGGGACGTTAGTACCGTGCTGGAGACTATAGCTTTCCTTTAAGACGCCGGTATAAGGCACTAGAGAATGACGTCCTCTGTTGTGACGTCACTAACCAATGGGAGAGTACAACTCTGTTGCGTCCTCACTACTGCCAGTAAAAGCAATCAAACGAACACGCCCTAATGGACGCACCCACACGCGGGCACGCAAACAGGCACACACACACACACACACACACACACACACACACACACACACACACACTCACCTCCCAACAGGGCTCCTAGCTATATATAGTCAGACTAAAATCGTCTTAAATTACAAACAAGACACGATATACCAAGAGGGAAGGAGAGAGAGAGAGAGAGAGAGAGAGAGTGGTATTTTCCTCGTAATAAAGAAAGTGGGGTGATTTTAGTGGTAATGAGTGGCAGGCGGGGAGGAAAGGAAAGGAAGAAATAAGGTGGAAGAAGCGATCGGGAAGGGGTGGGGGAAATGTTGGGGAACGGGAGGGATAAAGGGGAGGGGAAAAGGGGAGGGGAAGGGGTTGAAAAAGGATAGGGGAATTAGAGGAGAGCAATAACCAAAGTGATGATATTTTTATCAGAATTGTAGGAACGCCAGTAGTGTGCTGATGCACTATTTTGTATGATAGTTACATTGTGGGAACACCAGTTAGTTTAGTTTAATATCTTTATTATTCACCCCATACCCATCCTGTAGGCGGTAGCCCAACGATTACAGAGGTACATAATGGGTCCAGAGACTGGGCCTCAAAGTTTTGATAGCTGAACAAGGTACAAAGGTAATGAACTCACAAGTTACAAAGGTAATGAATCATGTAAGTAAGCTTACTTAGGTTTAAATATGGCTACAATCTTGAACAAATTATAAAGTAATGAGCAATTCATACACCAGCAGTGTGCTGCTACACTATTCTATATTATAGCTATAATATGAAATCAAATATTTCCCTGAAATATGTCATCATACAGAAGAAATTACAGACATGAGGTCATGAAATTCATCAGCCTGAACAGAAAGACTTCAGTAGGTCGATGAGTCTATCATGGGAAACTTTATTAAATATAATAGAAGAGAGAGAGAGAGAGGGGGGAAGAGAGAGAGGGGGAAGAGAGAGAGGGAGAGAGAGAGAGGGGGGAAGAGAGAGAGAGAGAGGGAGAGAGAAAGAGGGGGAAGAGAGAGAGGGAGGGAGAGAGAAAGAGGGGGAAGAGAGAGAGGGAGAGAGAAAGAGGGGAGAGAGAGAGAAGGGGAGGGAGAGAATATTCTGATAAAAATAATGCCACAAGACATACAGTGCACAGGTGCTCATACAGTGCACATGCGTAACGCATGATTAATGAGGCTTGACTAATGATTCATGAGACATAACGCAAATTCGTGTGGCATTGCGCATGAGTCGTAAAGCTTGGCGCATGCCTCGCATGACTTGACGCACATTTCACGAGGCATGAAGCATAAGGCAAGACGCATGAAACATGACGCATGACGCATTAGACATTCTCATGCAACTTGGTACTTAATTACAACCCTTTGACCAATTGCTAAGTCTCCATGGATCTGCCCATTCTCCTCCACCTCCCCACTCCCCATCCCTCTCCCCACTTTTCCAATATCTCTCCATTCTTCTTACATCTCCACGCTTCCCCTCCATTTCCTTGTCTTAATGATATTCCGCTTTGTATTCTGCTTCACCCACGTCTCCATCACAACTTGTCTATCTCTCCTTCTCTTCTTTCTCTCTTTGTCTCCCATTTTATTTCTCTTCTGGTCTTGCTACCTACTCATTTCTTCTCTTACTTTCTTCACTCTCGTCTCATCACACACAATATATATATGTCGCGCCGAATAGGTAAAATTATTGCATACACAAATTTTCGCTTGCCTTATTCGGCAAGAAAAGCGCTGCTATTTAACCCAAAATAGCAAGTTTTACCTGTTCGGCACGACATATATACATCAAAGCAAGGCCTAAGGACCACCACGTTCCTCACCACGGACTTGTAGAAGTACTACGAACGATCACTCTCCTCTACTGGATGAAGTCTTACCTGAAATAGAAAAAAAAATATTTTATTTTAATATGAGTACTACTGTACGTGTTTATTAAAACATTGAAAAGTGTTTTTGTCCGTGTTTAGTAAAGAACTAAGTGTGTACGTAATTATGGTAGAATGCAATTCTCTATAAACACACACACAAACGAGCGCACACACACTACATACTAACAAACACCGGCTCACCTAACAACATACACAAAACTGATCATAAAACATTCAACTAACTTCAAACACAACGCAACACCACTCACCTAATTATACATACAACACTGCAACATTCACCTAAGCTCGTAATAAACCACCAGCCGCCACCAACAACCCCCACCACCAACCACCATCACCAACAACCACCATCACCAACAACTACCACCACCACTCCCGCGTCCCAAGGTAGGATGTGGCGGCACCCATTACGATATTGAGCGAAAGTTGCACGCAAATGACGCAAGAGGAAGGAAAGGAAGGGATGGGGAGAGAGAAGGGAAGTGGTAGGAAGGAAGGCAATGGAGGGGAGGTGGGAGGGGAACGTGAGGAAAGAGAGGTTATAAGGGGCTGAGGCGATAGGAAGAGTGGTATGTGGGAGGGAAGGACGGGAATGTGGAAGACTAGAAATTGAGCTTGGGTAAGAGGAGAAAGAGCTGTGGGAGTAAACCTGTGGGAGGGGAGCTGTGGGAGGGGAGACAGGGTTAACCCCGTCCACCAACATTAACAGTGTTAACTGCGTCATCGGAGTTACATTAACCTAATGAAGCTTCCGACCCACGATAATAATGAAAATGGAAAACAACATATTAACTGTTATAATGACAACTGGGAATGTTGGGATTGTTGTAGTGACCACTACTGTGGGGTTGTTGTAGTGACCACTACTGTGGGGTTGGTGTAGTGACCACTACTGTGGGGTTGGTGTAGTGACCACTACTGTGGGGTTGGTGTAGTGACCACTACTGTGGGGTTGGTGTAGTGACCACTACTGTGGGGTTGGTGTAGTGACCACTACTGTGGGGTTGGTGTAGTGACCACTACTGTGGGGTTGGTGTAGTGACCACTACTGTGGGGTTGGTGTAGTGACCACTACTGTGGGGTTGTTGTAGTGACCACTACTGTGGGGTTGTTGTAGTGACCACTACTGTGGGGTTGTTGTAGTGACCACTACTGTGGGGTTGTTGTAGTGACCACTACTGTGGGGTTGGTGTAGTGACCACTACTGTGGGGTTGTAGTGACCACTACTGGGGTTGTTGTAGTGACCACTACTGTGGGGTTGTTGTAGTGACCACTACTGTGGGGTTGTTGTAGGGACCACTATTGTGGGGTTGTTGTAGTGACCACTACTGTGGGGTTGTTGTAGTGACCACTACTGTGTGGTTGTAGTAGTGACCACTACTGTGGGGTTGTTGTAGTGACCACTACTGTGGGGTTGGTGTAGTGACCACTACTGTGGGTTGTAGTAGTGACCACTACTGTGAGGTTGGTGTAGTGACCACCTACTGGTGAGGAGTTGGTGTAGTGACCACTACTGTGAGGTTGGTGTAGTGACCACTACTGTGAGGTTGGTGTAGTGACCACTACTGTGAGGTTGGTGTAGTGACCACTACTGTGGGGTTGTTGTAGTGACCACTACTGTGGGGTTGTTGTAGTGACCACTACTGTGGGGTTGTTGTAGTGACCACTACTGTGGGGTTGGTGTAGTGACCACTACTGTGGTGGTGTAGTGACCACTACTGGGGGTTGTAGTGACCACTACTGGGGTTGTTGTAGTGACCACTACTGTGGGGTTGTTGTAGTGACCACTACTGTGGGGTTGGTGTAGTGACCACTACTGTGGGGTTGTAGTGACCACTGTGTGATTGTGTGACCACTACTGTGGAATTGTTGTAGTGACCACTACTGTGGGATTGTTGTAGTGACCACTACTGTGGGATTGTTGTAGTGACCACTACTGTGGATTGTTGTAATGACCACTACTGTTGGATTGTTGTAATGACCACTACTGTGGAATTGTAGTGACCACTACTGTGGGATGTTGTAGTGACCACTACTGTGGGATTTTGTAGTGACCACTACTGTGGGATTGTTGTAGTGACCCCTACTATGGGATTGTTGTAGTGACCACTACTGTGGGATTGTTGTAGTGACCACTGCTCTGGAATTGTTGTAGTGACCACTACTGTGGGATTGTTGTAGTGACCACTACTGTGGGATGTTGTAGTGACCACTACTGTGGGATTGTAGTGACCACTACTGTGGGATGTTGTACTTACCACTACTGTGGAATGTTGTAGTGACCACCACTGTGGGATGTTGTAGTGACCACTACTATGGGATGTTGTAGTGACCACTTCTGTGGGATTGTTGTAGTGACCCCTTCTGTGGGATTGTTATAGTGACTACTACTGTGGGATTGTTGAAGTGACCACTGCTCTGGAATTGTTGTAGTGACCACTACTGTGGGATTATTGTAGTAACCACTGGGAATGATGCAATTGTTGTAGTGACCACGGATGTGTGATTGTTGTAATGACCACTACAACAGTGATCATTGAACGTGAATGAACGTGCACGCATCCGTGGCCGTGCTTTCATACGTACTGTTCGTGAATGCTGTTGTCTGGACGTTCGTGTTTGCGTGCGTACTTCAGTGTGCGCGCGTGCCTATGTCATTACCTATTTCTAATTTCCTTTTTTACAGTTATCTATTTGTAATTGTATATTTGTATGTTTGCAACTGTATGTTTGTAATTGTTTATTTGAAATTGTATGTTTGTAATTGTATGGTTGTAATTGTATATTTGTAATTGTATATTTGTAATTATCTATTTGTAATTGTCTAATTGAAAATGCCTTTTGTAATTATCTATTTGTAATAATCTATTTGAAATTGTCTATTAATAATTGCCTATTTGTAGTTGTCTATTTGTAATTGTTCTGTAATTGTCTATTTATAATTGTTTTGTAATCATCTATTTGTAATTGTTTATTTGTATTTGTCTATTTGTAGTTGCGGTGCTTAGAAAATCAATTATTCTTTGAGAATCATTCAACGTACGCAATTACGCATTGTGTGTATACGCGTAAGTCTGCGTGCGTGTCTGCTACAGTTTGTGAGCTTATTCTGTTGTGTTTATGCGGGAATCGAGGCTCAGCTCCTGGTCCTAGTCTCTTATGCCCTAATAATTTACCTTCGAATCATGGTTACTGCCATCACGAGTCTTCTCACACCTCTTGTATGGAGTTTTGCCTCGGTTATCGCGCTCCGATAACTGTATCTTCAAAGGGGGTTGTGTTCCTGCTCTTGGTCCCTCCTCGTGAACATCGAGTAATCTGGTACGGCTTACTTTAATTCTTGTGGGACTGTCATACCTGATCTTGAAACCTTGCTACTACGGATTATTAACGAGAATTAAACCATTAAGTTGTGTACCTGGAAGGTATTAAAACCCACAGATTGGGGGAATAAGACACAAATGCATAATATAAACATTTATTAGTATTATTATTATTATAATTATTATAATCAAAGAGAAGCGCTAAACCTACAATATAAACATTTATTGAACGAGATATTTCACCATTTTTGGCTTCATCAGTCCTAAAGATAAAGCCACAAAACCATTAGATTTGGTAAAGTCGCAAGTGGAGAAACGTTACCTCCAAAATTAGACAGACTTGTAGATATCCAGACACAGCCCGATATATACACAGACACAGAGACAGACACAGCTACAGACTCGGACTAACACACAGTCTGTGCAATTATTCCGACGGTGTAACGATCAACGAATTATCACCAGACACCATCAATTTCAGATCACCTCATGCAATACGAGGTCACCACATCCTCCTCCTCCTCCTGACCCCCCGTCACCTTGACCTTAGAACTTCAAAAGGATCAAACGTGGGGAGAATAATACCTGACGTGGGAAATCTACCCACAAGTTAACATTCCTTTCACTGGCTGCCGTCAAATTGGGATATAATCATCACCTGACCTCATTAGGTTGACTGCTGCTTCTTAATCTTCAGGGTTTAGAGCCTGGCCCAGGATAAAGACTACGTAGGTCTGATTTAATTCCCCGGCCCACGTGAGAACCTCCAGTGCTAGTGAGACCCTCTCACATCTCGTGAGATCCTCCCAGGCCTCGTGAGAACCTCTCGGGCCTCGTGAGGTCCTCCCAGGCCTCGTGAGATCCTCCCAGGCCTCGTGAGATCCTCCCAGGCCTCGTGCGAACCTCTCAGGCCTCATCGGAACCTTCCAGGATACGTGATAACCTCCCAAGCCTCGTGAGAACCTCCCAAGCTTCGTGAGAACCTCCCAAGCCTCGTGATAACCTCCCAAGCTTCGTGAGATCCTTCCAGGCCTCATGAGATCCTTCCAGGCCTCATGAGATCCTCTCAGGCCTCGTGAGAACCTCCCAAGCCTCGTGAGAACCTCCCAAGCCTCGTGAGAACCTCCCAAGCTTCGTGAGAACCTCCCAGCCCTCGTGAGAACCTTCCAAGCTTCTTGAGAACCTCCCAGGCCTCGTGAGAACCTCCCAGGCCTCGTGAGAACCTCCCAGGCCTCGTGAGAACCTTAAAATCTCCGTTGCTTTCAAAGAAGTAGAATTAGCGAGGTGTGTTGGTTCTAATTTTTTTTCTGACAGCCATGGTAGACATGATGAGTGTAGAGCAAACCTCTATAAGAAGCAACGTTTCGCTCTTGATAAAAGCTCTAACCCGAGTGAAACTTAGCTTGTAATAAAGGTTTGGACAGAAAGTCTTTCTTCCTTACGATAAGTTATGTAAGACGAAACGAGACAGATGAAACTGGCAGTGAGAAATTCAAGACAAAACAGGAAGACGAACACAGAAAAGACAAGAGCAAAGACACAAAGACGAACAAGAAAAACAAGAGAAAAATAATCAAACTGACAGAGAACAGATAATCGTATTGTCAGACAGGACAGTAATACAGCCAGACAATTTATCCATAAAGAAAATAAGAAAATATTAAAAAAATGAAAGAGGAAGATAAGACAGTTATGTTGACAACTAAAACAAGAACAGAGATAGACAATGTAAGACAGAGTTAACATGTCAAGACAGAGAGATGGACCGATAGAGAACCACCGACACCTAGTTGCAGCATAACACGGGAAAATAATCAAATTTCGCACCCATGATCCATCAGACTATTGGTGAGAGACAACATTGAGGCATCGTGGCGCCGCTATTACCATGTCTCCTCCAAGGCAAGTCCTAATTCATCTGCTCTCTCTCTCTCTCTCTCTCTCTCTCTCTCTCTCTCTCTCTAACCCCCACCCTCTTCCACCATTAATACTTCCCTTTAACCTTTCCCCACACCCCCTCCCCTACTCTTCCCCTCCTCCAAATACCCCCCCCCCCCCTTCTATCCCAGAAACAGTAATGCAATAAATGCCCTCCAGATGGAGTCTGTATTTACCTGCCTCTCGCTCGGTTTCAATTGTCTGCGTTTCATTTCTCAATTTTCGTCTCCTTATTCTTTGTTTCGTCTTTGTAATTACGCGTTATCCGCCCTGTGTGCATTTCTCTGCACACGCAAGACGCACCCGCACATACGAAAACACACACACACACACAGGTCTAGTAGCGACCAGTGAGGAGGCGGGGCCAAGAACTGTGAATCGACCCATGCAACCACAATTAGGTGAGTACAATAAGGTGGGTACACCCTGAGAAGCAAGGAGCTACAAACATCTTAGGAGACGACAGATCGTGGAGTAAACATCACATCCAACATATTTTGTTCTGGTCTCAGAACAACCTTCAGAAACCTTAACACAGAATCATTTTGCACTCAGTACACGAGATATGTCAGTCCCACAGTAGCAAGTCTCCGTTTCCACGGGTACATTCACAGCCCGAAGTCCCACTTCAGGCTCGTTTAGCAAGTATAATTATGTTATCTAGACTATTCTTCTGACGAGGAAAGGATCAGGGGCCTGTTTGTGAGCCTACAATTTGAGTCAAAGTGGAAATTAGTTACAAATAACTAGGAAATCATCAGTCTTGGGGCAATCAGATCAAATTAAACCTTACGAAACCCATGTGTCTTACTTACCATCATGAGTCTTTTCCTTGTGATTCATAAAGAGATTGCCGTCTTGGTCTTGACCTTACAATCACAATCTTCAAGACTATCTTAATGCTGAGAAAGGGCTACTGATCCAAGGAATCGGAGGTATTCTCCCCTTCCTTGTATTCCTTGTATTCATCCAAGCGCTTCTTGGTGTATTTAAGGAACACTCTGAATATATTATTGCCATCACCAAAGCTGATGATTAAAAAGGTGAAGAAATGTCAAAAACCAACCTGGCTAGATACCTATAACCCTAATTTGTAAAGGGGTGGACCAGTAAGCCAGCTGAAGGCCTTGGTCAGATGACCAAAAGACTCCAGCGGCGAGTCATCATATGACCAAGACCAGCGTCAGGCAACACTTGTCCTGTTTCCTGACAAACCTTACCTAACAACCAGGCTATGAAGCAGGTCAACTCAAAGCAAAACCAGTCACTGACCCCATTAACACAACTCTTCACGAGGTCATCTAAGGCTGGATTATATCTTGCTTGTGACTCTGGTCATAAAGGAGAAGACATGTCCTACACCAAGTCGTTTCGCCAATTAGTGCCCTTTTTTTCATTTCAGCACAGGGACATTTACTAGGAGCCTGGATATGGTTATCATTCCCTCTGCCTTGGTACAAAATGTTCAGTCCCTCTGCCTTGGTACAAGATGTTTAGAGGTAACAGAGGCAGCTGGATGGAGACTTTATGTAAAGATTCCGGTTGGTAACACACTCAGCTCAAACAGTGAGGTCCGTGGTTCGATCACCGGTACGGATGAAAACATGGCGTATTTCTTTAAGACACCTGCCGTTCATGTTCACCTAGCAGTAAGTAGGATGCTAGTCGACTGGTGTGGGTCGCATCCTGAGGAAAAAATTAACCTGATTTGCCCGGAATGCTATGCATAACAAGGGGCTTTCTATATAGTATGCCAGTGATGTTAGGTAGGTCTATATAAGTTGTATGATGTACTTGTAGAAATAAGTATTATTATAATTATTGTTATAGTGGAGGTCAGCTGAGGTCAGACTCTACTTTACGAGGCCTTGAGGTATCATTGCCTCAGCCCTGCAGAGGTCAACCTGTACCCCCAACAATTTCCAGGCAGATAAAAATTGTTGAGTGTAGCTGGAGGCTGTGGTGAATCATCTGCATACTTGATGAGGCCACCCAGCACTCACGTCGATATGGAAATTTCTGACGGCGTCAACATCATTGGAAGGGAGGGTGGCAGGGGAGAGCTGGAGAGTACGCCAGAGGGTGAATGAGTGAGATAGAGACAAAGAAAAATAGAGAAAGGGGGGAGAAAACACTCTGGGAAAAATATCAGAGTATGGAGGAAAAAACATGACATACATTCGAATAGTGTATGACACATGTGTGGCTGGTCTAGATCAAACGAGAGACTGAACCTACTAGGATTTCCCCATGTGTGTGTGTGTGTGTGTGTCAGGAAGAGTCTGCTCTGGACTCTTGCTGCTGCTCATGTATTTCACCAAGGAAGCTCTTTTCCAGAGCAACGCAAAAAAAAAAACTAGGTATACATATAGAACTGGTGCTTTCTCCCTCCTCCTCTATACTCCGCGTCACTCGTGAGGCAGCAAGAAAATGACCCACAATCATTTTGGGGTGAATCTAGTATGCATATTCTTTCGGCAACATAAATACAAAAAGTCTTTTGTTGCCGTAGTTAACACACAAAAACAATGCAAATAGGAAGGAAGAGGAAATGGCTTGTGGAGAAAGATGAAATTTCTCTCTCGCTTTTCCGTAGATAAACCATTTTGAGGAAGTTGTTTTCTCAGGCCATTTTGCAAGATGTAAACAGCTTTTCAACGTGGGAGTGTTTATGACGCGCTTTAACACCTATATTTTAAACCAGCCTCACGCAATTCATAAAAAACTTCGGGGTCAGACATGACAGGAAGATCGTGTCACCAACATTCACCTCCTTCCAGGAATCCAAAAACCTTAATGAAGACAAGTTTTTTTTTTGTTTTAAGAAATTAAAAAAAATTAAAAGCTTGTTCACTAACATGTATCTTTTCTTCTTCTCGCTTGTGTTGCATCCCATCCCCTGTAAACTCCGAGATAATCATGCACAAGACTTTATAATTAAGAATTAATTTGAGATTGCTTCATCAAATTAAGAAAATAAGACGATATAACTATGCTATTTTTGACGCAACTAAATTCCCTAACCTTAACTAGTGAATAAAAATTATCAAGTAATCTGAAAACATTTTGAGTAACACACACACACACACACACATATACACTTTATATATATATAATGTCGTGCCGAATAGGTAAAACTTGCTAAATTTTCATAAATAGCAACACTCTTCTTGCCGAATAATGCAAGCGAAAATTTGTGTATGCAATTATTTCGCAAAAATCATTCCGAACCTAACGAAAAATTATATTTCATTGTGTTTGTTTATTATTAAATAATTGTAAACTTATCTAAAATATATTTAGTTGTTTTAGGATAAAGTAAATTGCGCTTGTTATAATAAGGTTAGGTAAGTTTTCTAAGGTTCTTTGGTACAGAATTATTAATTTTTGCATTAACATAAATGAAAAAATATATCTTTAAACGTTTTAGAGAATTTTTTAGAAAGGACTTAATTTCAAATGAGTTCTAGCTAATTGACCATTATATATATATATATATATATATATATATATATATATATATATATATATATATATATATATAGGTGTGTGTGTGTGTGTATGTATGTGTGTGTGTGTGTATGTATATATGTGTGTGTGTGTGTGTGTATGTATGTGTATGTGTAAATAATAAGCATGTTCAAATTATTCACATAATCTTAGATAAAAAAAGAAATCAATCTAGACTTAACTAATGGAATTCTTACACAACATGGTTAGCATTAGACAGACTAGAGAAAGTTAGTAGAACCGAATATTGCTAGAATATTAGACTCAGAGGGTTTCCGACACCCGCGAGCGTAGTGGTAACTTAGTAAAAATAAACACATTTATATGAGGAGTATCCACAAAGATACAAAGGAAGGGATACAAAGACGCACAGGAAGGGAAATGATAAATGAAAATAGGAGGAGAGGGAAGAGCAAGGACACGGAGAAATGAATAAAAATAACAGAGCGGAAACGGAACGAAGAGAATGGAAAGGAAGATTATAGAGGAGGAACACACGCGCGCGCACATACACACACGCACACACACACACACACACACACACACACACACACACACACAAACCAGAAAGAAGATAGATATAATAACTCAATAAATACACAATAGTGTCCAAGAATGAGAGAGGATTTCGACGCACGAGTTACTCCACGACCAAACCTGGTCAGGTCTCGGCCGGCTGAACACGGACGAGGAACCTGCTCTCAGGGCCTCCAAAGTTCGGAATAAATTCTTGTTTTCCCTCCAACCTCCAAACTATTCCGAGGTAATTCTCTGGTACCTCGCTCGTTCTCTGGACGAAGCTTGAGTTTGTAATTTGTGCTGGCGCAGAGGTGGTTAAGGGAGGCTCTTAAAGAATTTTAAGGGAGGTTGTTAATGAATTTTAAGGGAGATTGTTGGAAGAGGTTTTTATTGGAGGTTGTTAAAGAAGGTTTTTAAGATTTTAAAGTAGGTTTTTTTTATTTTTAAAGGAGGTTTTTATGGAAAGGTGTTCAAGGTTATTAGCGAGGATGTTAAGGGAGGCTCTTAAAGGGTAGTTAAGAGAGGTTGTTTGGAGGATGAGGAGATGATGTGCGTAGTTTAGATAACCTAAAAGTTGAAGAATGAGACACTTGTACAACATGTGGGAAGAGTGGCATTCCCTGCCCTATACTCACCAGCAGGCTGAAGAGTGGCATTCCCTGCCCTGTACCCACCAGCAGGCTGAAGAGTGGCATTCCCTGCCCTGTACCCACCAGCAGGATGAAGAGTGGCATTCCCTGCCCTGTACCCACCAGCAGGATGAAGAGTGGCATTCCCTGCCCTGTACTCACCAGCAGGCTGAAGAGTGGCATTCCCTGCCCTATACTCACCAGCAGGCTGAAGTGGCATTCCCTGCCCTGTACCCACCAGCAGGCTGAAGAGTGGCATTCCCTGCCCTGTACCCACCAGCAGGATGAAGAGTGGCATTCCCTGCCCTGTACCCACCAGCAGGCTGAAGAGTGGCATTCCCTGCCCTGTACCCACCAGCAGGCTGAAGAGTTGCATTCCCTGCCCTGTACCCACCAATAGGCTGAAGAGTGGCATTCCCTGCCCTGTACCCACCAGCAGGCTGAAGAGTGGCATTCTCTGCCCTGTACCCACCAGCAGGATGAAGAGTGGCATTCCCTGCCTTGTGCCCACAAGCATGCTGAAGAGTGGCATTCCCTGCCCTGTACAAATCAGGAATTATTACATTAGCATCCCAATGAGGTTAGGGACCAATTAGGAACACCAAAATTGGAATTTGTTGAACTACAAGTTTATGATCCATCTCCATTTTTTATCTTTGGTTTGGCATACGAGTTCCAGTATTGATTTTGTTAAATACTAACGAAGATAGCTCTTTTGTGCCTTAATAGGAAAGGAAGATCCTATAACAATACCGTCAAAATGGATGAAGGAACAAGGGAAATAGGGTACATATATACACAAGCTGCAACAAAGGAATTCGGACGAACGAACACAATGGCATACACTTTGTACGTTTTTATTGGACACGCTTCGGTCCTTGGACCATAGTCATTCCGTGTGATAGCAGTAATGATAGTAATAGAAACAGTTGGAGAAAGTGGGTATGATACATCTGGGGAGTATGAATCCATTGTGTGTCCAGTATTAACGTACGTCGTCCGTGTAGTTGGCTGCTTGAAGATCACCACAGACACAGACTGAAAAAAAGCAAAGATTGCATAATATACTTTTAGTGAGACAACGTTCCTCTCTGTGTAGAACTTCGAGTCATGGCTTGAGAGAGCTTGAGAGAGCAGCACACCATTTTCGTCCATACTAAATGACTGAAGCTAAGGTAGGTACGCCAGGTATACTACTAAAGAAACACTAATGTACTGTAGCTGGCGAAAAAGAAGCAGATATTGGTTGTGTAGTCTGCCGGAAGAGTGTTCTTTGTACCATAATGTGAAGAGCGTCCTTTGTACCACAATGAGCGCTCTTTCTACCATGAAGAACGCTCTTTATATCATAAAAATAACTTTTGTAAAAACTCTTTATATTATGAAGAGCGTCCTCTGTACCATAAAGAACGCTCTTTGTGCTATGGAGAACGCCCATTGTACCAAAAAGACATAATTAGTGCCAGAACAACTTCATGCGTATCAAATAATAAATGTTACTATTAGGCGAAACGTCGTCCAATGACCCATAAATAAAAGGACAACTATTTGTAAATTGTGTGTAGAGATAGTGTACCGTGGCAGGGTAGTGTCAAGGCAATCGCTGTCGTGGCAGGGTACTGCCAAGGTAAACGGTACCGTGGCAGGGTAGTGTCAAGGTAAACGGTACCGTGGCAGGGTAGTGTCAAGGTAAATGGTACCGTGGCAGGGTAGTGTCAAGGTAAACGGTACCGTGGCAGGGAAGTGTCAAGGTAAACGGTACCGTAGCAGGGTAGTGTCAAAGTAAACGGTACCGTGGCAAAAATCCGGTCTAGTGGGAAACTTTAACTCTGACCCACAGTACCGTTGCAGAAAAAGAAAAAATCCATCAAATTATAATTAGGCTAATTTACCATCCATTTCCATCGGGTGTTCAGATTGCTAAATAACAGTCAAATAGGTATTTCATGTTCATTTAGAACCGGTGGACATAATTCTAAAAATTCTGCCAATATTAAGATCCAAGGGGCAAAACTCGTGGGTCACATCTCAGTGCAAAATCCATTACTACACAGAGGTGGAAAATCTCATCCCGAACTCAACCATCCAATCAAGGATAAAGTATCCAGTGATGGTAGCATTGACAGTGAGGACGCGAATGATGGGAGGGGTGGCGAGGAGGAGTGGGCGACGTGGACAAAAAGGAGGGAGGGAGGAAAGAGGAGGGGAGGTGAGAAAGGAGTGGGTATGGGAAAGAGGAGAGGGAGTGGTATGGAAAGGAGGTAGGGGTAGGAAAGTGATGGAGATGAGAGATGGGATGAAGGTGAGAGAAGGACATGTAGGTGAGATAAGGAGGAAAGATGAGTAGGAAGAAGTGAGGAAGAGGTAATTAAATGAAGAAGGAAGAGGGGCAGTTTGGCTACGTCTGTAAAACATTTTCCATAAGAGGCTTTCTTTATTCTTTTTTGAACTTCTGGAATTTTCAGGATTCCGCGGTGATTCTTAGGAGCCCTTGAGTCTTCACAGTATGAAGTTCCAAGGTCTCCACGATGCACCTCAGGACTATTCGAGGTTCCTTAGTTCTCCTTAAGGATCGACAGCATCCTTTATGATTTTGAGGACTTCCTAAGATTTCTGATATCTCCTTAACCTTTTGTAGTGCTGAAAAGGCTGTTGTGGTTCCTCAGGAGCCCTTGATGTTTTTTTTCGAGTGCCATGAAGTTTTTCAGGACTTATCTTGAGTTTTCAAAAAATCTTGAGGTTCTTCAGGGTTTCTAAAAGGTTCTTAGAATTCTTTGAACTTTCTCATGGTTCCTTAGGGTTCCTTATTACTCCTTGAAAATTAACAAGATTCTCTGAGGTTTCTCAAAAGTTCTTGATCCTTGAGGCTTCTTGTCTTCTCGTTCTGTCTTCCTTTTCTCTCTATTTAAATTTCTTCCACTTATCTGGCATTCCTTTTCATGTCTAAATTAACTTAAATCGAAGCTACCAGCAAAGCAAAATTATTTGCTCTAATCCTGTGAAACAATTCGACGCATTTCGAAAATCATGTTGAGAACATGTTAAAAACAGGGGTAAACTACTGCTTGTTCCCAGCTAGCTGAAAAAATCAGCAATTAATAAAGCTTTAATAAATTGAAAGATACTTTATAGTAGCATGTCTTCTGTTTTGTTAGCAAATTTAGGTTACTGTTTCCGAGAAGTCTAAAATTTTGAAGAGAAAATACCTAGCAAAGGATCCTTTTCTTGAAATGCACGAATCTACCGTAGGTTTAAATTTGGCACTTGAACATAAAAATACGTTCCTCCATCTGACATATAACTACGTTAAGAATGAGGCAGAAAACTTCAAATTTGTCATCATTCCGCATTGAATGTGTCATCATTATTTTGCATCAGTGTTTCAAAACAATAATCATAGATTGAACGATTTGTCTTTGTTAACCATTACGATAAGTTTCATGCGTAAAAGAAAGACAAACACCAAGTTGAAGTGCAGGGGATATGTTAGTAGCACTGTCCACCTATGAACCCCACTGTGACAAAATAACGAGCAACAGGTAGGCCCACCAGTCATGCTAAGCAAATAAATTTCAAGTTAATTTATAAGTTTTATTTGTATTTTAGCTTAATAGAGTCTAGGGCGTATGGTTCATACTAAGCTAACAAATACATGCATGGTGGGAAACACTTGTGGTGTAAGTGTAGCGTCCAAGTACCCAGACCCCAGTGTTTTGAAGGGTTCTTAAAGAATACAAAGAGTAAAGTAGCAAAACGTTAGCTAATCTCTTCCGTAAATCACTACAAATGGGTAACTTGCCGAAGACCTGGAAGATGGCCAATGTGAAACTTATTTTCAAGATGAGAGATTGATCCTTAAGTTCGAATTACTGCCCAATTAGCCTGGATAAATTACTGCAACCATTAATAGCAGATGCCATTCGTAGTTTCCTTAATGAACATGATTTGATTAACTAGTCTTCTAGCAGCTTAATGTGGGGTTGTTGCTGCCAAACATTTTGCAGGAACATTCATTCACTAAGACATTTAAAGTTGTATTCACTGATAAAAAGTGCGGGATTTATCAGGATTGTTGTCAGGTCTTTAATGAGGTACCAGCAGCAGTAGTAGTAGGAGTAGTAATAGTAGTACCAAGAACGAAAACTACGACAGAAATAGTAGTATCATTTAATACGAGAACTGAAGAAGAACCGTCAGCAGCAGCACCACCAACAGCAGAAGTAATAGCAGCAGCAGCAGCAGCAGAAACAGCAGCATTCCCAGCAGTATTGGCCGGGTTGCCAAGACGAACTACCACTTTCATGCGCTAATTACCGAATTTGACCTTTCCCAAAAATAACCACCTGACTGGGTCTTCTGGAGGGGGTGTTTCTTGCTCCCTCCAGAATACCACACCACCACTACCCCCTCCATCACGCTTCCACTCCCTCCTTCCACACCCTTCACTTCAACCCACCCTTAATGCCAACCCAAACACTCAACTTCCACAATACTTCAACCTATCTCTCTCACCCCACCCAGTGAGACCATCCCCACCACTTCAACTTCTCGCTGGGTGACTTGATGATGAAGGGATCTTATTCCAGGGACTTAGAACTGCTATTTTTTTCCCCTGGACCAAGCGTGCTTGCCTCCCGTTCTCCAGGCATTTTATGATCCCTATGGGGTTAGCTCTTTTCAATAATAATAATAATAAAAATAATATAAACCCCTTCTCAACCAACACCCTCAACCAGCACCCTCACAACCAGCACCCTCACAACCAGCACCCTCACAACCAGCACCCTCACAACCAGCACCCTCACAACCAGCACCCTCACAACCAGCACCCTCACAACCAGCACCCTCACAACCAGCACCCTCACAACCAGCACCCTCATAACCAGCACCCTCACAACCAGCACCCTCACAACCAGCACCCTCATAACCAGCACCCTCATAACCAGCACCCTCACAACCAGCACCCTCACAACCAGCACCCTCACAACCAGCACCCTCACAACCAGCACCCTCACAACCAGCACCCTCACAGGCAGCACCCTCACAGCCAGCACCCTCACAGCCAGCACCCTCACAGCCAGCACCCTCACAGCCAGCACCCTCACAACCAGCACCCTCCCCACCCCTAATCTTAAACACCATTATATCCAAGGAAGCACTAAACTCACGTGCATCATTAAGGTGCCTAACCCTAAGCCTGTCTTCCCCACCACTACACAAATTACCCTTACCCTTTATCCCCTCCCCCCTTCATTCCCCATTACCCGGCCTCTTAAAAACACCTCGCAAATATCCCCACCTTCTCCAATCCTCACACACTTTCCTTCTAACCTCTTCCACTTCCAGTCTACCCATCATATTTCCAGTTTAACCCCCTCTCACTTCAAATTTAACCCCCTCTCACTTCAAATTTAACCCCCTCTCACTTCAAATTTAACCCCCTCTCACTTCAAATTTAACCCCCTCTCACTTCAAATTTAACCCCCTCTCACTTTAAATTTAATCCCCTCTCACTTTAAATTTAATCCCTCTCACTTCAAATATACCCTTCTCACTTCAAATATACCCCTCTCACTTCAAATATACCCTCTCACTTCAAATATACCCCTCTCACTTCAAATATACCCTTTCTCACTTCTAATATACCCCCTCTCACTTCAAATTTTACCCTCTCACTGTCATTCTAACTCACTGTTCCATTCTTCTAAGTCCTTTCACTCTCATTCTAAACTAAAATTCTAAGTCCTTCTAATTTCATACTAAGTGCCCTCTTTACCATTATAAGCTCTCCCTCTCTTATTCTAAGCCTACTTTCTTCCATCCTACGTCCTCCTATCCTAAGTTCTCGAACTACCATTCTAAGTTTTCCCACTTGCAAACCAAGTCCTCCCACTTGCAAACCAAGTCCTCCCACTTCCAAACCAAGTCCTCCCACTTCCAAACTTAGTCCTCCCACTTCCAAACTTAGTCCTCCCACTTCCAAACTTAGTCCTCCCACTTCCAAACTTAGTCCTTCCACTTCCAAACTTAGTCCTCCCACTTGCAAACCAAGTCCTCCCACTTCCAAACTTAGCCCTCCCACTTCCAAACTTAGCCCTCCCACTTCCAAACTTAGCCCTCCCACTTCCAAACTTAGTCCTCCCACTTCCAAACTTAGTCCTCCCACTTCCAAACTTAGTCCTCCCACTTCCAAACTTAGTCCTCCCACTTCCATTCTACCGTATAAATTTCCCCATGTTCCATGTCCTTTTTCGTTCTCCTCGTCTGTCTCCTTCTCCCTTCTCCTCTCCTCTTGCATTTTCTCCCCTGCTCTCTTCTTTCCCCTCTCCTCTCCCCCTTTTCTCCCCTCTCCCCACGGTGCAAATGGACTCCCCCATTATCAACCGCCATTACCGCCTGATACACCTCAGAACTCTCAAAAAACTTAAACATTTTACTGAAGAAAATATAAGAGCTGTAGCGTTACAGCTAGCAAGAAACAGCAAGCAGGTAGCATGGAACAGCAAGCAGGTAGCATGGAACAGCAAGCAGGTAGCATGGAACAGCAGGTGCCAAAGATGGTAAAGAACAGAAGATACCAAGGAAGGTAAGAAACAGGAGATGCCAAGGAAGGTAAGGAAGGTGAGGAACCAAGGAAGATAGGAACAGGAGATTCACATGAACACAAGGAACAGAAAGAACTAAGGAACACAAGAAACAGAAAGAAGGAACACAAGGAACAGAAAGAACTAAGAAATACAAGGAACATAAAGAACCAAAGAACACAAGAAACAGAAAGAACTAAGGAACACAAGGAACAGAAAGAACTAAGAAACACAAGGAACAGAAAGAACCAAAGAACACAAGAAACAGAAAGAACCAAGGAACAGAAAGAACCAAGGGACACAAGGAACAGAAAGAACAAAGAAACACAAGGAACAGAAAGAACCAAGGAACACGAGAAACAAAAAGAACCAAGGAACTCTAAAAACAAAAAGAACCAAGGAAAAAAAGGAACTAAAAAAACTAAGGAACACAAGGAACGAGTTGTACCAAGGAACACAAGAAACGAGTTGTACCAAGGAACACAAGAAACGAGTTGTACCAAGGAACACAAGAAACGAGTTGTACCAAGGAACACAAGGAATGAGTTGTACCAAGTAACGAGTTGTACCAAGGAACGAGTTGTACCAAGGAACGCGAGAAACATGATGTGCAAGGAACAGGTACCAAGGAAAGCAAGCAACCAAACATACATACTGTAGTAAAACATAGCAAAATATAGCACTGTTTGTCATTTATATAACAAAATAGAACAATGTATAATAATGTAAACAGGAATGTATATTACATAAATAAAAATATATAATCAATGCATATAGCAATATACAACAATACAATGTTTATAGATCATGCACTGCATTGTATGTAGCATGTTTTTAATGTAAGGTGTTCAGGCATGCTAGAGAATTGAGTTAACAGAGGTAATTCAATCTTTCCCTCTCTTCATTCGTCACTCACTCACTTTCTCTTTCTCACTCACTCCCTTTTTATCCTTTCTACAATACTCTCCCTCCCACCAGTCCAATTTTCCTTCTCTCCCTCCTTCCTTTCTTATCTCCTTCCCACGCTCATCTTCTTTCCCACAATGTTCATTCCTCCCTTCCTCATATTTCACTCTTTCGCTTCATAATTACACCACATAACTCCTCTTGCCTCCTCCTTCTCCTCCTCCCTTCCACCTCTTCCTTTCTTTTTCATGTCCCTGATATATAATTGTGAGGGGAATCAAGCGTATTAGTTTTCTGTATGTCTGTACTCACCTATTTGTGGTTGCTGGGGTCGATTCTCAGATCCTGGTACTGCCTCTTAATGTACGTAAGTACGTACACGTACGTACGTACGTATGTGTGTATGTATTTTTTCATTTAGAGGTAGCTTCTAAAATTACAAAAGTCTTACGAAGCTACAGAATGACATTGGTGCAACCTTCCTCTCCTACAGTGTTGGAGGATGACGTTGCTAAACCTCCACATTTTCTACAGTGTTGGAGGATGACGTTGCTAAACCTCCACAATATCTACACGAAGACTTGATGAGTGACCTCAGCGGTAAGCTTCGTCTCAACGGTAAGCTTCGTCTCAACGGTAAGCTTCGTCTCAACGGTAAGCTTCGTCTCAACGGTAAGCTTCGTCTCAACGGTAAGCTTCGTCTCAACGGTAAGCTTCGTCTCAACGGTAAGCTTCGTCTCAACGGTAAGCTTCGTCTCAACGGTAAGCTTCGTCTCAACGGTAAGCTTCGTCTCAACGGTAAGCTTAGTAGCGTCATCGAAACTTGGCTCCATAAATGTATTGCCGGAGACCTGCTTCGAACAACAGTGTTGGAGGATGCGTTGAGGGACGTTTTCCAACACTTCCTCTTTTGCGTCGCCCTCCCTAATATATAATTAGTTTGGCCTGCGTTTATATCACTGTTTGGGAGTTAGGGATGGCAGCACAAGGGTTATTTACACTGTCTTCTTGAAGCAAATTTATATTAGTCTGTACTCGTTGTCGGGTGTCTGAAAGAGAAACGTGTCTCTTCCCTCCTCCTCCTCCTCCTCCTCCTTCCTGAATACATAATCTGACTCCTTTCCTCTCTGACTACCTTCTCTGCCTCTCTCTTCCTCCTCATCTGACTACCTTACCTGCCTCTCCCTTCCTCCTCCCTGACTACATTATCTACCTCATTTTCTCGAAATATCACTCAAACCTCTGTTTTTGTTCATGTAATCCGGCCATCTCTCTCTCTCTCTCTCTCTCTCTCTCTCTCTCTCTCTCTCTCTCTCTCTCTCTCTCTCTCTCTCTGTTCCACAGGCTCCTCCCTACTCTCACAATTTCTCTAATTCAAATCAGGACTAGAATTAGAATGAAGGTTGGGAGAGGGGGGCGACGGACGGTCTGCGACCAACACACGGACGGAGTTGGACCAACACACGGACAGTCTAGGACCAACACACGGACGGTGTAGGACCAGCACACGGACGGTCTAGGACCAGCACACGGACGGTCTAGGACCAGCACACGGACGGTCTAGGACCAGCACACGGCCAACCGTATTTGTCGACAATTAAGGTCGAAGAACACAGAGCGAATCTGGAATAGCCTTGTTTGTTTAGGATTACTGAGCAAAGAGGCAGTTTCGAGGTGGTATAGCGATAGGGAGGGTGAGGGTGACATGAGGGCAGGGGGAGGATGAGGGTGACATGAAGGCAGGGGGAGGGTGTGGGTAACGAAGGCAGGAGGGTGAGGGTGACATGAGGGCAGGGGGAGGATGAGGTGACATGAAGGCAGGGGGAGGGTGACATGAAGACAGGAGGGTGAGGGTGAAATGAAGGCAGGGCGAGGATGACATGAAGGCAAAAGGAGGGTGAGGGTGACATGAAGGCAAGGGGAGGGTGAGGGTGACATGAAGGTAAGGTGAGGGTGACATGAAGGATAGGGGAGGGTGACATGAAGGATAGGGGAGGGTGACATGAAGGATAGGGGAGGGTGACATGAAGGATAGGGGAGGGTGACATGAAGGCAAGGGGAGGGTGAGGGTGACATATGCTAGTTGCACTACCACGAGCGCTAGTTACACACCACCAGCGCTAGTTACACCACCACCAACGCTAGTCGCACACCACCAGCGCTAGTTACACCACCACCAGCCCTAGTCACACACCGCGCTAGTTACACCAGCGATAGTTACACCACCACTAGCGCTAATCACCTATGCTATTACTTACCAAATATCTAACTTTGACTCTTGTTTTTAACCATAGTAAATTACGAAGTAATTTACGTAATAATCTCTGCATTACATTTTTGAGCCTAAAATGTAATTTAATGACATCAATTACCTTAAAGCTGGAAAAAGGCGAGAATTTATGTGACGATTACATTATCTCTGTAATTATTATTTGGGTGAATGGGAAGCAATCAGGTTCGATACAAGGAGAGGATAGGTCCAACTCCTTGGATGAAGAACTCCTCAGACCCCTGCAGGAAACCCCCCCTGATGGGACCACATCGTCTAAGTAAATATTAGTGTAAGAAGTGTTGGGAATTGAACCGCCGTTCTTGCGAGTACACGTTCCATGTCCAAGCAATTACGTTCTTGGAAAGCATAAAACCAGTGTGGGTCACTGAGCAAACAGGCTGTTGGTGAAGACCTGTGTGTATGTAGGCCTAAGTGTCGCTCAGGCCATTTATGCACAGAATTTTGATTCACTTAGTTCATAATACGTTATGAATTTTAGTATTAAAAACGGGTTGGACAAATATTTTTATTAGTGGCTTTAGGTCTGAGAAAGACCTGCCTAATATGGGCCAGTAGGCCTGCTACAGTGTTCCTCCTTTCTTATGTTCTCGAGTGACTCACCTTTCATATTATTTTGCACATATATTTCTGTAGCAAGAAGCACCTGCCTGGAAGCTCACACACGCACACACCTGCGCTCAATGAGCCTTGAAAAAGCTCACTGATTTGACGAAAGGTCGGAGGAAGAACTGCACTAACCAGACCCTTCAAAACTGAAGAAACTCATAAAAATGGGAGATATATTCACGACATACATAATATTCAGGGGCATGGACAAAGTGGTCAATTCCAGAATGATGAGCAGAGGACCATGAAGACAGTACACAGGACTGAACATATAAATGAGAGAGAGAAACAGTAAGAAACAGGAATTAACTAAGAAACGACTCTGACTCTGCGTACTAGGAGAAGCTATGTTCACGACATACAAAGTATTCCAGGGCGCTGACAGAATCGCCAAGGACAAACTATCATAATGGGGACCATGCACATCTTAAAGTAAGGCAGAACTGAAGTACGTCAGTTCAGGTTATCCAAGAGCTAGAGAACGACATAGCTAGGTACAGAAGATACATAACACTACAAAAAACAATACAGCTTGTGTTCGCTCTCGCCTCCTTCCTTAGTGGCTTTATCAAAAAATATTTAATTCCACTTAAAAGAGTCTACATTTTCTTTGCCTCGTGTATAACGACACACGAACACGGGGCCATACATGGTAACGAGCGGGCGTTACCCTCGTTAAGAGGCTGCTGGATAACCATCTTAATCTTGTTCTCTCTCTCTCTCCCTTTGTTAGTTCTCCTCCTCCTCTTCCTCTTCTTCAATTTCTTCTTCTCAAATTGTGCATGTTTCAATGTTAGAGTCATTAGGTTCTTAGAATTTTTTTTTTAAATTACCAATACAACATCATTAACGTATATACATCCCTAAGGAACATACATGCGTGCCTGATATGCATATATACATGCCTAATAAACATTCATGTATGCTTAATAAAACTCCCTTTATTACTAATACCGTATATAAATGAACTTCAACATTGGTCCCGAAAAAAGAATTGGGTGAAATTAAAGTGTATTTAAAAGCTATAAAAAAAAGCAATTAACTTTACTGCCCGCGATTCGTAACCCAAAAAAATCCTCGTAAAGAACAAAAGAAAATTACCTTACAAATATAACCAAAAGATTAGGAAAAATAGGGAATTTATTTACACATGTTCCCATAAAAAAGATGAGTGGGTGGAAATGACTGTGGAGACGAGGGGCAAACTACGCTAAAATAGTCGGCTGTGTTGGAAATATAGCTGGCCGGCTGCTCAAAGGGGTTTAAAACCTATCGACTACAAGACAGTTGTTATAGAGGCAAAGTCACTTTTTAGCCACCAGTCGAGACTACCATAAACCCTTAATTAAAAATTTAAAGTATACTCTAGGTGAGTATACACACAGACATACACCTCAATGTGTACACATCCTGTGAGCGAATGGAAAGGTGGACACTCCTGCAAGGTCACGACGTTTCCCTCTGTGTAGACCTTTATCATCGCGGAGCGAAACGTTGCCCCCAATAAAGGCTTGCTCAGAAACCTGTTATCTTCGCCTTTTATATTAACTCCAACTAATAGTAAGTTCCATCTATATAATAGAAAACTCCTTCTATTTAACAGAAAACGCCTCCATTATCATGGGGAAACTCCATCTGTGTAAAAGAAAACGCCTGTAATATCATGGCCAACTCCATCTATATTATTAAAACCTCTCCATCCGTATGTTGGAAACTTCACCTTCATCACGGAAACTCCATCTATATACCTTTTTCGATGGTAGTTTGTGTGGTTATGGTAGTGAGGATGAGGGAGTGATTGTGATTTACCTTCTACCCTTCCATCTCTCTCAATGTGACGACCTTTCGACCGTCAATCTCTCTTACTGAGTGGACTAACCATCTGTCTTAATCGAACGACTTTTCGCCCGTCCATCCGTGGTCGACTCGTTATGAAGAATTAACTGACATGCTCGTAGACAAACAGTACATGTAGCATGACATCACTGGGACAACGTTTCGCTCCCAATCAAGACAACAAAGCTCTCCCGACAGCGAAACGTTCTCACTCTTTAAGCCTTGTTTGGAAACTATTATAAATACTTAACTGCCTTGTTAGTCAGTACTCTCTCTCTCTCTCTCTCTCTCTCTCTCTCTCTCTCTCTCTCTCTCTCTCTCTCTCAACGGGAGAATTCCTAAAATCTGGTAAGTAAATTTTAGCCTTTGTCAGGGGCGGCCGAAGAGAGACGGAAAATTGCTTCCATAAGTGTGATGTTATTTTTACATTTTTATTTTCAACCTAATAAAGCTACCGTTTCCTTATTCATTAGAGAAATCTGAATAACAAAAACATTCAGACTTCCTATTTTAGTCTACGTACAAAAATAGTTATTAATACAAGAGTTAGGCGAACTTACGTGACAGTGGGTGGAGGGGATTGGGAGACCCCATTTTCACGCATACCAAACACGGCAGCGCGTCAAAACACAGTGAACAAAACATGTGTGTATGTGAAACAAGAAAACAAGTAGAAAAAAACAAGTACCTGAGCGCTTTTGTGTGTTTGCGCATACACACACTTCTCAAGAAATGGTTCTTGGTTCCTCTGGTGAATTCTTCCCTTTTTACACAAACACATAAACACACACACACAAACATACACACACAAGCATACACACACACACACAAGCATACACACACACAAGCATACACAGCAGGCAGGATCTATAAATACCTTTAAGGAGAGGTATGATAAAGCTCACTAAGCGGGTAGTGTGACCGAGTAGTGGCCAGTGAAGAGGCGAGGCCAGGAGCTGAGACTCGACCCCTGCAACCACAACTGGGTGAGTACTCACATACACACACACACACACACACATACACACACACACACACACACACCTAGAAATAGGTAATACAATAATACCATCAAATAAAAATACAGAAGGTTACAGAAAGTTTTCAACAATAACTGGTACAAAAGTTAACAAAATAATAATAAATTAACCATTGAAATAGAGGAATGGCCAAATGTTCATTTTATTTTTCTAACAAGTTAAAACAAGACTGGAATACCCGACTGTGAGTCAATCTTCATCGAACCAAAATTAATTAAAATTTGAAAAAGTTTAGAGATATGTGACAAAACTGAGGCGCTGATGATTCCTTTAAAAAACATGAATATAGTTATGATGATTACATTTAAATTTTGAAATTTATGTGATAAAACAAATGAGGATTGCTAGTGTGTGTGTTATTTTTTTTTTTTTTTTTTTTGCAAATAGTTAGAACGGGCAAAAATCAACTTAAAAGTGTGAAATAACACTTAAGAAATGAGTGAGAAAATATGCGAGAAATGCGTCAGAAATGACAGAAAGCAAAAGACTTGGCAGACGGTGCAACGTACCCCCAGTGAAAAGTAGGGAAGAAATTGGTACACTAAGAGAAAACACAATAAGTGTACGGGGCCCAAGACTGTTCAACAGCCTCCCACCAGCCGTAAGGGGAATTACCAGTAGACCCCTGGTTGTCTTCAAGAGGGAGCTGGACAGATACCTAAAGTCAGTGCCTGATCAGCCGGGCATTGGTTCGTACGTTGGACTACGTGCAGCCAGCAGTAACAGCATCGTTGATCAGGCCCTGATCCACCGGGAGGCCTGGTCATAGACCGGGCCGCGGGGACGTTGATTCCCGGAATGCCCTCCAGGTAGACTCCAGGTAGGTAAACCAATAGTCCATAGCATTAGACTGCGTAAGAAGCAGTGTAGAAAGGATATTTGGAAAATATTTCTAGAGTAGTAGATGGGTGTGTACCTACGTAGAGCCTAGCGGGAGTGTGTTGCAAGGGTTAACGTTGACCACCATGGCCAGGTCCTCACCAGGCCTGTTCCTCCTGGCCCGAATAAAATTAGAGAAGAAATAGCGTCCCATAAACACTGGGAATTTTTATATCACAAGTGGGAACCCCGCGAGGATAATCGCTTTTCCTGTACACCTAGATAATTTCATGTAGGTAATCTTGCACACACACACACACACACACACACACACACACACACACACACACACACACACACACACACACACACCAACCTCAACTCTGTTATCGCAAATTTATTTTAAAATTCTAGAGTTGAGTACTCAATAAAGAAGCTGTGAAGAGGACTCCTCTTCATATTAAAACCGCTGAAGGGCTCTTGATCCAAGGAATTAGACTATGATTCACTGAGTCACACCTGATATAATAACTATTAATTATAATAATTATAACTACTACTACTACTAATAATAATAATGATAATAAAAGTAATAATGATTATAAGAGGAGCGAGAGACTTTCCCCTCATCAAAGTTACACCACAAGCACCCCCGAGGCGCTGCATAATACACAATGTATAAACAGAGAGGAAAGAATCTCCCCTCTTGCAAAATTCACTATTCTGTTTCCCCCTTTTGTATATTAATAGTGGTTAGCGCTAAGAAAAGGTCTTCATAGAAAATGATGGGGTGGTGGTGGTGGCGGTGGTGGTGGTGGTGGTGGTGGCGGTGGTGGTGGCGATGGTGGTCGTGGTGGTGGGATGGTGGCGGGTATGGTGGCGGGTGGTGGTGGCGATGGTGGTGGTGGTGGTGGCGGTGGTTGGTGGTGGCGATGGTGGCGGTGGTGGTGGCGATGGTGGTGGTGGTGGTGGCGATGGTGGTGGTGGTGGCGATGGTGGTGGTGGTGGCGATGGTGGTGGTGGTGGCGATGGTGGTGGTGGTGGCGGCGATGGTGGTGGCGATGGTGGTGGTGGTGGCGATGGTGGTGGTGGTGGCGGCGATGGTAATGGTGGTGGCGATTGTGGTGGAAGTGGCGGCGATGGTGGTGGTGGTGACGATGGTGGTGAATTTTCTGTTGTGTTTCATGTATTATACGGGGTGAAGCCCCCCTGACAGGCCCTGAACTACCCACGAGCCAAGCATCGAGGGACAACCCACCGCATCAATACTGTCTACGGTAAGAACTTCAACTCAAAGAAATGGTAAAACCTCAAGGAATCTCAGACTCGCTGCCAAACTCAAAATCCAAACCTTCACAGCCAAGACCTAACCTAACAGATGTCAACAAATGCTGATAGACGAGAGCAAAGCTTTACGAAAAACACAGATTGGCGAAAAAGACAGTCTCGCTTCGCCCGTGAACAAGCTTCTTCGCAGGCGAAACGTCTCAATAAAGCTCCTTTTCACAAGACTCACGAAATCGTAATGACACGATTGGAAGCAAACCATACCACGGCTTACGCGACGGTCTGGAGTTTTGAAACTCTCTGACCGCGGGTTCGAACCCACCCGTGGTATAGTTTCCTTTTCACAACTCTGTCTTGTTCACCACTAATCGGCTTTGCACCATTTATCCCAAGGATAAAAACACTAACCTGTATTCTATCACTATTTTTGTTTCAGTGTAATTTTGAATCTTCACCTGCAGAGGCAGATACAAGGAGCAAGAATTTTGCAGCTGTGTTTTCAAATATTTTAGCTTCTTCAAATTTGACATACTCGCTGAAGTCTTAATAATGACTGCAGAGACGGGGCTTGGGTCTACAACTACCAAAAGCAGAGAACTGGTGTCTACTACAACCAAAAGTAGAGGGCTAATATCTACAACTAGCAAAACAGAGGGCCTAGTTCTACAACTGTCAAAACCAATGGGCTGGGGTCTACAATTGTTAAAAACAGGGATGGGGTCTACAATTGTTAAAAAACAGGGATGGGGTCTACAACTGCCAAAAGCAAGGACTGAGATCTAATTTTCCAAAAGAAGGGAGTTGGGGTCTACAACTGCTAAAACCAGGGGCTGAGGTCTACTACTGCCAAAAGCAGGGAGTTGGGGTCAACAACTGCCAAAAACAAGGGGCTGGAGTTTGAACAACTGCCTCAACCAAAGACTTATGTCTCTAACGGTGAATAAAAAAAAAAAGAGGGCTCGCTTCTGAACCCCAGATAGTGTTTTTTTTCGGAGAAAGACACTTAACAGAGGGCTGGGGGGGATCTATGCAAATACCTCAAACGGAAAGATGGTGCTTTTACCAACACAAAGGAAGAGAGAGAGAATTGGTGTCTTTAACGACACCCAAACTGAAGGCTTGTGACAAAACAACGGCTTGAGAGAGTTGTTGTCTTTAACGAGCTCAGACAAAAAGGGCTTGAGTGTCTAATGGCTCCTACCACGACTAGTATCCGTAACGACCTTAAACAAATGGCTGGTGTCTACACAACGACCTCCAGCAGAAAAAAATGGCGTCTTTAAACAACCCAAACAAAAGACTGGCGTGAAAACTCCTCCAACAGCAATAAGGAGCAACAACGTGGCAGGAATAGAATAAAATTACTGAACCTACGGGTCATCATGTAAGTGAAATAATGGTATCTTTTGCATGAACGTAACATCCACTGCATGAACGTAACATCCACAACTTGAACATAACACCCGCGGCACAGACATAACAGCCGCGGCGCTAATGGGTCGGCGGTCCTACCCTTAACGGGAATGGACGCTGGGAAGGGAAAAAAGTGTTGGTGGGAATATGGAAGTGGGCCTGGAGGAAGCAGCTGGCAGTAAGTCAGAGTGAGAGAGAGAGAGAGAGACGAGGAACTGCGTAAGGAAAGGACGGTGTTATGGTGATCACCACCAGTGTGAAAGACGCTCTCACGCGCCCGGGAAGAATTCATGTCGTTCGCTCTCTGAAAATAGTTCACGCCAACGAACACAGAGGGAGGGACGAAGGCTATATGTATTTTTCCCCCTTTTCCTTGTTTTTTTCCTCGTTACTCTCCGTGCCTTGCTCCATAATGCGAGGGAAATTACATTCCGTATGTATTTTGGTCCGTCTTGCCCTGATGGCGGTGATGAAGAAATTATTAATTGGTCTGTAACGGTACGGCAACTTGCTAATGTCTCCAGCCGCAACCTCAGCCTCCGACAACGCCGCTGCCATCTCCCGCAACCGCAGCCTCCAGACAACGCCGCTGCCACCTCCCGCAACCGCAACCGAAGCTCCTATTACCCTCTCACGCTGTTATGTATTGACAAGATCAAAACTCAGTGTCTTGAAGGTTTAAACATAACTAATGATAAGGTATTCTCCAAGCAAGAGAGATAAAAAAAAAGGGTCACAAAATCGTCAGGAAGAAAATCTCTCAACTGCCTTTAACTTTGATATACCTTTGATGAGTTCCGAGAGTTTTTTCTACTTGGTGCTCGACCATGAGCCAGGCTCGTCTGGTGCTTGCCTGGTTAATCAGGCTGTTGTTGTTGACCCACATATCCATCACAGCCTAGTTGATCTGGCGAAGGTGAAGATACTTGTCCAGTTTCCTCTTGAAGACTTCTTCACTTGTCCCAGCAGTGTTTCTGATATCTTCTTGTAAAATGCTGAATAATCTGGAACGACGAATGTTGATACAGTGTACTAAACTAAAGCGTGTGTTGGAAATATTTACTGTCCTCGTCGATATGAAGTAATATTTATTGTCCTCGTCGATAAGAAGAAATATTTACTGTCCTCGTCGAATGAAGTAATATTTATTGTCCTCGTCGATAAGAAGAAATATTTACTGTCCTCGTCGATATGAAGTAATATTTATTGTCCTCGTCAAAATGAAGTAATATTTATTGTCCTCGTCGATAGAAGAAATATGTTTGAATTTTAGTCCTCGTCGATATAAGAAATATTTATGTCCTCGTCGATAGAAGAATATTTACTGTCCTCGTCAAAATGAAGTAATATTTACTGTCCTCGTCGATATGAAGAATATTTACTGTCCTCGTCGATAAAATATTTACTGTCCTCGTCGATATGAAGTAATATTTACTGTCCTCGTCAAAATGAAGTAATATTTATTGTCCTCGTCGATATGAAGAAATATTTACTGTCCTCGTCGATATGAAGTAATATTTACTGTCCTCGTCGATATGAAGAAATATTTACTGTCCTCGTCGATATGAAGTAATATTTACTGTCCTCGTCGATATGAAGTAATATTTACTGTCCTCGTCGATATGAAGTAATATTTACTGTCCTCGTCGATATGAAGAAATATTTACTCCGTCCTCGTCGATATGAAGTAATATTTACTGTCCTCGTCGATATGAAGAAATATTTACTGTCCTCGTCGATATGAAGTAATATTTACTGTCCTCGTCGATATGAAGAAATATTTACTGTCCTCGTCGATATGAAGTAATATTTACTGTCCTCGTCGATAAGAAGAAATATTTACTGTCCTCGTCGATATGAAGTAATATTTACTGTCCTCGTCGATAAGAAGAAATATTTACTGTCCTCGTCGATATGAAGTAATATTTACTGTCCTCGTCGATAAGAAGAAATATTTACTGTCCTCGTCGATATGAAGTAATATTTACTGTCCTCGTCGATATGAAGTAATATTTACTGTCCTCGTCGATAAGAAGAAATATTTACTGTCCTCGTCGATATGAAGTAATATTTACTGTCCTCGTCGATATGAAGTAATATTAGATCATTGCGAGTTACGACACAAAAATACAGTAACATGAACGGTGATTTTCAATTACACACAACACGAACAGTGACACGAACAGTGACACGAACAGTGACACGAACAGTGACACGAACAATGGTATATAATGACATATTAATTAAGAACGGTCTTCCTACACTTCTCGTAGGTGGTGCCAAGATTTTGTAGATAATCGAATCAAATTCGCGTGTTGTTCGCGATGTCGTAGACCTAAAGAATAAAAGGTCAGAATACAGTGGCTAGAATAATTCAACAAAAACCTGCATTTACGAGAAGATCCTTGTGACGATGTTTCGATCAGTCTTGGACCACTGATAAGTTATGAAGTTCGTCTCCTAAGGTCGGATTTTTGGTGAATCTTAGACCTAAAACACACACACACACACACACACACACAGCCAGGAGCTGCCACTCGACCCCTGAAACTTCAAATAGGTGAGTACACATACACAAACAATTCCTTTTCCTGAGCAATGATATTTAAATATACATCTCCTTCCTCCTTGAGTCACAAACTCCCACCAAACTGACACTAAAATTCCAAATTTAAGTAAGAAACAACTGGGCAGTTAAATTCCAAATTTAAGTAAGAAACAACTGGGCAGTTTTAAAACAAAGGAGGAGTCGATCGTCTCATAAAACAGTACAAGTAGGAAAATCCTGGACTTCTTTTTTTCCAGGACACGGTGACATGTGCCTAAAGAAATTACCTTCTCCAGTTAATTACGACCTCGTTTTTTAAACACAGGTAAGTGGGTGCGCTGGGAGAATTAGGTTCACGGGAAGTGGAAAGAGGCTCTTAAAATCTCCTTCTTCATCTCCTCTTGTCTCTCGGAATCGTTTACAGTGCAGTTAAAAGCCTGGAAGGTTGTTTCATATCGCTTTATCACATAGTAGTGTGAGAGAGGGAAGGTAGGAGGGTGTGTGTGATAGTGAGGGAGATGGAGGGAGAGAGGAGACGATTGAGAAGAGGAGAGTTGTGTGATGGTGAATGAGGGAGAAAGGGGAAGCTGTGTGTGATGGTGAATAGAGAAAGGGGAAGCTGTGTGATGGTGAATGAGGGAGAGAGAGGAAGACGATGAACTCTAAACTTTACGTCATCCCTAATTTTCACTGGGCTTTTTCTACACCTCTCTTATGTCTCGCTCAGTTAATATATTATAATGGATTAAGAACCTCCAAGTCATAAGTTTTTTTTCACGGGCTGGTTGTGAGATTTAGATTTCAGGACAGTTTCTAAAAGAGCATCAGTGTTTTGAGGCTCTAATGTGTAGATATTTACTGATTCTATACAGTGAATTATACACGTATATTTTAAGGCTTTTTTTTTTTATCTCACCAACAATTAATAATGTGTGTGAGGGGAGAACATATTTCGAAAATTCTGATAATTCATAGTCTTATTTTACCTGACACTGGCATCGTTTATGTGTATTGTCTAAGAGGTAGAAGAAAAAACTGTCAGCATCCCATCCCGTTCTTTTAGACTTCTTCCTTCACAACAACCCAGCCTTACTCCAATAAATCATTCTCTTCCTAAATTCTCTCCTCCCTAACTCTCTTCCTTTTAACACCCACCTTTCCCCCAGTCTCCATCTCACATTCTCTCCCTCACACACGTACAAGTATTCCCTTCCTCTCGCCCAGCCTTCCACCCTCCCAGCCTCCCTCACAAGCAACTCCCTCACACCCTGCAAGCAAGCCAGCCGCACAGTGCTACATTAACTCCAGCACGCACTTAAACCACGGTCATGGTGCCCTTTACGTTCTTGGAGAGCATTACACGTATTGCGAGGACTGTGTTTACATGTTTAAGAGCAAGCAAGTTGTCGAGCCTTGTGCACCCCACCCTGAGAGGGGGGGGGCACCAACCCACCCATGCACCCTCATCATGGTGGAGACACCCCCCCCGTACACCTACAGCAGCACCACACCCCAATCCACACCCACTACATCCACTCGACGCCCACCTCAGTGCAGATTGCGCCAGAAACGCCCCCTCTCATACCCACTTCAAAATCAACAACCACTCACATTTACTGCATGACTTTATTAATAGCCATAAAGATTAAGGATTTAAAGTAAATGTGTACAGCTTAATGGCAGATAGCAGTGGTGGTGGTAGTGGCTGTTGTAGAAAGTGGTTGTCTGTGAATACAGTGTACGAAACCTCTATATCCACCACTACTTCATCCAAGCTATTTTCGTTTGTGTGTGTGTGTGTTTTAAAGTGTGTGTGTGGTTTGTGTGCATGTCTAGGTATGTATATCTGCGCGTGCTTGTTTACGAGTGTGTATTTGCGAGTACGCAGCCGCGTTTGCGTGCGCTAGGGGCGTCTCCCCTACAATATCTGTCAGCAGGGCCACCCCAGTCACGACCTTAGTGTGATGAGTGGTAAGTAGAGTTCAGAAGAGGTCGTCAGCACCGTGGAAATGTGTGAAGGTCGTTATTGTGGCCCAGAGACAAAAACCCGGATGTTAAGAGTGTAATGTGGCTCCATGGAATGGCACTCTAAGTCACACTCACGATGGCACCTCTAGCACCCTGGCACTGCTAGCACCACTAACACCGCCGCACCATTAGATCAGTGGCATCATCAGCACTCACACACCGCTAACACCGTCGCTCCATTAGACCCTCAGAAACGACGGCAGTCTCCCACTATTGATAAAGTAGCGCCATTAGATTAGTGGCACATTTTGAACTATTACACCACTTACGTCATTGTACCATTAGACGTATGCCACCACCCTTACTCTCACACTAACACCATCGCGCCATTAAATCTTTAAAAGCACTGCTGGTACTCTCACACCACTGATAAAGTTGCACCAGTAAGACGCCTCTATTGAACCATTATCACCGCAGCTGCACAAATATTACTGTCACAGCACCAATATTTTCTCACTTTCGCACCCTCGACCTAGCACCCTTACTTTCGCACAACCCACGTATGAACAACACATATTAGCACCATCCAAAAAGGCACCACCTACATACATTTGCACCACCCACCTTTGCAGCATCCACATTTGCACCGCCCACATTTGCACCACCCACATTTGCACCACCCACATATACACCACCCACATATACACCACCCCCATTTGCACCACCCACACTTGCACCACCCACGTTCATACCAATGCCAATAAGACCATTTTACGCTCCCTGGCCAATACGTAACTGACTTAAGGAGTTTTGGCGAACGAGGCCATACAGAACGCAAATACGATGTGCTGTCTTGAATGACGCCGTTAATGCCAGCGGCTCGTATAACTGGTGCTGGCCAATGGTGCTGTTGGTGGCTAATGGTGGCAGCTGGTGGTATTGGTAGCTTGCGGTGGTGGTGGTGGCGGCGGCGGCGGCTAGTGGTGGTGGTGGCGGCTAGTGGTGGTGGCCAGTGATGATTGTAGTTACTCGTGGTGGTGGTGCGTAGTGGTAGTAGAAGTAATGGTGGTACTTTAATCACTGAAAAATGGCGTTATGGTGGACTTGCACTGAACAGTTTATACTAAGACACATGTACATCATCTTGGTGGGTTGTATAAATCTCTCCCACTCAAGATGTCCGTCCGTTCAGTGTCCGCTGTGTGCCGCTCTCGTGGCAAGTGTACCCAGTGATGCAGCTGCGTGTGCCGGCCAAACCACCAACCTCAGCACCATCAGGTCTCCCAAAGAGACGGTTTTATTGCACAGGTTCTCCTCCTGGTCACGGGCAGGAGGAGAAATAAAACTGGAGGAGAGAGGACACTCACTTTCCCCCCGTGACTTAAGTGGTAGCGCCCTCGGAGTCAAAAGTAAAGGACCGGGGTTCGATCACGGCATTGGGGAAGAGAGGGGTGGGGTTAAAGGTGAGCTTATTTTTTTCCACCTGTTTCCACCTCCTTCTCTCCCTCCTGTTCACCTAGCAGTAAATAGGTACCTGGGAGTTAGTCGACTGTTGTGGGTCGGTTACTAGGAACATTCCTCCAGTGTAGAAGCCTTCAAGAGGAAACTGGACAAGTATCTTCACCGGGTGCCAGATCAACCAGGCTGTGATGGATATGTGGGGCAGCGGGCCTCCAGCAGCAACAGCCTGGTTGACCAGGCAAGCACCAGACGAGCCTGGCCCATGGCCGGGTTCAGAGAGTAGATAAACTCTCGAAACTCTTCAAAGGTATCAAAGGTAAGCTCCCACGATGTCTCAGATGCAATTAAAATATATTTATTTTTATTACTGTATTACTTCATTATTATTATTTTATCTTTATTATATTCACAATAAAACCAAAATAGAAGCTGCTAAACTTATACACCTCACTAAACACATTCTTCCGCCAACCACAACAACTCTGACTTTCAATGAAAATCACGTGAATAATAGAGAGAAGCAATTGACGTATTAGCAAACGTCTGATCAAATCGGAAAAGTAAATATTAAATGTTATTTCCACGTCAGGTTAATGATGCAGAGATTTAATTACTGTTTTCCTTTCCCAGTAAGAAAGACATTTATGATCCGCTATAGTTTACGACCAGTTGAGACGATCGCAGTAAAGTTAATTGCTTGTTTTGACTTTATTAGCTATTTTAAATAAAACTCTTTCTGTCGCCTTAGTTTTATTATTCTTTTTGCACTGTGTTGTCTTGCAGACACGAGTGATGTGTGTTGTCTTGCAGACACGAGTGATGTGTGTTGTCTTGCAGACACGAGTGATGTGTGTTGTCTTGCAGACACGAGTGATGTGTGTTGTCTTGCAGACACGAGTGATGTGTGTTGTCTTGCACACACGAGTGATGTGTGTGTGTTGTCTTGCACACACGAGTGATGTGTTGTCATAGCGGCTGTCTCTTTCTTGCTGAGGGTGTAGGGGTAAAGATGGATGTGGGGGTAAAGATGGGTGAGTGGGTGAAGATGGGTTACAGAGGGGGTCACAGTGGGTTAGTGCGTGGGCTAGGGTGGGAGAGTATGGCAGTGCATGAGAGTTTGTGAAAACAGAGAATTGTGTGTGCACATGGAACAATGCGAACGCAAAGTGTACACTCTGTGCACCGGGGAATGTGCAATGTGTACTCAAAGAACAAAGATTCCACATACACAAGTGTACAAAGCGTGTTCCCAGGGGGGTACTCTCCCAGACAATCCTAGCGGTGCAGATTAGATTAAGGTAAGCATTGCTTTCGTACGCCATAGCAAACACAATATCCCACAAGCAGGTGTTGTGGGGGGATTCACTTCTCTTCCTCTTACTTCTCTTCCTCTTACTTCTCTTCCTCTTACTTCTCTTCCTCTTACTTCTCTTCCTCTTACTTCTCTTCCTCTTACTTCTCTTCCTCTTACTTCTCTGCCTCCTTCCACCCCTTCATACAGCGTTTAGAAATGTTATGGGAATACTAATTCACTGGAATATCTTTAACGAAAATGGAATGTCATGGAACAGAAATATCAGGTATAGGAAAGTGCGTGACTGAAATGATCAGAAAAGGAATGTTACAAACAGGAATGTCCAAACTGGGAATGTTCCCAATAGGAATGCTCGTAGTAGAACTGTTCAAAATATCAATTTTCCGTGATACGAATGTTCGGAATAGCAATGTTTGTAATGGAAATGTTCTGAATAGGAATGTCTGGAAGTAGAATGTCAGTAACAGCAATGTTGGAATGGCGGGATCTGAATGGACGAGCTTCTATCATTGCTGTCATTATGAGGATCCTATCATCATCATAAAACCTTGGTGTCATCATCGTCATCATTACCACCACTACAGTGATCATTCTCATCTAAATACCGTTTCATTATCTCTGTCGTCATTATCATCATTACCGGAGTAATTTTTTTATAGTTTACATCACCACCATTGTCACCACCACTATTGTCACCACCACTATTGTCACCACCACTATTGTCACCACCACTATTGTCACCACCACTATTGTCACCACTACTATTGTCACCACCACTATTGTCACCACCACCACTTTCACACCATTACCGCTCCCATCCTTCACTAACACTCACCACCCCTATCACCACAACCACCACGACCACCACAACCACCACTACCACCACTACCACCACTCCCTCTTCCCCACCAAAAGTCTTTCTCGCCTCGTGGAAAAAATATTTTCTCACAGAGACCAGTTGGTCCGCACGTCGCGTCCTAACTAATCTCTTTTTGATAATCCCAGAGCGGGTGATTGGGGATGGAGGGGAAGAGGAGACGGAGAGGGAGGGGGAAAGAGAGAGGGGAATGGATGAGAGGGGAAAAGGAACGGGAGGGGAGGCGAGAGGGGGGAAAAGGGTCTAGCAGGAAGACTTACTCTGTGATTTCTCCCAAGGTGGACCCCACTGATTTTCCTGACGATTAGCCTTCACGCTGACCAGCGAGGTGTTTTATCACTATTTTATTGTTTTAGCATTATTATTATTATTATTATTAATTATTATTGCTATTAATAATATTATTGTTGTTATTGGTACTGTTAATATTATTATTCATATTTATTACTATTATTATTTTTGCTAGTTCTATTATCATTATTGGTATTACTATTGATATTATTATTGGGTTGCATTGGCTGTTCTGTCGTTTCTAACATGTATATGACATGAGGATAATTTCCAGGTGGTGTTAATCCTTGCGAATTATTTGTGGTATGGTGATCGAATTTTTGGTGATTTTCTCGAGAGAAGAACCCAACTGGGAGAGCCAAGAGAAAGAGGGAGGGGTGGTATAACCAGGTTCACGTAAGGGTTAAACAGAGAGGGAAGAGTATTTGTGGTGGGTGGCAGCTATACTTGGACGGCATGGGCTGTTTTATCTGTGTCTGTTAAAAGGTGGAGCCTGACTGACTGATGTGATCCACGGTTAAAGTGATGTTAGTTCAGTGGATCCACGGTTAAAGTGATGTTAGTTCAGTGGGTCCACGGTTAAATTGACATTAGCTCAGTGGATCCACGTTTAAAGTGATGTTAGCTCAGTGGATCCACGTTTAAAGTGATGTTAGCTCAGTGGATCCACGTTTAAAGTGATGTTAGCTCAGTGGATCCACGTTTAAAGTGATGTTAGCTCAGTGGTTCCACGGTTAAAGTGATGTTAGCTCAGTGGATCCACGGTTAAAGTGATGTTAGCTCAGTGGATCCACGGTTAAAGTGATGTTAGCTCAGTGGATCCAGGACTCTGTTGTATGTGGTATTAAATATTCAGTTTTGTCGATTGTATTTTTCTTTCTCAAGTGCATTTAAATATGTGATTGTTTAGCATCCTCCCATGTACTTTACAATATGAGATGTGTGTGCTCTAAGAGTAGCAATGTATATACACCCAGAGGTGTGTAGCTCAGTTTATATCTATTGATAAGTTGCTTTAATCCCTGATTTTGGGATTAAAGTTTTCCTGACTTGTGGTTTACAAGCCTTAATAAGCATCCATGCTGTCGATAGGCTTCAAACCAAATAAACGAAATACCCGTTTAGCCCTCTTCTACTCGCTGAAGTATATACTGTGAGCTGTAGTGTGTTATCTATACACTTGTGAAAGTTTGTATAGCGTAACATTGTTGGTTAATTGCATTACCTTGACCCGGGGTCTTGAAACTATTTGATGACAAGAGACTTTTTTTTAAACAAAAAATAAATTACTGGAACCTTACATTAATGAATAAGAGACATCTATAGCACCTGGCATCTTTATGGAGAAGTTTCACCAGCCAGGGAATTTTTTAATCCATTACAAAGGAAAAATACTCGAGACATTTGAGAGAATTAGTACCTTAGTCTTAATAGGTGTTCAGTCACTTATCCTTGATAAGTTCAAGAAAGAATAACAAGAGCAGTAGCAAGGAAGGTAACACTACATATATCTTCATAAAACACTTTGTTACCAATACACTGTAATTTTATACTTCAGTTATATTTAAGCATGGAAAATATTTAGAAAGCCCACATATGAAGCTTCTTACTGATGATCTCATTGTCTAGCCCATTTATTTTTCAAAATATCGTGTTTGTTAATTTACGTGGAATGAAAGCTATTCTTTAAATGCATTTCATAACATTAACACGGCCATAACACTCGTGAATTAAGAGCTAAACCTAGAAACACTAGTAACCTAAGATCTAGCGTGATACACCAGAGAGAGCCGTGTTTGATCATCAGCTGCGTGTTTACACAAATACGACTCTGTGGGGAAGCACATGTCATGTATGCTGCTGTGACTGTGTGGAGGCAACAACATATGTTCCTGCTGTGACTGTGTGGAGGCAGCAACATATCTTTTGACAGAGATAATAAGAAAGAAACTCAATTATTCCCACTTATATTATGATATTTGATAGAGTTGCCATTTCTTTAAAAATGTTATAAACCTTGGCTACCTCATCATTGACATTAAAATATTTTAAAACTATCTCAAGGGTCATTAAATTATACTTCTTTGCACTTTGTCGTTTACTCTTTCATTAAAAGCAAATAAACTGAACCAATATCAAATTTCATCATCCTTTCTCATATTCTCTCACGAAAGACTATCAACTACACAATGGTCATTAAAACTGCAATTAACATGTTTAACAAAAGTCAAGACTACTTTAATTCCTATTTTAGATATTTAAAGTAAATTCTGACTTTATATATCCTGACATATATACATCTTTTAGTGTGTATAGCCTTGCAGAACGCCTTGGGTCCTCAGAATCTACTTTGAAAACATCTGATCTATACAGTTCTATGTTAGAAGTAATTTTAATGTTGATTATTTCATTAGCAAAACTCATTCAAAACTCGGAACATTTTTCTCAAAGTAAAAGTCTCAACGCTGATTTTTTTTTTTGTATGTTTGAGTTCCATTTTTTTTTTCATCTCATAGAAAGCGGAGAATTGGATCCTCCATCACCAGCAAAATAAGGAATCACAATCTTTGTCTCTGCTACTGCGTGAGAGGATTGATTCTCTCTGACGCCGCCTTTGGAATTCACACCGGCACCAGCCCTGGGATCCACTCTGGCAACGAGTCTTGGATTCACTCTGACACCGGCTCTAGGTTCCACTAACACCAGCCTCAAGGTTACACTCTGACACCGGTCACCGGACTCCATTCCTTCACTCTTACATCACCCTGGATTCCGCTAACACCCTCCTGGGTTCCACTGACACCATCCTGGATTCCTCTCCAACACGAATTTACAGCGGTCTCCCTGGGGAGGCCGTGACGGCTGATTAAGGTGTCAGAAGAGAGGAAGATGCTAGTGTTTATGTCACTAGTGAGACAGACGTGGGATGTAATATTCTGAGATGATTTAAACTGTCTCTTTAATCGGGAAGGATGCCGTTATCTGTGGCCCACATGGGATGCTGAGTGCGAGAGAGGAACAGAGAGAGAGGGAACGAAATAGGAAAGGTAAGAGAAGGATGGAGGGGAAAATGAAATGAGGAAGGTAAGAGTGAAAGGAGAATGGGTAGGATGGAAGGATGTGCATAAGGAAAGAGGGAGAAAAAAAAGGACGGAAGTTTAGAGGGAAAGAGCAATTGATAGAAGGGAAGGAAGAAGGTGTTGAGGGTAATAGGGAAAAACTGGAGAGGAAAACAAGATAAAACTATCTTATTTTATCGCCAACACAAAGCTAAAACAGAGGTATAGTTACATACGTGCAGTAGGAAATTTACATACGTGCAGTAGGAAATTTACATACGTGCAGTATGAAATTTACATACGTGCAGTATGAAATTTGCATACGTGCAGTATGAAATTTACATACGTGCAGTAAGAAAATTTACATACGTGCAGTAGGAAATTTACATACGTGCAGTAGGAAATTTACATACGTGCAGTACGACATTTAAACAGAGGTCGGTCTGAGCAAATTATCACCACCACACACATTCGGTGGCCACTTTATTAGGTACACCTGTACACCTGTTCGATAATATCTTATCAGGCATTCATGTGGCAGCACCTCAATGGAGACATGGTCAAGAGGTTCAGATGTTGTTCAGACTGAACGTCAGAATAGGGAACAAATGTGATCTAAGTGATAAGAGACTGACCCTCTCACTCTCCTCTCCTTTCTCCTTTTCATATCTTACCACTTCTTCATACCCTTTCCACCTCTTTCTCCCGTCTCTTCCTCGCCTATTTTTCTTCCTCCTCTTTCAGTATAAACATTATACCCTTTCTCCATCCTCTTTCTCTTCTCTACCTCTATTCTGCTTTCTCACACTATTCCACCTTTTCATTTTTCTCCCCTTTCTTACTGTATCCTCCTCTCAACCCAGATAACCTCTCCCTCTTTTTTTTCGTTAGCCATCTTTTCCCGGTTCTCCCTTCCCTCCCCTCTTACCCGATTCCTTCAACTCTCCCTTCTCCCCGCTGTTTCCCTGGCTCCTTCCCTCAGCCCAACACCAACATCTTCAGCGTCATCCTGAGGGAGTGGCAGAGTAGGTACTTCGAGCTTGCGATTGAGAAGGCCGTCTCGTTTGTTAAAGTCACGTAAACTATCGTGGACTCACTGAACCAGCAGGAGGCATGCTGCTGGTGTGATGGAGGCAGGAGGACCAGGAGGAGGAGGAAGAAAAAGGAAGATGGGAAGGAGGAGGAGGATACTGTAAAATCAAGATAATGTGATGGAATTTAGACGATGTTGTGTTTCGCTAAGTGTAGCCTAAAGCCATGAAGGAAGGGGAACCGTAGAGGATGAGAAATGAGAGGGAGACAGTGGGAGAAAGAGGAAGGACGAGAAAATACAAAGGCTATAAAAGAAAAACCTCTCAGTTCTGCATCGAGGTTACGCTACGTCTGTCTAGACAGATGATAATAGAGTAAAATAGCACAAGGCTCTCTCACCATCGTCCACTCCCTCCAGCCACACTGCCTGCATGAGAAATGGGAAAAAGATATCTACCATGTTATATTGAACTACAATGTCATATTTAACTATCATGTCATACTGAACTATCATATTACATTGGATATCGTTCATGGTAATTTAATGGATAAGGAAGCTGCAGTGTTTGAACCTGTTCACGTAAATGTTGCTGTTACAGCTGCTACAATTAGCGCTACTTCTGTTGCTGCTACCACCACCCTCTACTACCACTACTACCACAACCACCACTACCACCACCACCCTACCTCTACCACCACCACTACTACTACCATTAATACTACCACCACTACTACTACTACTATAAACGTGTTTGAGTGTATCACATTTGTTTAGTATTTTAAAGGACTAAATGAGAATTCATCTCTCTTTGCTAATGAAGAACAAGTGAAGTGCATCCAAAACCTTCCTTCATAGTTAGGTCTTCCGGCATAGAATGTATTTTATAATGAAAGTACAAGCCCTGTTATCCTCACTGCTTCCTCTCTGCAATAGTTAATGAGGTCGATAAATTCCACGAAGCAAACTTAGAAAAGCATTCAGGATCTGAGAAAGGGAAACAGTATAATATAAGAACAACCGAATATAAACAAAAACGGTATAACCAACGCATTCTTCAATGAAAATTAGAATTCTCAAAACACTGCCTAAAAACACCAACAGCCTGAGTGTTCAGAGAAAAAGCCTTAAGAATAAGACGAAGGTTCGAGCCTTTACGACCCCTGTGGCAGCCGTATTCTCTATCTTCTTTATTCACACTCCCTATTCTCTCTACATCCCCTTTCCGTTCTCTCTACTCAGTTTCCCATCCACCTTTTCTCTCCTACACGCACATGATGGAACAAGACAAGTAAGCATATATTTTATTCCCAATGCCTGACTATCATATACAACACAACAGCAGCACATTACTGACATATACAGTTTTGTTTATTTAAAAAAAACGCACACGGAAGAACAGAGGATAGAGAGAGAGAGGTTAGTTCTTAATGAAGCCAATCAGTGTAGGTATTTTAATGAGTTATGAAGGTTATATTAGTCTTAAAATACAAAGAAAGAGGTTAGTATTGGCTGTAGCTTTCCTAGCACTCTAATGCGTGTGTACTATCTTGAGTAGTGGGAAGGATGCCCCATCACATCATGGATACTTAGAAGGATGCCCCATCACATCATGGGTACTTAGAAGGATGCCCCATCACATCATGGGTACTTAGAAGGATGCCTCATCACATCATGGGTACTTAGAAGGATGCCCCATCACATCATGGGTACTTAGAAGGATGCCCCATCACATCATGGGTACTTAGAAGGATGCTCCATCCTGTACATATTAAAAGGATGTCTCATCATATGATAGATACTTAATATAGCCTCTTTTTATGCACCATGGGCAGTTAAAAAAGATATCCCCCTACAAGATATATATAGTAGAAACATTTGCTTCGTTATATTAGAGGTTGGAGGTTGTTACAATAAATGGCTTTTCACATCATAAGCTAAATAAATGTATATCTAGTCTGTTACATTATAGGCTGCAAAAAAATATTCACCTTTCGAATGGCAGGTTTTTAATAGGAAGATCCCAAGAGCCATTTCACCTCGTCCTTGCCTTCCTGAGAAGATTGAGATGAGCAAGTATATCTGAGCAGCCAGGGTATATACACAGAGGTGTATATCTTTCAGTGTATACACTGAGAGATGTATATCACTCAGTTTGTATCTGCTGAGAGTTTACTTTAAACCCTATTGTAGGGATTAATGCATTCTCGACTGGTGATACACAGGTGTCATACAGGCTTAAAGACCCTCGTGCAGTTGATAAGTTTTAAACCCCATTAACTAACCAACTGAGCAGAAAGGGAGCGCAGGACACATTTCTAAACCTCTTCAAAGCCCTTCCTTTCCTCACCAATACCCTTCCATCCACATCACTACCCTTCCCCTACCACGAGCCTCTCTCTCCATCCCTCCTACCCTCCCACCAGCTTTCTGATGGTATCTCTGCATTTACCTGATTAGACCAGCGTCTTGTGATGGGCACGTCGGTGCACCTTGCTCCATCACACCCTTGGTGACCGTAGCCAAGTGGGTACGTCCTCCTCCTCCCACGTCTCGTGACGACCCCTTCAGGAGACCTCTAGTCTCCGCCAGCTGATTCTCCCTATCTTCCACAGAAGTCTTAGAGACCCCCCGAGTACCTTCGAGAAGTCTTTCTAGCACCTTCATAAGTTCTAGCACCTTCAAAAGTCTTTCTAGCACCTTCAGAAGACCTACCACCTTCGAAAGTCTTTCTAGCACCTTCAGAAGTCTTCTTTTACCTTCAGAATATTCTTCTTGCACTTTCAGATGCCCTCCTTACCTTTCAGAAGTCTTTCTAGCACCTTCCGAAGTCTTTCTAGCACCTTTAGAAGTCCTTCTAGCACCTTCAGAAGTCCTTCTAGCACCTTCAGAAGTCCTTCTAGCACCTTTAGAAGTCCTTCTAGCACCTTCAGAAGTACTTCTAGCACCTTCAGAAGTACTTCTAGCACCTTCAGAAATCCTTCTAGCACTCATTACACAAAAATCATTAACAAGGACGCAGCTTCACTCTGAAGATGGAAAATTAAACACAAATGCGGTATAATGCGATCCTTTATTTAGGCTTCGCCCACACAGTGGGCTTTATCAAGTCATAAACAGATCTGGGGAAAGAGTACACAAGGGTGGAGAGAGGTGGAGAATGATGGGGAGGTTGGATCTGAGACGGCCCTGCACGGGATGAGCAAGTGGGTATGTTGCCATGTTGGGTTCCATTTATCTCCTTCACAGGGTTGAGCTCCAGCACCTGGAGCTCAACCCTGGCATACTAAGCTAGGTAAACTAGTAGATATAGGCACTGCAAAATACGTGATTTCGGAGAGAAGTGCTCTGTCTCCTATCCAAAATGTGAGCCACACAATGTATTGCTTATTGGCAGTGTTTCAGAGTTCAGTAATTACAAAAGTTGAGCGAGGTACCATAACACTTGCCATCCCCAGAACCAAAATAAAATTTCAGCAAAAAAAAAAAAAAAAAAAGGGGTTCTTTTATGACATCGTTACTTAATTTGGCAATGTGTTGACAATGACACACACACACACTTGAGCTATGACTCGACCCCTGCAACCACAACTAGGTGAGTACACACACACTCTTAAGCAATTGCAAGCTGACAAACAAAAGTTATTTGCATAATTATTCAGTTTACATAAACATTCACACATTGTGTAATTTTATGAATATTACTGACAATCAATTGTAATAAATAATAAGAGACATGTTCAGGACATGTATCAAAATTTCCTTTAAATTGCATCGAAAGTCGAGCAAATATGAGAGGCGGAAGAAAAGAAAAAAGAAGTGGCGAAAAAAATAAGTGGGTGAAAAAGAAGTAGAGAAAAGAATGAGCGGGAGGTGGAGGAAAATAAAAAGAAATAGGGGCGAAAGAAGCGGCCCTGGAAAGAGAGGAAATGTAAATAGGGAGGAAGAAGTGGTTGAGGAAAAAAGATGGAGAAGTATGAGGAAGAGGGAACAAGAAGAAGAGTGGGGGGGAAATTTCGAGGAAGAAAAAAGTAGAAAGAAGACAAATAAAAAACTTTTCAATACTGATAAACTTACAGTAAATCATTTTGGATATATCAATCTCAAATATATGAATAAGATCTTTGCATAAAAACTGAGATAGAAGAAAGTTGAAACTTGGAGCGCTCTGGAAAGTACCAAACATCGTCTATCTGTAAGTAGCAAAGCCAACAGAACGCTGGGGTTTATAGGTACCTCGATCGCTAGCGCACTCAGCTCTCACACACTGAGGTCTGGGGTTCGAGTCTCCTCCGGTACGGCTGGAAAACATTAGGGACGTGTTTCCATAAGACACCTGCTGTCCATGTTCACCCATCAGTTTAAAATAGGTACCTGGGTGTTAGGTGACTGGTGTGGGTCGCATCCTGGGACAAAAACTGACCTAATTTACCCGAAATGCTTAGCATAACAAGCGGCTTTCTATATAGTAGTATGTCATTGATGTCAGCTAGGCCTGTATACCTTGTACATGTACTTGTAGTAAATAAGGATTTTATAAAAGACTACCTGGAGGGTGCTTCGGGTGTCAACGTGCTCTAGCTCAAGTCCCCTCAAGACCGTACAATGAATAGCACACTGGCCTGTGAGGTTTAGGACTTTCTTGCCATGGGTTCGATCCCCAGCCGTTCTGTGATTTGAAACGATTCATATAAAGCTAACTCAAAGCACTTAGCCTGTTATATCTTAGGAAATGGAGGCTGCAAAGCTCTTAACTTACGGAACGATTTTTGATTCACTGAAACACTTAAAACTACTTGAAGTGTAAGGCTAGTTAATAACCTGAAACAGCGGGGAGAGACTTCGAGGCAAGAGATGCAACATAAACTCGTGTATAAAATCTTTGCTAACAGAATTACAGCCGTTATCAGGAAGTGCAGAAACAATAGTCATTCAAGAACCAGCTGGACGGGCACTTTGCAATCACCGGATTCAACAAGAAACTACAACTGAGGAACTGCAATACTACGATCAGTTGACAATATGCATAATAACAAAGGTGGTAGAGGTAGAGATAGAGGCTATCACTGGAACAGTTGTAGCAGTAGAAAACAAATGATTTCACTTTTCCTATTAAATATCAATGTATTTTTTTAAATAAATTGTAGAATTATTTCACTTTTTCCAGTCGCTTTAGAGGAAGGAGAGGGAGCCTTCGAATTATCTATGGTATTAATCTTAACTACTGCGACAGAATGCGAGAATAGGCAGACTGAAGCCTGTCTTTCTCATCAGGTATCTTTCATAAGAAGTGTGTTGTCCACTGCTATTTCCTGTCCCATTTACCCATCCGTTCATTCATTCTCTCTCACTATATATATATATATATATATATATATATATATATATATATATATATATATTTTTAAAAAAAAAATTTTTTTAGCGTGTGTCTACCTGCATGGGTGTGAGAGCGTACGGACACCCTGTCGGCAAGGAGGCCACGGCCATTTACGAAGCCGTGGGTGGTGGAGTACCTCTCTGGGGAGAGAGAGAGAGAGAGAGAGAGAGAGAGAGAGAGAGAGAGAGAGAGAGAGAGAGAGAGAGAGAGAGAGAGAATGAGAAAGACAGGCTTCAGTCTGCCTATTCTCGCATTCTGTCGCAGTAGTTAAGATTAATACCATAGATAATTCGAAGGCTCCCTCTCCTTCCTCTAAAGCGACTGGAAAAAGTGAAATAATTCTACAATTTATTTAAAAATACATTATTTTCTATAGTATTTTTTAAGTATTATACTTAGTATTATTTTCTTATTTTATAGATTATATATATATATATATATATATATATATATATATATATATATATATATATATATATATATATATATATAATTTCTATAAAATAAGAAAAATAATACTGAAAGTTAATACAAGAATATAGATTATTATTTTATGTAAGCTCGTGCACCCACATAATAAGACATAAATCCGTTGGCGGGCCTAACTAGCGCTTATCTTAGCTCAAATGGGAACACATCTCAGGGTGGTAGCCAAACAACATTACTATTATTACAAGAGTGGTGGCCCAGCAACCTCGGTAATGCCGCCCAGGCAAACACAAGCAGCCCAAATGACGGTGTTATTTGGCAAGACAATGCTGAAGTGGTTTCTTCCTTAGTCTGTCCTTGTGTAAAGAAAACGGGAAGCCGAGCTATAAACAAAAATGTATATAATTGTTTTATATAATATATATATATATATATATATATATATATATATATATATATATATATATATATATATATATATATATATATACATGTATATATTGTAACCACGAACGAGTGGTTTTGAATCAATAACAACACTGCGACTAGCCAAGGATTCGAACCCATGCCGTTTTGGCCCGCCTGATGGTCCTGTGGGTTAGAACGTCATGTGGTATTTGCTCACCATGAGGCGGGCCAAAACGACATGGGTTCAAATCCTCGGCTAGTCGCAATATATATTATATATATATATATATATATATATATATATATATATATATATATATATATATATATATATATATATATACAGAACAACCACTGTGAAAACTTACAAGGGCTTTCGTGATTTCTCACATTATCAAGGAACTATATTTATTTTTATTAATACATCGGCCGTCTCCCAACAAGGCAGGGTGGCCCGAAAAAAAAACTTTCATCATTCACTCCATCACTGTCTTGCCAGAGGCATGCTTACACTAAAGTTATAAAACTGCAACATTAACACTCCTCCTTCAGAGTGCCGGCACTGTACATTCCCATCTCCAGGAATCAAGTCCGGCCTGCCGGTTTCCCTGAATCCCTTCATAAATGTTACCTTGCTTACACTCCAACAGCACGTCAAGTCCTAAAAACCATTTGTCTCCATTCGCTATCTATTCACGAAAGCGCTTGGAATTTCGCTATTCTTTTCACAGTGGCTGCTCTGTATATTGTGATATCACCTGTTTACTGTGATCTTATTGCATATATATATATATATATATATATATATATATATATATATATATATATATATATATATATATATATATATATATATATATATATATATAACATGAAACGTACAAATCTTGATGAGGAACAGGTAGAAAATTTCTTTAAAATGAAAGAACCCAAATTATGGCTAAGACCTCATTTTGAGAGATAGAGTAACTAGATTTTAGCTACACTATACGCTCTACTAGCATAATCTATTAGTTATTTTTTGGTTATTTCTTATGAATGGCCTCGTGTCATAAGACCTCCCTGATATCAACTTGGCTGGCATCCCTAGTTAAGGGTAACTCTGAAAGCTAGTAAAGTGAAACAAGGGGGCAAAATTGAAGAGAGGAGATGTCTCTAGGCGGAGATCTAGCACAGTGAAAACTAGGCATCACTAACACGGCACAGAGTGCCATGCTTGGCACTGTCAGTGACTTTAATGACAGAATACAGGACAATAGCAGGAGGTTTGAAAAGCTTCATATGCTTAGTGCTCAAAAAAACATCAATGGACCTCAAACGGACACGGACATCAAGGAGCCCAATGGAAATAAGTCACCGACTTTTTGGGGTTAACGTAGGTTCTCTACACATATGCTGCTATGCATGATAATGTATGTAATTGTATTTGTGTATACCTAAATAAACTTACTAACTACTGAAGTTCAAAAATGTGTCTGAATTGAACAATATTTTCCAGCTAATATTACCCACAACTATAATATTACCCACAACTATAATATTACCCACAACTATAATATTACCCACAACTATAATATTACCCACAACTATAATATTACCCACAGCTATAATATTACCCACAACTATAATATTACCCACAACTATAATACGACCTAGAGAGATACAAGAAGAATATCTTCGTCACTTATCATTTCATTAAATTAAATCTCCTTCTGGGTTGTTTTGAAACTTAGTTAGATCCAAAGATGTGAGGGGGTTGGCTCCAGTTACACGGATCAAGAGCATAGTCTACATAATAAACTTAAGACAATGTTAGTTTTGAGTTTCTTAATATGAACGAAAGGGAGATTTGAGGAGCTTAAGCAGTCATCTGCATATTGAGGGATTTAAATAAAAATACTGGCGAGAAAGGCATTAAAGACATGTGGGACATTTACTGGCAGAAAAGTGTTTATTAGTAGTATGGCATTTAATGATAGGGCATTTGCTGGAAGAAGGGTGTTTAGTGGGAGTATGGTACAAATAGACATTTAATAGGGGTAGGGCATTAACTGGAGCGTAGTGAACGAAAAAGAAGGCGTTAACATGATGTAAGGCATCTCCTGTTAGTGGGGCATTTATTAGAAGTTTGGACATTTAAAGAGAGCATTGCCTTTGGTAGGACTAAGGCAAGGGAGCATTGCATTTACCGGGAGTAAGGCACTAAACGGGAGGCTGCCATTAGCAGGTGCAGGGTGTTAAGAAGCACAGCTGAAGCTGGCACTTGTGGCACTCCGTGGTTAAGGCACCCAGCCAGCGGGTGCAGCAGCCAAGGTGTGAGTGAGAACCGATATAAACATGGCCGCTATAGAAAACCGAACCCACATTAAGATTTGCACACGGCAGCCTCCAATACTTGTGCGTGTTCTATCCCACAGCCCTCTTCGGGGAGAAGGGGGAATAAGGCCCCATCCCTCAGCCCTCCTGAGAGAAAAGCCTCCATCCTACAGCCTTTCTATTGGGGTAAAACCCTATCTCGTAGCTTTTTGTGAGTAATGCGGGGGTAGGACTCCCTCCCACAGCCATTCTGGGCAGTAAGATTCCTTCCTACAGCCTTCCGGAGGTTAAAACCCCATCTCACAGCTTCTTGGGGAGGTATGACGCAATCTCAGTCTTCCTGGGACGGTATGACGCAATCCCAGTCTTCCTGGGGGGTAACACTTCATCCCACGGCTGTTCTGGGGTAACACTCCATTCCACGGCTGTTCTGGGGTAACACTCCATTCCACGGCTGTTCTGGGGTTAAGAATCCATTTCATAGCCTTCTTGAAGATGGCCCCATCTTACAGTTTCCTGGGGAAGGTCCCCATTTCATAACAATCTGTAATTGGGCCCATCTAACCGAGTTCTGTGGGGTAGTGAACCATCTCACAGCCAACAGAAAAGTTAGGTACGGAATAGAAGGTTTACCAAAGAAATCAGGTATATATCAGAGGGTTCAACAGAGGACTCAGGTACGGATCAAAAGATTCAACAGAGAAGTCAGGTAGGGATCAGGGAGTTCAACAGAGGAGTCAGGTACGGATCAGTGGAACTTGTGGAGCGACTTTTATGAAGTTGGTTGATAGCACCTCGGGTAATCCCGGCAGCTTAAGGCGGATCCAGACACCCGTGAAGTACACCAAGCAAGCTCAGCCTCACCTGGTGTCAAGCTCAGCCTCACCTGGTGTCAAGCTCAGCCTCACCTGGTGCCAAGCTCAGCCTCACACTCAACCTCATAGGGTTTTTACATACAAACACACACACACACACACACACACACACACACACACACACACACTTCAATCTTGCCACATTCGGGGGCGATGCTCCCCTTATGGATGACAGCTTAACATCCACATATTAAAAAAGTTGATACTACCCAAACATAATATACTTCGTGCCTCCGACTATGGCACCAGTCTCAACTTCACTGTTCGGTGTCCTATATTTTTTCCCCCAGAAAACTATGTGACGTTTAAAATATATGAATTAAAACTTTTATTTGGTCACTCAGTTTTATTTATTTTTTTTTATTTTGGGGGGTCATAAAAATAAAAATAGTGAATCAAGTTTTTTTCAGGGAACATTTATATTTTTTTTCTGAGAATCATAGTTGTGTTCTACTCAACTAGTTGTACTCAACTAGTTGTACTCAATTCTACTCAACTAGTTGTACTCAATTCTACTCAACTAGTTGTACTCAATTCTACTCAACTAGTTGTACTCAATTCTACTCAACTAGTTGTACTCAATTCTACTCAACTAGTTGTACTCAATTCTACTCAACTAGTTGCACTCAATTCTACTCAACTAGTTGCACTCAATTCTACTCAACTAGTTGCACTTTTCTTAAAATGCTCATCAAGTGGTACTCACCCTTTTTTTCTCAGTTGTACTTAAATAGTACTATTCGACTATGTGTACTCGACTTGATTTCATTGGTTGTACTCACTCAGACTCTCTTAAACGACTTTTCAATAGTAAATAAAAAAAACTACCTAAATTAGATGGAAAAATATTGAAAAAAAACCTGGAGATGATGAAAGTACTATAGACAATAATGCAAAGAAATCAGTGATAGAAGATAAGGGCTAAGGTCTCTCTTCATCATCTGCAAATTTTCCTCTATCGTCTTCTGTCCTCCCTCTCTTCCTCTCCGCCAAGGCATCTTCCGCATCATTTAGCGTTGGTCTAGACACAATGAAGTGGTAATGAGGTCAGGTTATCCTTCCTCGTGAATATTCACACGGAGCACAAGTTGAGCCCACAGTGTGACCCCAGGGAACACCAGGCTCCTGCAGGAGGCGCTCAACCACCACGCAGTCGGTGGCAAGGACGAGGAGGAAGAACAGCAAGATAAAAAGGAGCATTTGAAGTGGAAAATGGAAGATATCAATAATGAGAAAGGATGAGACAGGGAGGAGACAGAAAGGAAGTGTGTGTGTGTTAGGGCTGGGGAAGGTAAGAGCAAGAGAGGGACTGTTCCCTTTGCTTCAACATAAGAACGTTAGTTCAGCTTTGAGACTCATTTATTCTGAGTTATAAATTCAGGAGAATTGAAGTTTATTTTTGTATTGCTAAGTGGTGTGCTAAATTCATTATTATTGCTAAGTGGAGTGCTACCTTCATTATTATTGCTAAGTGGAGTGTTACCTTCATTATTATTACTAAATGGTGCGCTACCTTCATTTTGAATCACTAAGTGGTGTACTACCTTCATTTTGAATCACTAAGTGGTGTGCTACCTTCATTTTGAATCACTAAGTGGTGTGCTACCTTCATTTTGAATCACTAAGTGGTGTGCTACCTTCATTTTGAATCACTAAGTGGTGTGCTACCTTCATTTTGAATCACTAAGTGGTGTGCTACCTTCATTTTGAATCACTAAGTGGTGCGCTACCTTCATTTTGAATCACTAAGTGGTGTGCTACCTTCATTTTGAATCACTAAGTGGTGTGCTACCTTCATTTTGAATCACTAAGTGGTGTGCTACCTTCATTTTGAATCACTAAGTGGTGTGCTACCTTCATTTTGAATCACTAAGTGGTGTGCTACCTTCATTTTGAATCACTAAGTGGTGTGCTACCTTCATTTTGAATCACTAAGTGGTGTGCTACCTTCATTTTGAATCACTAAGTGGTGTGCTACCTTCATGTCATCTCACAGCATCTCATACCTACTCATTCGACCGAGCCTGAGAAAGTATTTCGTAACATCGTTGTGGGTCATCTGTTACGCCTTCTAATATTTGCTCACAGCGTCGTGTCACTCCAGCAGATTGGTAAGGCAGGATCTCGAATCTCTGAATCGATAAAACTTTTCACTGGTGATGATTCTTGTTCTAGGCTGTCCTGTATCTCCTTACTAACGATCTTCTCCGTTGCTTTGGGAGGGATGAAAGTCTGGGTTTTTCTTCTTGCGTGGGTTATGTCACTGCTGTGATACCTGGCTTCATTTCTTGTGATTCTGTGAATACTTCCATATTGTTTGGCTCTTCTTATGCCCTCTGTCGTCTGCTGTTGTTTTATGTTTGTTTGTGGTGTGCGGGCACACACCTTAGTACGTGTTTGTGGTGTGTGTGTGCGTGTGTGTATGTGTGTGTGTGTACTCACCTAGTTGTTGTGGTTGCAGGGGTCGAGTCACAGCTCCTGGCCCCTCCTCTTCACTGGTCGCTACTAGGTCATTCTTTCTGCTCCATGAGCGTTATCATACCTCTTCTTAATGCTATGTATGGATCCCGCCTCCACTACATCACTTCCCAGACTGTTCCACTTCCTGACAACTCTGTGACTGAAGAAATACTTAATAACATCCCTGTGATTCATAGAGTCTTTAACTTCCAATTGTGACCCCTTGTTGTTTTGTTCCATCTCTGGAACATCCTATCTGTCCACCTTGCCAATTCCTCTCAGAATTTTATATGTCGTTATCATATCCCCCGTATCTCTCCTGTTCTCCAGTGTCGTCAGATCGATTTCCCTTAACCGCTCCTGGTAGAACATGCCCCTTAGCTCCGGAACTAGTCTTGTTGCAACTTTTGCACTTTCTCTAATTTTCGTACGTGATTGGCTAGGTGTGGGTTCCAAACTGGTGCTGCATACTCCAGTATAGGCCTGACATACACGGCATACACATCGTCCTGATCGATTCCTTATTGAGATGTCAGAATTTTATTCTTAGGTTTGCTAGGCGCCCTTATGCTGCACCAAATATTTGGTTAATGTGCGCCTCAAGAGATGTGCCCGGTGTTATACTCACCCCAAGATCCTTTTTCTTGAGTGAGGTTTGTGGTCTCTGGTCCCCTAGGCTGTACTCCGTCTGCGGTCTTATTTGTCCTTTCCAATCTTCATGACTTTACACTTGGTGGGGTTGATCTCCAGGAGAAAGTTTCTGGACCAGGCTTGCAACCTGTCCAGATCCTTTTGTAGTTCTGCCTGGTCCTCGTCCGACTGAATTCTTCTCATCAACATTTGTGTGTGTGTGTGTGTGTGTGTGTGTGTGTGTTCATGTATGTGTTCTTTTGTGTGCGGGCACACACCTTAATGTGCACACTAGTCTTATATATGAGCACACTAACAACCTTCTTACATGCTACCATTACCACCGCCTCTACCACTAAAACCACCACTACCACCATCATCACCACCACCAACACTCAAGACTACTACCACCACCACCACTACCAACACTCACCACCACCAACATTCACCACTACCACCAACACTCACCACCACCAACACTCACCACCATCAACACTCACCACCATCAACACTCACCACCATCAACACTCACCACCATCAACACTCACCACCATCAACACTCACCACCATCAACACTCACCACCATCAACACTCACCACCATCAACACTCACCACTTTACCACCCCCAACACTCACCAACCACTAACACTCTCCACTACCACCAACACTACCTCTCACTAACACCTCTCTAGTTTCTGTATATCTCTTTTCTCATGTTCCTGTACTAGACTGAAAAAGCCATTGGTGGGCGAAACGTCTCGTAACTAAAGATATACAGGTGTCTTATTCAACTTGCTTTCACATTCGCTTGCTCTTGTTCACCTAGCAATAAATAGGTACTTGGATACTAGAGGCCTTATACACCTCGTATTCCTGTTCAACTAGCAGTAAATAGGTACCTGAGTGTTGGTGTCCCTATTCCAGCATGTTTACCTAGCAGTAAATAGTTGTAAATTTCATAAATGCAAAATAAATTGTTTACAGAGACAACGTTTCGACTGAATACAATAATTCAACAAATACAAATCACCGAATAAATCTAAATCATACATAATAAAACTGTACTAAAAATATGAAAAGAAACTGTATACAATTTATAAAAAAAACTAATTAATTTCTTAGTGCTAAAGAGGTGAAAAATACTTAACTTGTGTGTGGGAAGTTTTAATTGTATGAGGAGAGATGCAAGTTGCAAGTGGTTCTCCTCTTGGGTTTTGTTGCTGTTGTTGCTAAAACTGTTGTTGGGCTGCTGTACTGTTGCAAGGAAGAAGTTGTTGGGTTGTTTGACTGTTGTTGTGCTCTTGTGTATTAGGTTGTGAAGCTGTTGTTCTAAGAAATTTTGTTGTTGTTTTAGTTGTTGTCGTTAGATTGTTAGGCTGTTGTACTGTTATTAGTCTCCTGTTGTACCGAGGTACACCTGTTTAGGTTGCCGTTCTACTGTTGTAAGACAATCTGTTGAACTTTTATAAACAGGTTTTTTGGTTACTGTTGAACTGTTGAAAAAAGAACAAAAGGTTGCTGCTATTAATTTTTTTCATTCTTTCGTCAGGATTTTAGGCTGTTATAGGCCTATGGAGACAAAATACAGCTAAAAAGGATATATATATATATATATATATATATATATATATATATAAATCAACAGCCCGTGAACGAGTGTAACATCTGAAGACAACATCTTTGCCCACCTCTGTGTCGTCAAGGGGCAACTCGGCTCCATAAAACTGACCTAGGAGCTAGAAGGTAAACCCAGGAGATGGATACCAACAGCTTCCAGAGAGCCAGGAGCTTTAGGTCAACCAGCTCAAAGATGTAGCACTTGTAGTGTAATATTCCTATTCTGGTTTTAAGGTTCTTTAAGGTGTAAAAAAAGAGTCAATTGCGTGGATGGAACAATTCACAACCCGCCGTGGCTGGAACAATTCATTTCCAAACAATACCGTGGCTGGAACAATTCAGCAACCGACAATTCCTTGAGGGGAAAACATCAAGACTGCTGGAGTGTGTAGCTGATAGACGGTGGTTGAATTATGTGACTGTCCACAGGAGAATGCTGGAACTGTTTGCGTTGCGGTATCCAGCTGTTTCTGAACTACCTTGTTCCATGGTCAGTTTCTGGATAATTATAATAATGGTATAAAATACCGGTAAGATATGAGTGCAACAGTTGGGTATCTTTAACGGAACTTTTCGCCTACAAATTAGGCTTCTTCACTGGGATACAGAGGAAGCAGCAGCAGCATCAGCAGTGGAGAGATAAAGAATGTTATCATCAGTCTACAAACCTTGAAGTAGTAGTAATTTTAGAGGGTCAGTCCCTCGGACTGTGAAGTGTGTTCAACTCTAGAGTCCTGAACAATGTGAAGATGAAAAAAAACTAGAGGACGTCCCAGGAAGATGCTGTGACATCAGGATGCTGTCAGTCTTTGGACTCAAAATGTTTTACGCTTCTCGTACAATGGTTGTCTGTCTCGACTTTGCAAAAATCTGGGTTTATTGTAAATTGTGTAATCATCTTGTTTACCCTTGATTACAGCTGCTTGTATTACTACCACCTGCTACTAATATTACTTCCATTACTACCACTTACTACTACTATTACTACACTACTACTACTACTACTACTACCAACACTACTATGACCTCTGCTTGAAGAAAGATTTAGGTTTTCATGACCTAAAAATCTGTACTGTGCCTATGAGCTGCAAGGCTCGTGGTTTTATCTTGATTCCACCAGGTTAAGTTGTGAGCTTATAAAGTCACACACACAGATAAACCCATTTAGGCCTATATTTAAGCCCATAAGCTCATTCACTCATTTCCTAGGCAGGCTTGACTAGCGACACACACACACGTTGACCCTCGTAACAACTAATTTGTCTCAAATAACCTAATTAGTGCTTAATCACTCGCTATAATTTGCCCTGCTTGTTTAAGGATAACTAACACCATACTCCTGCTGGTTACATTCTATAATTACCTTGAGTAAATGGCCTAATTAGGTCATTTAATTATCACCAGGGGCAAAAGTGCATAGTTATGCCGTAATGATCAGATGATGACGTCATAAGCATAACAGGGATGTGTAATTACGATCTTGTAACGACTGTACGTTGGTCTGCCAGCTCTATGTACAACGCTGGACGTGTACATCTGTCAGTGTACCGAGATGTGGGCGTCTATCAGCGTACATATATGGAGTATACCTGGTGAGAGTTTCGGGCATCAGCGCCCCCGCGGCCCGGTCAGTGACCAGATACAGATATTATGCAAATATCGCGAACGAGTGATACAAGAGGCAAAACAACCAAGGGGGGGGAGATGAATGATAGCTCTAGGTCTTTCGTGTTTCAATCAAGACATCAGGAGCTTGCAATGTTGCAGAAAAAGAGGAGGAAGAGGTCCAAGCAAATACGATCACAGGGAACGCCTTTGCTGGACAACGCGCCAGGAAAGGCGTTGCAAGCTCCTGATGTGTTGATTGGAACACGAAAGGCCTAGAGCTATCATTCATCTCACCCCCGTGGTTGTTTTGCATGTACAGATATGTGTAGATCAGTGTATATGCAACGAGATGTACATATCTCATTATACTCCAGGGATGTGTATCTTTCAGTGTATATATATCTAGTTATACAATGTGAAGTTTGCATATATGAGGTGGGGGTTATATTACCCTAGATGTGTGTATATCTGAGCATATAGCGAGTAAATTAATTATATATATATATATATATATATATATATATATATATATATATATATATATATATATAAAATGTTATACTTAAGTATATATCCTGTTCCCTATTCTCTATGAAAAAAGTGAGTAGGTAAAAAGGGAAAGGATGTTTTTGAGAAAAGGGTATAGGGAGAGGAACGAAATAAGAGCATAAATTGAGAAAGAAAGGGTTAGATGAGAGGGGAGGAGAAGGAAAGGGTAGGAGGAAGGGGTTAGATGGAAGGGGAGGGAGAGGGAGGGGTTAGATGGAAGGTCTTAATCAAGATAACTTTTTATTGTTCGCTTTTACGAGGCAATTAACTCAAGAGATGACTGCCAGGACTTATATGGGAGTATACACCCGCTGGTATACATAGCATACACCCGCTGGTATACATAGTATACACCTGCTGGTATACATAGTATACACGCGCGAGCATACATGCTATACACCCACCAGTATACAAACTATACATCCCACCAGTATACAAACTATACATCCCACCAGTATATAAACTATACATCCCACCAGTATATAAACTATACATCCCACCAGTATACATAATATATACCCACCAGTATACATATATACACCCACCAGTATACATAATATATACCCACCAGTATACATAATATACACACACCAGTATGCATAATATACACCTACCAGTATACATAATATACACCCACCATTATACATAGTATGCACCCACCAGTATACATAGGTAGTATTCAATTAGGAATATGCATAAATATAGTGAGTATACATAGGGGAAGTATACATTGGGAAAAATACATATGGAGTATGCAAAACGAGCCACAGTGGAGGGGGGGGTGATGTAGCCGTTCAAAGCGATAGGGGGTATACATATTCATAAGGTAATCAACATAGGTAATATACATCGTGAAGTATACGTAAGAGGCGTATGCAGCGTAGGAGTATAAAGAATAGGAGCATGTATGGGAAAGAATAATTCAGAAAGTAAAAGTATACATAGGGGTGTAAAGAGCGTGTGTGTGTACATATGCGGAATATACATCATTAATGTATACAGATTGCATATACCGGGGAAATGATGTACCGAGGGAAGATACAGACTAAAATATAAGTAACGACAACACAGGTCGACAAGTATCATACGGATAATATATACCAGAATAATGAGGGTCAGGGAGTATATACCAGAATAATGAGGATCAGGAAGTATATACCAGAATAATGAGGGTCAGGGAGTATATACCAGAATAATGAGGGTCAGGGAGTATATACCAGAATAATGAGGGTCAGGGAGTATATACCAGAATAATGAGGGTCAGGGAGTATATACCAGAATAATGAGGATCAGGAAGTATATACCAGAATAATGAGGATCAGGAAGTATATACCAGAATAATGAGGATCAGAGAGTATATACCAGAATAATGAGGATCAGGAAGTATATACCAGAATAATGAGGATCAGAGAGTATATAACAGAATAATGAGGATCAGAGAGTATATACCAGAATAATGAGGATCAGAGAGTATATACCAGAATAATGAGGATCAGAGAGTATATACCAGAATAATGAGGCTCAGGAAGTATATACCAGAATAATGAGGATCAGGAAGTATATACCAGAATAATGAGGATCAGGAAGTAAAAGTAATGAGCTCAGGAGTATAAAGAAAGGGATCAGGAGTATATACCAGAATAATGAGGTCAGGAAGTATATACCAGAATAATGAGGTCAGGAGTATATACCAGAATAATGAGGATCAGGAAGTATATACCAGAATAATGAGGATCAGGAAGTATATACCAGAATAATGAGGCTCAGGAGTATATACCAGAATAATGAGGATCAGGAGTATATACCAGAATAATGAGGATCAGAGAGTATATACCAGAATAATGAGGATCAGGAAGTATATACCAGAATAATGAGGATCAGGAAGTATATACCAGAATAATGAGGATCAGGAAGTATATACCAGAATAATGAGGATCAGGGAGTATATACCAGAATAATGAGGATCAGGGAGTATATACCAGAATAATGAGGATCAGGAAGTATATACCAGAATAATGAGGCTCAGGGAGTATATACCAGAATAATGAGGATCAGGAAGTATATACCAGAATAATGAGGATCAGGAAGTATATACCAGAATAATGAGGCTCAGGGAGTATATACCAGAATAATGAGGATCAGGGAGTATATACCAGAATAATGAGGATCAGGGAGTATATACCAGAATAATGAGGATCAGGAGTATATACCAGAATAATGAGGATCAGGAAGTATATACCAGAATAATGAGGCTCAGGGAGTATATACCAGAATAATGAGGATCAGGAAGTATATACCAGAATAATGAGGATCAGGAAGTATATACCAGAATAATGAGGCTCAGGGAGTATATACCAGAATAATGAGGGTCAGGGAGTATATACCAGAATAATGAGGGTCAGGGAGTATATACCAGAATAATGAGGGTCAGGGAGTATATACCAGAATAATGAGGTCAAGGAAGTATATACCAGAATAATGAGTCAGGTATACAGGATCGAGTATATACCATAATAGGGTCAGGGAGTATATACCATAATAATGAGGGTCAGGGAGTATATACCAGAATAATGAGAGTCAGGAAGTATATACCAGACTAATGAGGGTCAGGGAGTATATACCAGAATAATGAGAGTCAGGGAGTATATACCAGAATAATGAGAGTCAGGAAGTATATACCAGAATAATGAGGGTCAGGGAGTATATACCAGAATAATGAGAGTCAGGGAGTATATACCAGAATAATGAGGGTCAGGAAGTATGTACCAGAATAATGAGGGTCAGGGAGTATATACCAGTGAGTAAATTAATCATTAATCTTTATTACGTTTGGAAATACATGACGATATATTGATTGTTGTATAATGTAGGGGAGCCAAATACATGTATGATTTTGTATATAAGAATGTTTACACTGAAACTAAAACATTCATTGGTTTATTTAAACTGCAAAAGGCAAGGTACAAGAAAATTGAATAAACAGGGAAAGTATACATAGGGAAATTACAGGGTGACCCAAAAAAGAAGAAACACTTTCATCATCATTCACTCCATCACTGTCTTGCCAGAGGGGCGCCTATACTACTGTTAAATAACTGCAACATATCGACACCCCTCCTTCAGAGTGTAGGCACTGTACATCCCACTTCCAGGACTCAAGTCCGGCCTGCCGGTTTCCCTGATTCCCTTCATAAATGTTACTTTGTTCATACTCCAACAGCACGTCAAGTCATAAAAACCATTTGTCTCCACTCGCTCCTATCCAACACGCTCTCGCACACTGGCTTGAAGTCCAAGCCCCTCGCACACAAAACCTCCTGTACCCCCTCCCTCCAACCTTACCTAGGCCGACCCTCACCCTGCCTTCCTTCCCCTACAGATTTATACACTCTCCAGGTCATTCTATTTCCTTTCAGCCTCTCGAAATGTGCGCCCACCTCAACAACCCCTCCTTAGCCCTCTAGATAATACTTTTAGTAACCCTGCACCTCTTCATAATTTCCAAACTATGGATTCCTTGCATTATATTAACAACACACATTCCCCTCAGACACATCTCCACTGCCTCCAGCCTCCTCCTTGTTGCAACATTCACCACCTATGCTTCACACCTATATAAGAGCGTTGGTATAATTATAATCTTATACATTCCCCTCTTTGCTTTCCATGGATAACGTTCTGTCTCCACAGACTCCTCAGTGCACCACTCACCTTTTTCCTCTCGTCTATTCTATGATTCGCCTCATCTTTCACAGACCCATCTGCTGACAAGTCCACTCCCAAATATCTGAATACATTCACTTACTCCATAGTCCCTCCCTCCACTCTGATATCCAATCTTTCATTACCTAATTTTTTTATCCTCATCACCTTATTCTTTCCTATGTTCACTTTTAATTTTCTTCTCTTACATACCCTACCAAACTCAGTCACCAACCTCTGCAACTTCTCTCCAGAATTACCTAAAAGTACAGTGTGGTCAGCATCTGTGGCAACTCCCTCTTTGTGTTAGATTCTTTATCTTTTAGTCCCACACCTCTTGCCAACACTCGAGCATTCACTTCCCTATAAATATATTGAACAACCATGGTGACATCACACATCCCTATCTAAGGTCTTCTTTTACTGGGAAATAATCTCCCTCTCTCCTACATACTCTAACCTGAGCCACACTCTCTTTGTAAAAACTCTTCACTGCTTTCAGTAACCTACCACCCATTCATACATTTGCAATATCTGCCACATATCCCTTTCCTATCATATGCCTCTTCCAAATCTATAAATGCAACAAAGAACCTCTTTACTATTATCTATGTACTATTCACCTATACAGTTCAATGTCACCCCTTTTCTGCACACCCCTACCCTTCCTAAGGCCTCTTTGTTCATTAGCGATCATGCTCTCCGCCTTACTCTTAATTCTTTCAATAATAACTGTACCATACACTTTCCAGGTATACCCAACAGACTTATTCCTTTGTAATATTTACACTCTCCTTTTTCCCCTTTGCCTTTATACAACGGAACTATACATGCTCTCTGGATGCACCGAGAAGCATACACCCAGAGGTGTATGCTTCTCGGCGTGCCCTCCTAAAATGGTTAATGGGGCTTAAAGCCTATCGACTACAGTAGGGCCATTAAGGCTGCACGTCACCTTGTCACCACCAGACAAGAATACTTTAGTCCCTAGAATACTGATTAAAGTCTCAGCGTGTATACGCTGAGACAAATACACCTCTCGGTGTATATCTCCTGTGTTTCAAAATATCAACTGTGAATAAAACGTATGTATACATTTTTTTTTCTCATTTAAATGCATTCCACGGAAACTAAACCCCAAAAAAATAAATTTAGAAAAAAAGCTCCATCAGGAAAATTAATTGGGTAATGTTCGGAAAAATAATCATAACAATATATACTTGCCCCCCTTTCCCCCTTCCCCCTTACTCCCCCCTCCCCAAAATTATAACACGACTCCAGGCTAAATTGCAACATATTCATAAATATTTTCAAGTCGAAAAAAACTAATATATAGACCAGCGTTATAGAAGAAAAAAAAATTGAGCATGAATATTTTTTTACGAGAATAAACTTTCAGGAAAAAATAATTAGAGATAAATTTTTATGAGTGGGCATTAATTCACGTCGATTATCCCAGTGAGCGAGGAACGGCACTCACGGGTGAGGCAGCATCCAGGTGCCTCCCTGCACCCACCTCACTTGAGCGAGGAACGGCACTCACAGGTGAGGAAGCATCCAGGTGGCACCCTGCACCCACCTCACTTGAGCGAGGAACAGCACTCACGGGTGAGGCAGCATCCAGGTGCCACCCTGCACCCACCTCACTTGAGCGAGGAACGGCACTCACGGGTGAGGTAGCATCCAGTTGCCACCCTGCACCCACCTCACTTGAGCAAGGAACGGCACTCACGGGTGAGGCAGCATCCAGGTGCCACCCTGCACCCACCTCACTTGAGCAAGGAACGGCACTCACGGGTGAGGCAGCATCCAGGTGCCACCCTGCACCCACCTCACTTGAGCAAGGAACGGCACTCACGGGTGAGGCAGCATCCAGGTGCCACCCTGCACCCACCTCACTTGAGCGAGGAACGGCACTCACGGGTGAGGCAGCATCCAGATGCCACCCTGCACCCACCTCACTTGAGCGAGGAACGGCACTCACGGGTGAGGCAGCATCCAGGTGCCACCCTGCACCCACCTCACTTGAGCAAGGAACGGCACTCACGGGTGAGGCAGCATCCAGGTGCCACCCTGCACCCACCTCACTTGTGCAAAATAGAGAGCACATAGGTGTTAGCTATGGGTGAAGTAATACTGTAATAATAATAATGATGATAAAAATTATAAAAACTAATATAATTATCATGAGAGAAATAATAATAGTAATTTTATTATTATTAATAGAAGAAAAAGGAGAATTAATAATAATAATAAATGAATATTTGTAAATTCAATTATTATAATCAACTTAATCGCTGACCCCGGATAGGGCAGACCGCAACTATAATTAAAAAATGAGCACTTTATTGAATCTATAATTTAAACAATGAATAATTTTTGAACAATAGACACTAGCAAGTCCTACACATGTGAACATGTTTCTCATCCTCTTCCTTTCATTCCTGCTGCTCCTCCTCCTTTTCATTTTCTTTCTCTTATCCAAGTTTTATTTTCCGACCCTGTCTCCTCTCCCTACCTTCCTTCCTATGTGTTACCCTCTCTCTCTCTCTCTCTCTCTCTCTGCTTCCCAGCTGATGCAGGTAAACAAAGATCAGCTGGCCGGCGTCCAGGAGGGTTGGGCTACTTTACCTATCATATGACTTCCCTTTGACGAGCAAATGTTTGCACTTGGGATTACGTGTCAAACCAAAGATTAAATTATTAAAAAAAAAAAAAAAATTCCAGTTATTATGCTTTTCGTAGAACTGTTTTGTACTGATGATGGTGTGTATTGATAACGATGTGTATTGATGACGATGTGTATTGATGACGATGTGTATTGATGACGATGTGTATTGATCTGATGACGATGTCTGTAGATGATAATGTTCTGTATGATGTTTTGTATTGTTAATGCTTAATTACATTGTTGAAAAGCAAAGCAGTTTATAGCTATATAGAAATAACTTGCACATAGGAAAAAAGACCTGCCAACGGATACGTTGAGTTAGAAAAGGAAAAACAGCCTTGAGTGTATTTGTTCAAAAATCTCTTTTGAGATTTTTTGGACGAATATTGAAAAAAAATATGTTGCTATCGACACAATTTTCTTTTTCAGATGATGCGTGACTTTGTGGAGATCCACAATACCATGCATCTTTTAGGCTTGCGAGGAGGCCTGGTCAAGGAGGGGGCGTCGACCCTCCGGAACACCTTCCAGGTAGAGGGTTATTCCACCCTCGAAGAACGGCCTGAAGGGGGTAGGCTTCTTGTTGATTACAGTCATACTTCACTTAACGACGGAGATACGTTGTGAGAAATGCATTGTTAGGCGATTTCGTCGTTGTGCGACTGTCAAAGAGTGTACTTACACAAACATAGATGGTATAGCCTACTACACACCTAGGTTATATGGTTTATTTTTTAATCACAGATTTGCTTGTAAGCACATGATGTGCCATGAGCATTCCTCTCTACTGTTAAGAGTTGTTTATCATCATCAAGTATTATGTACTGTCCATAATTGTATGTGATACACTTTTATACGACATGCAGCGCGGTAGGTTTGCTTACACCACCGTTCTATATGCGGTCCGTCGTTAACCGAAACGTCATTATGCATCGCATGACTAACCAGCCAGGCCGTTGCTATCAGCGGCCCCCCAGACCCATAGCCATCACAGCTTGGTTGACCTGGCCCTTCCACGAAGCAGTGACGTTTAATAATCCCCGTAAAACAAAACGATATATATCTTGCATGATAAACAGAATACATTAAAAAAATCTTACTGTTTTGTCTTTACTGAAGAATCAACAGGTAATTATGAGTTACAATTTTTGGAAGGGAAGAATCACAAATATTCACGTAATAAGAATTAAACGAGGTATTAATGCAAGACGGTGGAAGGTCTGAATCAAGATATGATGCAAGATAACATGGTGGCAGGTCTTAGAATCAAGGTATTGATGCAAGATAACATGAGGCAGGTTTTAGAATTAGGGTATTGATGCAAGATAACATGGTGGAAAGTCTTAGAATCAAGGAGTTGATGCAAGATAACATGGTGACAACTACACTAAAACAAGGTATTGATGAAGTATAACAGTGCCAATTCCGAGCCGAAAAAAAAAAACTCAACTCATTTGTAGCTCATTTCAAACAACTAGCAACTACCAATCCACGCAACAGTAGCAGCACTCCTCACACGAATAACGCACAACTCAACTACTGACGCACACCTAGACAACTAACGCACCACCCACGATTAATTAAACAAACTAATAACCCAACCCCCTCCTACTAACGAACCCTGCAGCACCTCCAGCCAGTAACACATCGTTATTGCTCCTCGGGCACTTTGGTAAGGCCGAGGACATAAGTGTAATATGGGGTTTGTTGGTGTTATCGTGTACACCGCTAAAGTTTGCATAGCTGTGAATGAACAATTACGTATGCACGGAGGCAGTTCTGCAATATCTGGGTGAGGGAGGTGGGGGAAAGTAGGGAGAGGAGGGAAAGCAGGGAGAAAGGGAAGTAGAGAGTGGAGGGAAAGTAGGGAGAAAAAGGGAAGTGGAGAGGAATAAGAGGTGTAGTAGGGAGAAAATGCGAAGTAAAGAGGAGAGGGGAAACGAAGTGAGAAGAGGGGGGATAGAGAAACAAAGGTGAAGTAGGGAGATAAGGGAAAGTTGAAAGGAATTAAGTGAAGTAGGGAGAAAATGAGGGGAACAAAGGGAGAAAAGTGGAGGTGAAGTAGGGAGAGCAATATGAAGGGAGGGTAAGGTGAGAGAGTGGAGAGAGTGAGTCATCAGGAGTAAGAAGAGGGAAGGTAAGGGAAAAATGAAATCAAAGTAGGTAGACTGATTAAGGAGAGAGAAGTGAAAGATAAGTAGGAGAGTAGAGAGGAGGAGGATCCCATAGGTCTGATATTAATACTGACAGCTGTTTATTACAGCTTAATTTAACCCCATTAACTTATAAAGTTAACTACACCTTTACCGCCATAACTACAATAATGGGAGGCTCCCATTGCCTACCACTGACATTTTTTCTAGCTTACACACATTTCAGTTCCCATTAATAATGGGGTACTAAAAGTCTCCCCATTGACAGCAAATTTCCCCTAATGGTGACACGTTTCCACCTGTGAAAACTGCTCAGTTTATAACTGTGTCATATTGCCCCATTAGTTATCAGTGTCGCATTAATTACTAATGGCTAATGTTGTATATTCGACCCATTAATAGCTAATGGTGCATCATATTAACCTATTATTATACAGAGCTTTACCAAGACATGAGTGGACGAAGCTCTACACAGAGTGAAGTGCTATCCTGGGATTACCTAGCTGTTTTATCTGTGTCTGTCTTCGTACTAGTCTATACACCATTTTGTAGGATATATCCATGCAAGGAACATACATGATAAGGTTAGGTTGAGTCTTTAATGAAGGGGTTTCAAGCCTATCGACTACACGAGGGTCATGAAGGCTGCAAGTATCCTGGTCACCACAAGTTAAGAATACTTTAGTCATTAAAATAGCGATCAAAGTCAACGTTCAGTGTATATACACCAAGAGACATGAACCTCTCTGTGTATATATCCTGTCACACACACACACACACACACACACACACACGAAGCACGGAAGACAAAACCAGAAGATGGGAGAACGAAGCGAAATCACTAAGCCTCCCAGTTCGATTCCTCCATTCACTCCATTTCGAAAAACAAAAGTCGAACATTCTACTTGAGTGGAATGACCGAAACATGACTCGCCCCGTAAAACTGCTTATAAATAAGAAAGCAATTTTCTTTTCTTAGTATGTTAAGATGACACTGAAGTCAAAAACTGAATAACAATAGCCACAGCAGAAAAATAATAGCCTTATATTATTGGAACTTTAAAAGTGTATAACATACTTGTATTAAAATTATGGTTAAAATATGTTGTAGGACTTGAGTTCAGACACAAAATTTATAAACAGTATACTCTGTGTGTGTCCGTGTCCGTCCTCGTGTGCGTTTAAAGATGTTCAGATGAAGAATATTTTTTATTTGCAAAAAAAATCAAATCAAATCACTCGTATACAGTTGCGCGCGCGCACACACACACACACACACACACACACACACACACACACACACACACACACACCACAGAGGTGTAGGGAGGCAAAAAACTAAGTGTAATAGAGAATGAAAAAAGTACAGAAGACAAAGGACCCAGGAAAATAAAGAGATAGCCGAAGAGCCAGAAACGAATATGCACAGGTAAGAAGGGAGGCTCAGCGACAATATGAAAATGATATAGCATCAAAAGTCAAGTCTGACCCGAAGCTGTTGTATAGCCACATCAGGAGGAAAACAACTGTCAAGGACCAGGTAATCAGGCTGAGGAAGGAAGGTGGGGATTTCACAAGAAACGACCAAGAGGTATGTGAGGAGTTCAACATGAGATTTAAAGAAGTATTTACAGAGGAGACAGGAAGGACTCCAGGAATTCAGAATAGAGAGGTATACCAACAAGTGCTGGATGAAATACACACAACCGAGGAGGAGGTGAAGAAGCTGCTATGTGAACTCGATACCTCAAAAGCGGTGGGACCTGACAACATTTCTCCTTGGGTCCTTAGAGAGGGAGCAGAGATGTTGTGTGTGTGCCACTAAGAAAAATCTTCAACACATCCATTGAAACTGGGCAACTACTTGAGGCGTGGAAGATGGCAAATGTAGTTCCAATTTTTAAGAAAGGAGACAGACACGAGGCATTAAACTACAGACCTGTGTCACTGACGTGTATAGTATGCAAAGTCATGGAGAAGATCATCAGGAGGAGAGTGGTGGAACACCTAGAAAGACACAAGCTTATAAACGACAACCAGCACGGTTTCAGAGAAGGAAAATCCTGTCACAAACCTACTGGAGTTTTATGACAAGGTAACAGAAGTAAGACACGAGAGAGAGGGGTGGATAGACTGCATTTTCTTGGACTGCAAGAAGGCGTTCGACACAGTTCCTCACAAGAGGTTAATGCAAAAGCTAGAGGATCAGGCACACGTAACAGGAAAGGCACTGCAATGGATCAGAGAATATATGACAAAGAGGCAACAACGAGTCATGGTACGTGACGACGTGTCAGAGTGGGCACCTGTGACGAGTGGAGTTCCACAAGGGTCAGTCCTAGGATCTGCACTATTTTTGGTATATGTGAATGACATAACGGAAGGGATAGACTCAGAAGTGTCCCTGTTTTCAGATGATGTGAAGTTAATGAGAAGAATTAAATCAGTCGAGGATCAGGCAGGACTACAAAGAGACCTGGACAGGCTACAAGCCTGGTCCAGTAACTGGCTCCTTGAATTTAACCCTGCCAAATGTAAAGTCATGAAGATCGGGGAAGGGCAAAGAAGACCACAAATAGAGTATAGTCTAGGTGGCCAAAGACTGCAAACCTCACTCAAGGAAAAAGATCTTGGGGTGAGTATAATACCGAGCACATCTCCTGAGGCACACATCAATCAAATAACTGCTGCAGCATACGGGCGGCTGGCAAACCTAAGAATAGCGTTCCAATACCTCAATAAGGAATCATTCAAGACTCTGTACACCATATACGTCAGGCCCATACTGGAGTATGCAGCACCAGTTTGGAACCCACACCTGTCAAACACGTCAAGAAATTAGAGAAAGTGCAAAGGTTTGCAACAAGACTAGTCCCAGAGCTAAGGGAATTGTCCTACGAAGAAAGGTTAAGGGAAATCGGTCTGACGACACTAGAGGACAGGAGGGTTAGGGGAGACATGATAACGACATAAAATACTGCGAGGAATAGATAAGGTGGACAGAGACAAGATGTTCCAGAGAGGGGACACAGAAAAAAAAGTCACAATTGGAAGTTGAAGACTCCTATGAATCAAAGGGGTGTTAGGAAGTATTTCTTCAGTAATAGAGTTGTCAGGAAGTGGAATAGCCTAGAAAGCGACGTAGTGGAGGCAGGAACCATACATAGTTTTAAGACGAGGTTTGATAAAGCTCATGGAGCAGGGAGAGAGAGGACCTAGTAGCAATCAGCGAAGAGGCGGGGCCAGGAGCTATGACTCGATCCCTGCAACCACAAATAGGTGAGTATAGGTGAGTACACACACACACACATAGTTAAATGATAGGTTTAGGCCACACCTGCCTAAACTCTCTATTCCCTTTTCAACATTGCAAGCTATTGATAAAATATTGGCAGCAACACGAAAGGCCTGAAGCTATTATTCAACTCCAACTGTTTTGATTTTTTTGTTGCTTGTCCGTGATTACTCCATATAGGAGCGAGCGCGCGCACACGCGCACACACGACAACATTTCTTGATTCAGTAATGAGGAGCCTCCTGATCCAACATGTGAACGTGCTGGTTATTAAGTGCCATAAGGTGCTGATCAGGAAGTTTTAAAAGGTGCTGGTCGGGAAGTTTTAAAATGTGCTGGTCAGGAAGTTCATTAAGGTGCTGATCAGGAAGTTTTAAAAGGTGCTGGTCAGCAAGTTTTAAAAGTTGCTGGTCGGGAAGTTTTAAAATGTGCTGGTCAGGAAGTTCATTAAGGTGCTGGTCAGAAAGTTCTAGAAGGTGTTGGTCAGGAAGCTTTTCAAGGTGCTGGCGAGGAAGTTTATTAAAGTACCGGACAGGAGGTTCCTTAAGTGAACAGGAATCTCCTTCAGGTGGTGGGTGGAGGTTCCATCAGGAACTCAGAGACGAGGGGAAAGACTGTTGAACCAGCAATATTGGTTCCGGATTTCTCCATTATTCTCCGAGTATGGGGAAAAAAAACTTGGTTTGAACAAGTCACAAATAACCCACACGTTGGAAATGACTTTCAGGCGACGTTTTGACCTTTTCAGGACCTCTCTGACTTCATAGTGGTCCAGGATCGAAATCTCGTCAAAGTATGAGTTGTCAGTTGTTGCAGACACGGGATTGTGAATTGAATTTCTCCTGAAGTTGAGCAACCTCGTAGAATACAGAAGTAGTCATGGAGGTAGATGTATTAACCTTCTCTACTTTTCCCGCCCCAAGTGTTACTTGACAATGTTTCAGCACGGACCGAAACGACGTGATGAGGTTCGTGTCCTAAATTCTGGGTCTTGGTCAATTGTTGCAGCCACGGTATTGTGAATCTTTATTCTTAATAGTGAGGTTGCATGGATGATAGCAGTTGAGGTAGAGATTGTGGATGAATTATGCTCTGATAAGGTGGAATCGGAAGAGAGAGAGATGGAAATAGAGATCAGAGAGATATAGAAAGGATTAGAAAGAGAAGGGGTAGAATTAGGAGAGAATGTGGAAAGCGGAAGGAAGTGAAAGAGAAGGATCATGTAGGAAGAGTGAAGAGATAGACGAAGAGATGAAAGGAGAAGACAGTTGTGGATGACGGAAGAAGAAACAGTCGAGGAGGGCAGAAGGAGAGAGAATTGTAGAAGAGATGTGAAGGAAATGAGGAAAATGGTGGGAAGGGAGATGTGGAATATGAAGAGAATACGAAAACATTGTTAAGGAGATGAAAGATTAATGGGAAAAGAAGATAGTCTTAGTAAGGGAGAGAAATAGTGGGAGGAGGCAGAGATTGATGGGAAGGGAAGATGAGAGGAAGGAGACAGTGATTGAAGGGTAGGGGGAGATAAGGAAGAGACAGTGGTGGAGGGAAAAGCCAGGAGAGGATGGGAGGGAAGGGGAGCGAGTGGAAGGGGAGAAATACTGGTGGGGAGAAAGACTGGTGTTACCACGTCAGAAGACTTGCGTAATATTGCTCCTCACGTTCTGCTGCTGCAGACTGGGGACAAATTGACAGTGAAAGGCCGCTTGGATTGGAGTCCACGCCCAGCCCAGCCTCTTCCTCCCTTCTCCCTCATCACTCCCTCCGTTTCCCCTTCTCTACTGTCTCCCTCTTCCTTCTCTCTCGTCGTCTTTCCTTCTCAATCCTCACTCGGAGTATCTCCCTTTCACTTGCTTTCTCTCCCTTTCCTCCTCCCCACTCCCTCACGTCACTCTCTCCCCGCTCGTTCCCTCCCCGGCCAGGTCCCTCCAGGGAGTCTGACACGTGCTGGGATTTGTCACCCAGGAAAGGAAAAAAATAAATCCTTTCCAGTGGGGCCTGGCTGGCTGTGTTTATGTCGTGAAGGATGTTTGTCAACTTCCATGTGTTAAATCCCACTATTCTATTTAACAAGTTACACACAACGCCATTAAATAGCTGTTGTAGTAGTAACTGACACTAACCGAGCACTCTGACCCTCATACAGCTGCTGTTGTATTCCTGGTTGTGCTCAGCCAGAGTGGACTCTTCAGCATTTTAACAGGTACGTTGAGCTGCATGAAAAGTGAAAAAACACTTGTTTATAGAAAAATTGGAATTCTGATGTTTGGGTCTGAGCAACAACTGAGACTCTTGACCATGTGTGCATGATTACAGGCCCTGAGGTGCTGCCACCTGATAGGCTGACTTGATATTTGTATTAACGAGCAGCTGTGCAGGTGCACTTGATAAAGTGGCTACAGGCAGGTGAAATCTATACATTTCGACCTCATTCACCTTCCTCAGCAGATGTAGAATCTACTGCAACTTACATCCTTACTTAAAACAAGTTTCTCGACGTATGTGACTTAGGTTTGACTGGACTGACCTGTAATCTGTTAGCAAAACCTAATCATTTATAACGTATTATAATGCCAATAAAGACAATAATGCTTAAAGGAGGCAAATAAACCCCTCTAAGCTCGAACATTGCTTTGAGATTAACAGAGGAAAGCGAGAGATATACTCCTCTCTCACTGAGGTTCCTTGATGCTGCTGAGGGGTTCTTTATCCAAGAAATTTAACTTATTCTTCAATTTTGCGTTCACCCCTAATAATAATAATAATAATAATAATAATAATAATAATAATAATAATAATAATAATAATAATAATAATAAATAATTCGCCTTGAAATTCAAACGACGACCAACTCGTCTTGAGAAATCCTATGACGTACGTAATTTAATATATAAATGCTCACACGTGTAAATAATCAATACATATGAGTAAAGAACTGTACTTACAGTGTACATAATATACGTGTACATAATTGCGTACATAACTGTCAACAAACTCGCCGGTTTCAAGCTGAGTAAAATGCAATTTAAAAATAATAAAAATAATTGTTGAGAACATCGCTCGTAAAAAAATAAATTTGTGTGCTTATTCAGGCTTTCATATAGTCATTCTTGTCAAAAATGTGTCGTAGATTATATGAATTTCGGACGAAAATTTCACCCGAAATGCAAGTGGGTTATTTACAGGGATATATTTTGTGTGTGTGTGTGTCCTTGTTGAGTGTGGCAGGTGGTACAACGGCAGGTGGTGCTGATGACAAATATCGACCAGCTGTATCGATACTCTTCGTAGTCTCACCGTGTGAGGCCGCGGCTCACACCACACTAAGGCAATTTGTGTGACACGAAAGGCCTTGTTACATCACGCAACCAACTGGTGGCCACCTGGTGGGCGGGGCCACCTGCTGTAGAGCCAGCTGAGGACGACATCTTGGGGAGGGGGGAGGAAAGGCGACCTGCTCTAATGACTAAGCGGTGAAAATCCTGCTACAGTAGCCAGTTTGGGTCGACCTGCTTGCTGTATTGACTGGTTGGGGCACCTTGACTAATGACTCCCTGGGACTCTCTGCCTGTCAGAGTCTTAGGACGGACTCCCATCCGAGCCTAGTGGACGAACTCTATGCTATAGTGACCTTTTTACGACGTCCTCTGCACTACTGGGACTTCCTGGAACACCCTCTTCTCTAATTTAACTTTTTTTGGGTCTACCTTTTAGTTAATACTGACCTATTGGGACACCCAGTTAATCCTCACCTTTTGGAATACCCAGTTAATACTGACCTTTAGGGATTCCCAGTTAATACTGACCTTTTGGGATACCCAGTTAATACTGACCTTTTGGGATTCCCAGTTAATACTGACCTTTTGGGATACCCAGTTAATACTGACCTTTTGGGATACCCAGTTAATACTGACCTTTCGGGACACAGTTAATACTGACCCTTTGGGACACAGTTAATACTGACCCTTTGGGACACCCAGTTAATATTGTCCTATTTGAGCACTGTCCCAACATTCTCCCAGTGAGTATTGACATTCTGCAACACACGTCCAACACATATCGACTTTTTTTTTTTGGAAGCATTTGCGGCTAATAATATTTTTGGACAGTCGCCCGGCTAGTATTGATCTCTTGGGACACCCTGCTACTGCCTACTACTGACCTTTTGAGACACCCTCCCCGGCCAAAATTAACATTCTAGACCGCACTTCTGGCTAATATTGACATTTTGAAACACCCTTTTGGTTAATGCTGACATTTTTGAACACTCGCAAAACTAGTATTGACCTCGTAGGACACCCTGCAGGCTATTATTGACCTCTTGAGACACCCTGCAGGCTATTATTGAGACACCCTCCAGGCTAGTGTTGACCTCGTGGGACACCCTCCAAGCTAGTTCTGACCTCGTGGGACACCCTCCAAGCTAGTTCTGACCTCGTGGGACACCCTCCAAGCTAGTTCTGACCTCGTGGGATACCCTCCAAGCTAGTGTTAACCTCGTGGGACACCCTCCAGGCTAGTGTTGACCTCGTGGGACACCCTCCAGGCTAGTACTGACATCGTGGGACACCCTCCAGGCTAGTACTGACCTCATGGGACACCCTCCAGGCTAGTATTGACCTATTGGGACACCCTCCAGGCTAGTATTGATCTCGTGGGACACCCTCCAGGCTAATATTATTCTCGTGGGACACCCTCCAGGTTAGTATTGACCTCGTGGGACACCCTCCAGGCTAGTATTGACCTCGTGGGACACCCTCCAGGCTAGTATTGACCTCGTGGGACATCCTACAGGCTAGTACTGATCTCGTGGAACACCCTCCAGACAAGTATTGACCTCGTGGGACACCCTCCAGGCTAGTACTGACCTCGTGGGACACCCTCCAGGCTAGTACTGACCTCGTGGGACACCCTCCAGGCTAGTACTGACCTCGTGGGACACCATCCAGGCTAGTAATGACCTCGTGGGACACCCTCCAGGTTAGTACTGACCTCGTGGGAACACCCTCCAGGCTAGTATTGAGCTTGTGGGATACCCTCCAGGTTAGTATTATTCTCGTGGGACACCCTCCAGGCTAGTACTGATCTCGTGCGACACCCTCCTTGTTCTAGTGACCAGATATGATACTCTCACTGCCGTTAGAGACACTGTCGTTGGGTCCATGTTTACATCTGCCAGCTTTAAACACAATCCTAGCTTCAGTTGGTCGATGCAAAGCTATGAAGCTTAACAACACGTCAACAAGCTAAGGAGATTAACGCGCAAGATGCTAATCCCGTCTAGCACTAAAATCTCTTTGCAAATCTCGCTCAGGATTAACTCTTTTCGACCTCAGGTACGACTGCTTGGGGGGGGGGCGATTCGCAGATAGACCGAGCGCGACCGCACGCACGCACGCACACATACATATACACACACACACTCACACACACACACACACACATACACACAAAAAAAAAACTCAAGGCACTTGTCGATAGACACAAGTGCTGTTTACAATGGGTAAGTAACCAACACACACACACATACACACACACACACACATACACACACACACACACACACACACACACACATACACACACACACACAGAGGAGAAGCAGTTCTATACGTTCATATACCCTAAGTCAACAAGGGGAAAAAAATTGTGAAGAGTGCTTTGAGATGCTGAGGTCTGGATTATACCTTCAGTGTGTACAGGGTTATTTACTTGGCTGGCAGCTCACTCTCTGACCTTGTGAGAGCTTAGTCACAAGGTTGATTAACGAGGCTTACTGTGTCGGTTTTAGTGGATGGCAGGAGGGTTTTAGTGGATGGCAGGAGGGTTTTAGTGGATGGCAGGAGGGTTTTAATGGATGGCAGGAGGGTTTTAATGGATGGCAGGAGGGTTTTAATGGATGGCAGGAGGGTTTTAGTGGATGGCAGGAGGGTTTTCATGAATAACGGGAGTGTTTTAATGGACGGCAGGAGGGTTTTTAATGGATGTTAAAAGAGTTTTTAATGGAGGCAGGAGGGTTTTAATGGATAGCAGGAGGGTTTTAATGGATAGCAGGAGGGTTTTTAATGGAGGCAGGAGGGTTTTAATTAATGGATGACAAGAGAGTTTTTAATTGATAGAAGGAGTGTTTTCATGGATGGCACGAGTGTTTTCATGGATGGCACGAGTGTTTTCATGGATGGCACGAGTGTTTTCGTGGATGGCATTAGTGTTTTAATGGATGGCAGGAGGGTTTTTAATGGAGACAGGAGGGTTTTAATGGATGGCGGAGTGTCTTCATGGATGGCAGGAATGTTTTTAATGGATGGCAGGAAGATTTTATTGAAAGAGTCCGAGAATTAGGGCACGTATGTGAAACTCAGCACACAGTGCTACCCACGTATGTGAAACTCAGCACACAGTGCTACCCACGTATGTGAAACTCAGCACACAGTGCTACCCACGTATGTGAAACTCAGCACACAGTGCTACCCACGTATGTGAAACTCAGCACACAGTGCTACCCACGTATGTGAAACTCAGCACACAGTGCTACCCACGTATGTGAAACTCAGCACACAGTGCTACCCACGTATGTGAAACTCAGCACACAGTGCTACCCACGTATGTGAAACTCAGCACACAGTGCTACCCACGTATGTGAAACTCAGCACACAGTGCTACCCACGTATGTGAAACTCAGCACACAGTGCTACCCACGTATGTGAAACTCAGCACACAGTGCTACCCACGTATGTGAAACTCAGCACACAGTGCTACCCACGTATGTGAAACTCAGCACACAGTGCTACCCACGTATGTGAAACTCAGCACACAGTGCTACCCACGTATGTGAAACTCAGCACACAGTGCTACCCACGTATGTGAAACTCAGCACACAGTGCTACCCACGTATGTGAAACTCAGCACACAGTGCTACCCACGTATGTGAAACTCAGCACACAGTGCTACCCACGTATGTGAAACTCAGCACACAGTGCTACCCACGTATGTGAAACTCAGCCACAGTGCTACCCACGTATGTGAAACTCAGCACACAGTGCTACCCACGTATGTGAAACTCAGCACACAGTGCTACCCACGTATGTGAAACTCAGCACACAGTGCTCCACGTATGTGAAACTCAGCACACAGTGCTACCCACGTATGTGAAACTCAGCACACAGTGCTACCCACGTATGTGAAACTCAGCACACAGTGCTACCCACGTATGTGAAACTCAGCACACAGTGCTACCCCGTATGTGAAACTCAGCACACAGTGCTCCCACGTATGTAAACTCAGCACACAGTGCTACCACGTATGTGAACTCAGCACACAGTGCTACCCGTATGTGAAACTCAGCACACAGTGCTACCACGTATGTAAACTCAGCCAGTGCTACCCACGTGTGAACTCAGCCCAGTGCTCCCGTATGTGAACTCAGCACACAGTGCTACCCACGTATGTGAAACTCAGCACACAGTGCTACCCACGTATGTGAACTCAGCACACAGTGCTACCCACGTATGTGAAACTCAGCACACAGTGCTACCCACGTATGTGAAACTCAGCACAGTGCTACCCGTATGTGAAACTCAGCACACAGTGCTACCCACGTATGTGAAGCTCCAGGCCGCACAGTGCTCCCACGTATGTAAACTCAGCACACAGTGCTACCCGTATGTGAAACTCAGCACAAGTGCCCCCACGTATGTGAACTCAGCACACAGTGCTACCCGTATGTGAAACTCAGCACACAGTGCTACCCACTATGTGCTCAGCACACAGTGCTACCCACGTATGTGAAACTCAGCACACAGTGCTACCCGTATGTGAAACTCAGCCACAGTGCTACCACGTATGTGAAACTCAGCACACAGTGCTACCCACGTATGTGAAACTCAGCACACAGTGCTACCCACGTGTGAACTCAGCACACAGTGCTCCCACGTATGTGAAACTCAGCACACAGTGCTACCCAGTATGTGAAACTCAGCACCAGTGCTACCACGTATGTGACTCAGCAACAGTGCTACCACGTATGTGAAACTCAGCACACAGTGCTACCACGTATGTGAACTCAGCACACAGTGCTACCCACGTATGTGAAACTCAGCACACAGTGCTACCCGTATGTGAACTCAGCACACAGTGCTACCACGTATGTGAACTCAGCACACAGTGCTCCCACGTATGTGAAACTCAGCACACAGTGCTACCCACGTATGTGAAACTCAGCACACAGTGCTACCCACGTATGTGAAACTCAGCACCAGTGCTCCCACGTATGTGAAACTCAGCACCAGTGCTACCCACGTATGTGAACTCAGCACACAGTGCTACCCACGTATGTGAAACTCAGCACACAGTGCTACCCACGTATGTGAAACTCAGCACACAGTGCTACCCACGTATGTGAAACTCAGCACACAGTGCTACCCACGTATGTGAAACTCAGCACACAGTGCTACCACGTATGTGAAACTCAGCACACAGTGCTCCCACGTATGTGAAACTCAGCACACAGTGCTACCCACGTATGTGAACTCAGCACACAGTGCTACCCACGTATGTGAAACTCGCACACAGTGCTCCACGTATGTGAAACTCAGCACACAGTGCTACCCACGTATGTGAAACTCAGCACACAGTGCTACCCACGTATGTGAAACTCAGCACACAGTGCTACCCACGTATGTGAACTCAGCAAGCTAAGTTCGATGTTTGCTATTTCTCTGACCAGTGCCGCCCTTCGTATTACAGATATATTGGCCTCTTTTAGCCGCTCTGATATTCTTTTCCTTCGCCTGTATAGGGAACGCCTTTCTCTTTCTAGTTTACATCTTTTCTTTCTTTTCTTTAAAGGAATATGCCTTGAGCATACCTCGAGTGCCACAGAGTTAATTTGTTCTAGACATAGGTTTGCATCCGTGTTGCTTAGGATATCTTCCCAGTTTATATCATTTAGAACCTGGTTGACTTGGTCCCACCTTATGTTTTTGTTATTAAAGTTGAATTTGGTGTAGGTTCCCTCATGACTGATCGCATTTTGTTGGTCTGTGGCCCCGCGCATACATGTCTGAACCTCTGTTATGTTGTGATCTGAGTATATTGTTTTTGATATGGTAATATTTCGTATCAGATCATCATTGTTAGGGAAGATGAGGTCCAGTGTATTCTCCAGTCTTGTTGGGTCTATTATTTGCTTGTTTAAGGTGAATTTGGTGCAGAGATTTAAAAGCTCGTGTGTGTGTGTGTGTGTGTGTGTGTGCGAGTTTTCATCTGAGCTGCCCCCTGGTGTTATCTCTGCTTCAACATTATTTGCTACATTCCTCCATTTTAGGTGCCTTTGGTTGAAATCCCCCCAGGAGCAAGATGTTTGGGGCAGGAGCTGGAAGATTTTCCAGAGAGTAATCTATTTTCAAAAGCTGTTCCTGGAATTGTTGGGAAGTTGCATCCGGAGGCTTGTATACAACCACAATGACAAGGTTTTGGTTCTCGATCTTTACTGCTAAAACTTCAACTACATCAATTGAGGCATTTAGTAGGTATGAGCATATCAGCGACTCTGTGACGTATAGGCCAACCCCCCATCCTTTACCTGTTCACTCTGTCACGTCTGTATAGGTTATCACCCGGGATCCATATTTCATTGTCAAGGTGATCCTTTATGTGGGTCTCTGTGAAAACCGTGAACATTGCGTTTGACTCTGTAAGCAGTCCACGAATGAAAGGTATTTTGTTGTTTGTTGCTGTATATTTGCAAAGATGAATGTTGTCGTATCGGTGGTGTGGAGGGGGTCTTTTTTTCCTGGCACTAATATCTGTTGTTTTGGAGTGGAGGCCATTGACTGTGATTCCGCTCCAGAAACGATCCGAGTTGGTGTACGATTTCTGCCATTTCCTGCCAGCTTTTTTTCTTTCCTGGTGCTAAAAAAAACCTCTCTCTCTCTCTCTCTCTCTCTCTCTCTCTAGTAGTTGTGGCTACCCAGGTATTTCCATGGTCTGGATGTTCTGTATCTTCTTGTCCCCTTTAGGTGGTGTGCCTGACAATATAAGTTATATATATAGCACTGTCTTTCCTGAACTGAAGGGTGACACATTTCAAGGTGGAAAAGCTTACAGGAAGGAAGGTTGCATTTTCCTGTTGTCATATGGGCACGACATTTTCTGGGGTGGTCAAAGTTGCACGTCCCATCTGTTTTTCCAGATATTCCATGCCTGCAGATACCTAATGCATAGAATTTGCATAGGTCTGATTTCTGTTTGCCTTTGTTTTTCGTGACTGCATTCCCTACTGTTTAGTTTAATATGTTTATTATGCACTACTGGTGTGTGTTTTTCTGTCTCTTTACTATCTTCAGCACTTGTACTAACAATGATGCCTTCCCCAGTTTTTTCTGGTATTTTATCTTCACTATTCCTTGGGGCATTCCCTTGTTTACTATCGCCAATGGTATTGCTAGTTTGTAACTTTGGGCTTTGCATGTCCTTGTTTACACCTGTTTCCTCACTAGAGCTCCTGTCTCCCTCCGGGCCACCAACTTTTATTTCTGTACTCTTACAGCTACTGTCTACCAGGACAGCATTTGCACCAGGGGCAATAGCACCATCTGGCCCAGTCCTTTTATTTCCCCATCTGTTATAGAATACTGTCATGTTTTCTATGAAGGGCGTTTTGATGCTTCCGTCTTTTAATACCAATGTGATTTTTTTCCATAGTTGGTTCTCATTTTGGCATACCCAGAAACACTTCCCTAGTTTAATATCGCTTGTAGATGATTCCTGAATATGTGCACAAGATGCGTGGGCCCATTTCCCACAGAAGTTGCACGTAATACATGCAGAAGCCCGTTTGCTACTGCGGTTGCAAGTTACACAGAGTTCATGATGTGATTTTTTTTACTCTACATTCTACTAACAACCTTAAAGTGTAAATCTGTCTATTTGTATGTGTATCTGTTTGTATTTGTACATGTATGTGTATGAAACAATCTTACCTCTGCTAGCAGTAACTTTGGGTGTTTGATAAGGGCACCTAAAAATCCCGTCAGCTTATGAATCCGATCAGAGGATACCTTATTTTTCAACAAATCTGGCTGGGTGTTAAGAGCATCTAGAAACTCCAGTCATTGGTTCACTTATTTCTTGGATGAATCTGGTCAGTGGATCACTTATTTTTGAACGAATCCGGTCTGTGATTTTGGACTAGCTCATGAAAGGACTATTGGAATATTATTTAACAGAGTAATGTGTTCAATTTGATACAAAAAGTATAACTTGCATGTTGGAGAAACTGGTGACTTCTGGCAGATCCTACTCTGACGAACGGCCGGTGACCTCTAGCACTCTTTTTACTGCCTGAGGTTTTGGGCACTTATAGATCGCTGTATTTAACTTTTTTTTTTTTTTTCCATCTCCACCACATCAAATGCTATTTTATCACTATTGTTGGCTATGGTAGGGCAACTGGTGTAGAAAAATTACTGGTAGAATATTTGCTTTCTGTTGTGTATATTGCAACCACTGCCAACTACAGGTTTTACGTCTTTCCACAAGTAACTGTATACAGTGGAACCCCGGTTTTCGTCCGGTCCGGTTATCGTGCAATTCAGTTTTCTACCTTTTTTTTTTCAAAATTTTCCCCATTTCATAAATCCGCTTGGAAATCGTCCATATCAGATGCTTCCATCTGCCCACGGGACTTGGCCACTCATATGTTCATGACTCAGTCTGCCTTTGTTACTCGTTTAGTGAGCATTACTCCGCGCATTCATCCAAAACATTTCGTAATAATCCATTGTTTTTTGTGCTTGCGAGTGCTAAATAAGCCACCATGGGGCCAAAGAAAGTTCCGAGTGCCAGCCCTTTGGTAAAGAAAATGAGAAACACGATAGAATTCAAGAAAGAACTCTTAGAAAAATACGAAAGTGGCGACGTGTGGCCGAGCTTGCCAGGATGTATGGGAAGTCAAAATAAATGATCAGTTCCATCCTGGCGAAGAAAAAAGAAATCAAGGAAGCTGATGTTGTGAAAGGGGTAAATGCTAATGAAACAGAGGTCACAAACAATCGAAGATGTTGAGAAGTTGGTGTTGGTGTGGATCAACCAAAAACAGTTAGCGGGAGATAGTGTTGTGGAGGCGATAATTTGCGAAAAGGCAAGGCAGTTGCATGCGGATCTCATAAAGAATATGCCTGGAACGAGTGCTGCTGTTAGTGAATTTAAGGCCAGCAAAGGCTGGATCGACAGATTCAAGAAGCGATGTGGCATACACAGTGTGGTAAGGCATGGTGAGGCTGCAAGTTCGGATAAATGTGGGGCCGAAGAATTCGTTGATGAATTCAAGAGTACATAGAGGCTGACGATTCCTCCCCCAACAAGTCTTCAATTGTGACGAAACAGGCCTCTTTTGGAAGAAAATGCCAAAGAGGACCTACATCATGCAGGAGGAAAAGGTACTGCCAGGACATAAGCTTATGAAGGATAGGTTAACTCTTTTGTTCTGTGGTAACACTAGTACTCACCTAATTGTACTCACCTAATTGTGGTTGCAGGGGTCGAGACTCAGCTCCTGGCCCCGCCTCTTCGCTGTCCGCTACTGGGTCTCTGCTCTCCCTGCTCCATGAGCTTTATCATACCTTGTCTTAAAACTATGTATGGTTCCCGCCTCCACTATATCGTTCGCTAGACTATTCCACTTCCTGACTACTCTATGGGGGATTTCAAAGTGAAGCCTTTACTGGTGTATCACTCTGAAAATCCCAGAGTGTTCAAGAAAAACTATGTCATCAAGAGTAAATTGTGTGTGATGTGGAAGGCTAACAATAAGGCATGGGTCACGAGGCAAATTTTCATTGAGTAGGTCAATGAAGTGTATGGCCCAAGTGTGGAGAAATACCTCCTGGTAATGCACAATGCTTCTGCTCATCCTCCAGACTTGGAAGACCAATTGTTGGGGGAGTTTAGTTTCATCACAGTGAAGTTCTTGCCCCCTAATACCACTCCTATCATCCAGCCCATGGACCAACAGGTCATTTCATACTTCAAAAAACTCTACACCAAAGCAATGTTTCAAAGGTGTTTTGAAGTGATCTTGGACACTGAATTGACCCTAAGAGAGTTCAAGAGGAATCACTTCATTATCCTTAACTGCATAAGCCTTATAGATAAGGCCTGACAGGGAGTGACTTCCAGGACGATTAACTCTTCTTAGAGAAAATTGCGGCCAGAATGTGTTCTTCAGAAGGATTTTGAAGGGTTTGAGGCTGACCCTGACGACCCTACGCCTGTTGTGGAATCTATTGTGTCTTTGGGGAAGTCCATGGGGTTGCTGGTGAGTGGCCAGGATGTGGAAGAGTTGGTGGACGACCACAGGGAAGAGCTAACCACTGAAGAGCTGCAAGACCTTCATCTGGAACAGCAACAGACCTTAGCTGAGGAAATTGCTTCAGAGGAGGAGGAAGAGAGAGGGGAGAATGTGACTTCTTCAGCGATTAAGGGCATTTGTGCAAAGTGGAATGATGTGCAGTTTTATGGAGAAATATCACCCTAACAAAGCTGTTGCAAGCCGTGTTAGCAACATGCTCAATGACAGTGCCATGTCCCATTTTAGACAAATCTTAGAGACGCCAGAAACAGGCCTCTCTGGACAGATTTTTTTGTGCGACAGGAGTCCAGTGACTCAAGCTGGTCCTAGTGCCAGTAAAAGACAAAGAAGGGAAGTAACCCCGGATAGGGCTTTGATACCTGAAGTCCTTATGGAGGGGGATTCTCCTTCCAAACAATATCTCCTCCCTCTCCCCTCCTCGCCGTTTTCCATACGCCAACAAGAGTCTTCAATAAAGATAAAAGTGATGTTAAATGTTCATTAATCCATTTCATTAGTGCTTTATATATGTTATTCTCTATAAAATTTATTTTTTGTTAATATTTTTGGGTGTCTGGAACGGATTAATTTTATTTACATTATTTCTAATAGAAAATATTACTTCAATTTTCGTACAAATCGGTTTTCGGCCGACCTTTTGGAACGGATGAAAGAAGAATTTTCTGATTTTCGTCACTCCACCACACTAAGTACCATTTTGTTACTGTTATTAACTATGGCAACCCTGGTGAAATGGTGTCTGGATGATAAATGTTGTTGTGTTTTCTGCGTTCACTACAACTCTACTATTTATCGGCCCCACATTTGTGACCGGGTGTAGACTAGTAAATTGCTCATTACTTTATAATTTGTTCATGATTGCAACCATGTATAGACGTAAGTAAGTAAATTTACTTACATGATTCATTACCTTTGTAACTTGAGAGTTCATTACCTTTGTACCTTGTTCAGATATCAAAACTTTGGGGCCCAGTCCCTGGATCCATTATGTACCTCTGTAATCTGTAAATACCTTTGTAACTTGTCATGATTGTGATCAAATCTACCTGAGTTCATTACCTTTGTAACTTGCTCAACTATCATAACTCTTGGGTCCAGTCCCTGGACCCATTATGTACCTCTGTAATATTTTTGACTACCACCCACAGGATGGGTATGGGCTGCATAATAAAGATATTAAACTAACTATCGTATTTCTACAAAACTGTACACTTTTCGCATTTCCTCAAGATTGTGCACCTTTTCGTATTTCAATAGGAATTTTTACTCAATGGTATCACTAGACTATAGGTCAGGTATACTAGCAGGTTTAGGAAGATTATTAATATGAGCTGACCTGCATGGTATAATCCTGGTGACTGCTGGCAACTGTTTACGACATGAGTTATCTATGTATTAGGCCTATCACTTCCGTCTTAATTTTCATCATAGCATTTATTATGGTATCTTATCTATACACTACAGTACCACTGTGATATACACTATACCACTATGTATGACATTATTATCAGGGAGACTTTCTTTCCTCTAACAAATTTGTTCTTAGTTGTTGTTGTTTTTGCACACGGCACCTTAGGTCTATAGTTCCCCTCTGGGAATATGGCTCTGCTATGTTACTGCACACTTTTTATCTTTTTTTTGGCTCAGTTTATACTATTTTTTGCTAGATTAGTTCCAAACGCTGAAGGGATGTACTTTGTAAGTTCACTGGCACAGTTTAAAGTTTCCAGTTACCTCTTGAAAGCAGTCAGGGGTCTATTGGTAATTTCCCTTATGCATGGTGGGAGGCTGTTGAACAGTCTTAGGCCCCGGACACTTATTGTGTTGTTTCTTAGTGTACTCATGGCGCCCCTGCTTTTCATTGGGGGAATGTTGCACCGTCTGCCTAGTCTTTTGCTTTCGTAGAATGATTTATGTGTGCAGATTTGGGAGCAGTCCCTCTAAGATTTTTCTGATGTGGATTATGATGTATCTCTCTCGCCTGCGTTCCAGGGAGTACAGGTCAAGAGACTCCAAAGTTCCCAGTTATTAAGGTGCTTGACTGAACTTATACATGTAGTGAAAGTTCTCTGTACATTCTCTAGGTCTGTGATTTCACTTGTTTTGAATGGAGCTGTTAGTGTACAGCAGTATTCCAGTCTAGAGAGATCAAATGACTTAAAAAATGATCATCATTGGCATGGCATCCTATTTTTTTAAAGTTTTCATTATCCATCCTATCATTTTCCTCGCAGATGTGATAGTGACATTGTTGTGATGACTCACGAAATCGTAATGACACGATTGCAAACAAACCATCCCACTGGCGGGGACAGAACCTGCGGTCAGAGTCATAAAACTCCAGAACGACACACTAGCCATTGGACCAGCTAGCTGCAGTGGCTAGTGCGTCGGTCTGGAGTTTAATGACTCTGATCGCGGGTTCTATCCCCACCCGTGGTATGGACTGTTGTGATCCTTGAAGGTGAGATCCTCTGACATTAACACTCCCAAGTCCTTCACATTTCTTTTTTTTTGCTCTATTGTGTGGTTAGAGTTTGTAGTACACACTGTTCTAGCTATTATTTCCCAAAGTTTTCCAGAGCGAATTAACTGAAATTTGTCCTCATTGAACATCATATTGTTTTCCACGACCCATTAGAAAACTTGGTTTGTATCCGCTTGGAGATTACCGTGTCCTCAATAGATGACACTCGCATGCATATTCTAGTATTGTCTGGAGAAGAAGACACGGTGCTATGGTTTATATATCTGTCTGATATGAGGATGAGGAACAGAATGGGGGCGAGTACTGTGCCTTGTGGAACCTTTAAAAGATAGCCTGATTTTGTTTCTTTCTCCAACTTTTCGTTGAGAAAGCCTCGTGCGACTTCAAATTTTTAATGCTCGTGCACAGTAACTAGGACCAAATTCGTGGAACAAGTGGTGTGGGAGTCCCCTATGACCAAGGTGGGTGCTTGGTTGGTAGCACCCTTAGTTCTTGCACACTGAGGGACTGGGATCGCTCTCTGGCACGAGTGAAACGTCGGGTATGTTTCATTTCACCTGCTGCTCTTGTTCACATTGCAGTAAGTTGGTACCTGGGTGTTAGCCGACTGGTGTGGGTCGCATCCTGGGTCTGCAGTATACAAAATGTAATTTACATGTAATACAATATTGCTGAGCACAAAAGAAAGCCACTAGCATACGGTGCATTTAGGGCGGACAATGGAAATAAGACAGCCAGTCCTCGATGACGCACTGACTTTACTGGGTTATCCTGGGAGGTTAACCCTCCAGATTAAAAATTCGAACAAAATCCAATCTTATCTTATCTTGGAATATAATATAATATATAATATCTTTATTTTTACAAGTACATGTACAAGGTATACAGGTCTAGCTGACATCAATGACATACTACTATATAGAAAGCCCCTTGTTATGCTGAGCATTTCGGGCAAATTAGGTCAGTTTTGTCCCAGGATGCGACCCACACCAGTCGACTAACACCCAGGTACCTACTTACTGCTAGGTAAACAGGGACAGCAGATGTCTTAAGGAAACGCCCAGTGTTTCCACCCGTACCGGGGATCGAACCACGGACACTCAGTGTGTGAGCCGAGTGCATGATCCCATTGTTTACCTGTCCTCATCCCAATAGGGTATTCTTCAGATCACCATGTGTCACTCACACTGGATTACAGGCTACCTGTCCAACATAAAGTCTTCTGTGTTGTTTCAGGGGCATAGAAGTATAACTAAAGACTTTGAATTGGGAACCCCACAGGGAGGTGTGCTCAGTCCCACCATATTCAATATTCTAATTAATGCTTTACTTAATGCTGTGCCTAGCTTGCCCCATCATTATATGATTAGTTTTGCTGATGATATAATGATTCACACCACCGGATTTTCCAACACCCAAAACATTCTTAATCATATGCTAGCCTCGTGTCAGGACCTGGGCTTGATAATCTCTACTGATAAAATAAAGATACTCAACAGGCGTCCTCCTCGACAGAGAGGCGCAGTTCGCCAGATCCAGTTGCATGATGGGTCTCTTCTAGAATATGTAACCAGATACAGGTATCTTGGACCAGTTGTAACGAGACTTGGCCGCACGCAGTCCAACGTACGAACCACAGCCTGGCTGGTCAGGTACCGACTTTAGGTGCCTGTCCAGTGCCTACTTGAAGACAGCCAGGGGTTTGTTGGTAATCCCCCTGATGTATGCTGGGAGGCAGTTGAACAATCTTGGGCCCCTGACACTTATTGTGTTGTCCCTCAACGTGCTAGTGGCACCCCTGCTCTTCACTGGGGGGATGTTACATCGCCTGCCGAGTCTTTTGCTTTCGTAGGGAGTGATTTTTGTGTGCAAGTTTGGTACTAAGCCCTCGAGAATTTTCCACGTGTATATAACAATGTATCTCTCCCGCCTGCGTTCTAGGGAGTACAGGTTTAGAAACTTCAAGCGTTCCCAGTAATTGAGGTGGCTTATCGCACTATGTGTGCCGTGAAGGTTCTCTGCACATTTTCAAGGTCAGCAATTTCACCCGCCTTGAAAGGTGCAGTTAGTGTGCAGCAATATTCCAGCCTAGATAGAACAAGCGATCAAAGGTAAGGTAAGGTAGTGTAAGGTAGTGTTGCTTCACGTATCTTTTTAAACTAATTTATCGGTATCTAATACCCAGGTTTATACCAGGTATTTTGTTCTTGATGCAGATGAGGAGGCTCTTGATCCAAGGAGCTCCCGTCATCGATTCTGAATGCCTCCCATTCCACAAGCGCTACATGACTCCTACTGGTTTAGCACTTTCCCTTATATTAATATAATATCTTTATTTACTACAAGTACATGTACAAGGTATACATACCATAGCTGACATCAGTGACATACTACTATATAGAAAGTCCCTTGTTATGCTGAGCATTTCCCGCAAATTAGGTCAGTTTTGTCCCAGGATGCGACCCACACCAGTCCACTAACACCCGGACTCTCGCCGTCTGAAGCGAGAGTCCGAGCCACCAGGCCACAATACCGTGACTGACCGAAACATCGTCATAAGTTTCAGTCTCTTATGTGTTAGTTATTTGTGTATTAAAATAAAATAACTGTGAACAGCATCGATCTTTAATGACCAATTCATCTTATGAAATAGATGAAAAAATCCTTTAGGCTGTGTAGCTGCATATTTTGTTGGATTCTGTGCAATTACTGGAGAATGACTCTACTGGTAGGCGTTAAACTCTCTGTGTAAGTTTTAATATAGCAATTTTATTAATCAAATTTGTTTCTGTGACATAACTGAAGAATGTCTCTTCCAGTCGTAAATAAACCACGGTGTTTGACCTTATTGGTTTATCCTATGTGGAGAAATTACCTCCAACATGGGAGGGGGGAGAGGGGTGGAGCCAGGAGATCATGACCCCTCCCTCTTTCCCACATTGCAAGGGAGGGTAGAGTCGCATACCATATTCCACGTAGTATTACTGTGCACTTGTGTAGTATACTTAGATAATTCCAGCTACTTTATAGATAGGCTCCCTTGCTAGCTATGACGTTACGAAACCATGTACATGTACTTGTAGTAAATAAAGATATTATATTATCACGTGTGGGCAGTAGACAACAGGCCTCCTCAGTTCAACGCTAGGCTAAGACTAGGCAAGGCAAGGCTTCTCATACTCTCTTAATAAGCCTCCAAGATATCCAGCTTGTGTATTTCTTACTCCAATATTTCTTCACGTACCCCACGACATAACCAGACACCCTTCCTTCTGCCAATCAGGACTTGCGAAACGACTCACTCACGTGTTTTCCCGAGGAAACTCCCAAGACATTCTAAATAAGATATTAATAAGCCTTTAGCCTAATGATATAGCTAGTAGGATAAATTAAGTTAAGGACACCTCTGAGTCGAGGAAATCTCGTTTTTTGACTTGCGATTGTCGTCAGAACTGGCAGCTGAATTTTCTAGACATTAGGTCAGCAGAAGTCCTTTACGTCGACTATATGTGAAACCAGTGGCATTGAGGCGGAGAGCAGTAACCAGCAGAGCGTCAGAACGTCTGGACATCAGATGCACAGAATGACAGAGTGAGCGAGTGAGAGCAGTGTCAGTAATTGAACGAGTTGCTGAAAGGTTACCGGAGGAGTCCACACTATGTTGAAAAGTATAAATCTATGGCCATAATCCCGTTAAAAGCGCCCTTATAACTCTCTTTTGTGCTCTGTTATGATACCAGTGAGATCTGCGATAGACATACGGTGTTGAGACAAATTATGTAACTCTCCCAAGCGAGGCATCGCCAGTAATTCTCCCTGCTGTGTTACATTAACCGCGGATATATTAAAACATTCACGAGTTGTTCTTGTGAACAAGTGATGGTGAAGTCAAGTAACTTTGAAAGAAGTCGATGAGTGTTTGTGTATTGAACAGTCTAAGTATGCAATGAACTAGAACGCAAGTATATACGACACACTGTCCACAGTGTTCCGAAACGATGCCCAACGTGACTAAGGCGACGAAAAGAAGTGTCTTCGTGACCACATCGGGGTACACCCACCATATCTTCTTTCAAGCCATCGGATATCGGCATCCCGACGACACAGTAGTGTCACATGCCTCCAGCTACACGGGCCAAGGTAAGTCTATATTCTCAACACGCCAGCCCATTAGAGTCACTGCAGTGGATAGGGTTATGGGTGATGGTAATTAAGGCAACCTCTCATTGATGCCGTGGGCCAAATGCCCACACCAGGTAAGACACTTGATCTCACCACGTGTAATATACTTGATATAGTGGTTCATATAGTACTAGGGCATGTGTTAACCCTTGTTACATCTGTCTTGTTTCAGCTACATGGAGACATAAGGTGAACCGCTGCGAAGGGAAGACTTCAAGGTGCAGCTGCTGCCAACCGCAGCCAACCGCTGCCAACCGCAGGCAGGCAGGCAGGCAGGCAGGCAGGCAGGCAGGCCGGCCTTAAGATAAGTCCACAATTGGTCTTTGGCCTTAGAGAAAGTTTCCACATTTTGGGTTAAATCTACATAATGTTCATTGACAAACTTACTTAAAAACTTACACACATGCTTAAACTTTAAACGCTTGTAAATGTTACTTAGAGAAAAATAAGGATTTATTTTGGCGTGTGATGGTCCTAATTCGCCAGTTTTTTTGGAAAAAACTGGGAAAATTGAAATGCTGATTTTCATGCGAATACTTCTGACTCACCCCATTGCTTTCACCCTTCAACGCTGATAACTTGATCATGCTCATTCCGAGCGACTTCAGATTTAATGTGCAAATGGTATTAATTGTTGGCTGGACAAACACTGTAAGGATAATGCAGTACCATTCATTGACAACTGGGACCACTTCTACGGTACCTTGTAACTAGTGAATTAATTACCATTGTACCTTGTTCAGCTATCAAAACTTTGGGGCCCAGTCTCTGGACCCTATATATACCTCTGTAATCTGCAAATACCTTTGTAACTTGTCATGATTGTGACCATCTGAGTTCATTACCTTTGTAACTTGCTCAGCCATCAAACTTTGAGGTCCAGTCCCTGGACCCATTATGTACCTCTGTAATCTTTTGACTACCGCCCACAGGATGGGTATGGGGTGCATAATAAAGATATCAAACTTCTACGGTAGAAATGACATGTATGCCAGGGATGGGGTTCACTTATCCAGGGTAGGTGTGCGTTTTCTTGCTAGTTCAGTTGAGGATGTTGTTAGGACTTTAAACTAGGATTAGTTAGAGATATGGGTTTAGGAATGGAAAATAATGAGTATGGATATATTGACTTAGGCTGAATCTTAATAATAACAGTCATGGAGTAACACTGGGTAATGATAATAAAAATTGTGTAAAAACAAAAGTGAATAGGAAAAAGGTGCAGAAGAAAAAAATATAATGTATTTTATGCTAATAGTCGAAGTGCCAGAAATAAAATGAATGAATTACGTTTGGTAGCGTGTGCTGTTAACTTTGATGTCATTGCAATAACTGAAACATGGTGTAATATAAAGAGTCGGGATATGATTGCTGAGTGTCATATTCAAGGATTTAAGTTGTTCCATGTAGGTAGATATAACGGGAAAGGGGGTGGAGTTGCATTATATGTAGCAGAAAATATAAATTGTTGCATAAAAACTGCTAGATGGGTGTTCCTGTCAGCTTGACAGTGCTTTCTAGGGTGAGGTTGTCAAGTTGACAGTGCTTGCTGGTGTGTGCCTGTCAACTTGACAGTGTTTGATGCGGCGATATTATCAACTTGACAGTGCTTGCTTGGGTGAGGTTGTCAACTTGGCACTGCTTTCTGGGGTGCGCGTGTCAAGTTGGCAGTGCTTTCTGTGGTGATGTCACCTTGACAATGCTAGCTGGGGTGTGCCTGTCAACTTGACTACTCTCTAGGGTGAAACTGTCAACTTAACAGTGCTTGCCCGGGGTGTACCTGTTAAGTTGACAGTGCTTGCTTGGGTGCGGTTAACTTGAGGTTAACTTGACAGTACTTGCTGGTGTATCCCTGTCAACTTGACAGTGCTTGCTGGGGTGAGGATGTCAACGTGATAGTGCTTGCTGGGGTGAGGTTGTCAACTTGACAGTGCTTGTTGGGGTGAGGTTGTCAACTTGACAGTGCTTGCTGGGGTGAGGTTGTCAACTTGACAGTGCTTGCTGGGGTGAGGATGTCAACGTGATAGTGCTTGCTGGGGTGAGGTTGTCAACTTGACAGTGCTTGTTGGGGTGAGGTTGTCAACTTGACAGTGCTTGCTGGGGTGAGGTTGTCAACTTGGCAGTGCTTGCTGGGGTGAGGCTGTCAACTTGACAGTGCTTGCTGGGGTGAGGTTGTCAACTTGGCAGTGCTTGCTGGGGTGAGGCTGTCAACTTGACAGTGCTTGCTGGGGTGAGGTTGTCAACTTGACAGTGCTTGCTGGGGTGAGGTTGTCAACTTGACAGTGCTTGCTGGGGTGAGGTTGTCAACTTGACAGTGCTTGCTGGGGTGAGGTTGTCAACTTGGCAGTGCTTGCTGGGGTGAGGCTGTCAACTTGACAGTGCTTGCTGGGGTGAGGCTGTCAACTTGACAGTGCTTGCTGGGGTGAGGTTGTCAACTTGACAGTGCTTGCTGGAGTGAGGTTGTCAACTTGACAGTGCTTGCTGGGGTGAGGTTGTCAACTTGACAGTGCTTGCTGAGTTGAGGTCAACTTGACAGTGCTTGCTGGTGTGAGGTTGTCAACTTGACAGTGCTTGCTGGGGTGAGGTTGTCAACTTGGCAGTGCTTGCTGGGGTGAGGTTGTCAACTTGACAGTGCTTGCTGGGGTGAGGTTGTCAACTTGGCAGTGCTTGCTTTGGTGAGGTTGTTAACTTGACAGTACTTGCTGGGGTGAGGGGGTCAACTTGGCAGTGCTTGCTGGGGTGAGGTTGTCAACTTGACAGTGCTTGCTGGGGTGAGGTTGTCAACTTGGCAGTGCTTGCTGGGGTGAGGCTGTCAACTTGACAGTCCTTGCTGGGGTGAGGTTGTCAACTTGGCAGTGCTTGCTGGGGTGAGGCTGTCAACTTGACAGTGCTTGCTGGGGTGAGGTTGTCAACTTGGCAGTGCTTGCTGGGGTGAGGCTGTCAACTTGACAGTGCTTGCTGGGGTGAGGTTGTCAACTTGACAGTGCTTGCTGGGGTGAAGTTGTCAACTTGGCAGTGCTTGCTGGGGTGAGGCTGTCAACTTGACAGTGCTTGCTGGGGTGAGGCTGCCAACTTGACAGTGCTTGCTGGGGTGAGGTTGTCAACTTGACAGTGCTTGCTAGTGTGAGGTTGTCAACTTCACAGTGCTTTCTGGGGTGAGGTTGTCAACTTGACAGTGCTTGCTGGGTTGAGGTTGTCAACTTGACAGTGCTTGCTGGGGTGAGGTTGTCAACTTGACAGTGCTTGCTGGGGTGAGGTTGTCAACTTGACAGTGCTTGCTGGGGTGAGGTTGTCAACTTGACAGTGCTTGCTGGGGTGAGGTTGTCAACTTGACAGTGCTTGCTGGGGTGAGGTTGTTAACTTGACAGTACTTGCTGGGGTGAGGGGGTCAACTTGACAGTACTTGCTGGGGTGAGGGGGTCAACTTGGCAGTGCTTGCTGGGGTGAGGTTGTCAACTTGACAGTGCTTGCTGGGGTGAGGTTGTCAACTTGACAGTGCTTGTTGGGGTGAGGTTGTCAACTTGGTAGTGCTTGCTGGGGTGAGGTTGTCAACTTGGTAGTGCTTGCTGGGGTGAGGGTGTCAGCTTGACAGTGCTTTCTGGGATGAGGTTGTCAACTTGTCAGTGATTGCTGGGACGAGGTTGTCAACTTGACAGTGCTTGCTTTGGTGAGGTTATTAACTTGACAGTGCTTTCTGGGGTGTGACTGTCAATTTAACATATCCGGCTTGGATACGGTTCTTAACTTAACACGACTGGTTGGGATGCGGAGCCAGGAGGTGTGACTCGACCCCTGCAACTGCATATAGGTGAGTAATCAACTTGACAGCGCATGCGGGGGGGGGGCTGCAGTGTGTTAACTTGGCAACACTGGCTTGGGTACGGAGGTCAACGTGGCAACACTGGCTAGGGTGCGAGGGGTCAACATGGCACCATTGGCTAGGGTGCGGGGGGTAAACGTGGCAACACCGTCTCTCGCCGAGCTGGGCTCGCTGATTGGTGGCCTCCAGCGTGACGTCACGAGCCAAAACAAAGCCAGCCCCAGTGCTCCTCGACGCTCAGAAAGCTTGTGAACTTCGTTGAATGTGCAGGGCAGGTTTTAACACCCGCAATTAACAATAACAACATTGGTCATCCCAAATAACATCTTAAAACCAATCCTCTTACATCCGCGGTCTCTCTCGCGTCATCATTCCGACGTTTACTTGTTGTGAGAAGCATTAATTACGAGGCGAGATGGGCGAGGTGGCTGTCAACGGTCTAGAGCCGATCATGGCCGCCGACCCAAGGGAGGAGTTGTTAAACGGATCACCTCAGGAAACCAAGGAAAATGTCGAAGGGCTTGTGAATGGTGTGGTTGAACTAACTGAGCGCATCAAGCGCAGGGCTAAGCGCCCTTCTAAGTTTTTGAATAAAGAGTTAAACCGAGCGAACTCTGATACGCAGGTGATAGCCCCGCTGCGTGCTCTGAAGAACTCTCGTAAGTCCCGCAATGGCTTTGGTCGTGGACTTCCAAAGAAAGGTGAGTGTTATACCACCTACAGTTTTTATGTGACGTCTTAACAGTAAAAGTGTTGTATGATATAGTGTGGGTGTTGTCACTTCTTCATATCGCTGCTACTCCAGAATATATCCACTAGTGGAAATAAGTCGAGAACCCCAATGGAAATGTCACTTTTTTATTTTTTGTGGGTGGGGGTGGGGGGTATCCTAAGTAATTTACACTATGATAATTGTACTTACATGTACCTGTGCCTAATAAAATTACTTAACGCCTGGCTAACCTCTGCCCCTCAGAGACGGAGTTCTTACTTGATGACTAATCTCTTACGATCGAATACAAGTATTAAGTGTATTGTTTGTCTTGATTTAAAAGTTCAAAGGGAACTCAAATATGACATTTCTATGTACAAGGACCCGGTGGAAATAAGTAACTGTCTGACCTTATTGTTTGTCCTAGGTAATTATTTACACTATGTATGATTATAGTACATAATTATGTGTACCTGTGCCTATATAAATTTAACTTATCCTTGGATAAATCATTTGTCACTTGTATGCCATAGTGTGTGTGTGCAAGATGCAGTACCGTACATTCGTTACCATATATGTATATATAGCAGGTAACGATTCAGAGCAAAATCGATATTAATTAACGGAGTATTAATAGTAGTATACCAAGGAGGTGTGGCAGGAGGGTGGCCTTGAGATCTTTCTCGTTAGTTACCACAAAGAATTACATGTTTTTATAATCATGGGGGAGCGCTAAACCCGTAGGGATTATACAGCGCCTGGGGGGGGGATGGAATGTATTCAGGCTCAATTTAGGGAACGAGCTCAGATCCAATTCCCAAGATCAAGAGCCCCTCACCATACTACAACATGTACAAAGAACTTTAAGGAATCCCCTAACCAAGAAATGTGTATTATTAAAATAAATATAAAACATAATATCATTACACAAATATCGTGCAATTAAGGACGATTTTTATAATTTCTAAGTATTCAGGTTTAGTGCTTATTTTTAATAATAGTATAATCATCTATCTACCATCATCAAAATCGAGTTATCGCGATATCTTTTTACACGATTGTCAACAGCTTGCGGAACAAGCAGGATTCGAATCTGGCAAGCCTGTCTAAATGTTATGATTTCGCGTCATTTATAACTGCTTTGAAGAGATTTGAGCTAGATTTTTTGTCACAGCTATGTTGGTATGAGAGTCATCTATATAAACAAAAACCGCATTTGTTGTCACTATGCTCATGCCAACCTTCCTAGTGTATAGAAATTCAGTATGGGCCAGAGTATCGGTATCTGCAGAAATTTTGGTATAGTTCCGTCACAAATAGAAATATAGCTAGTTGAAAGAGTCTTTGGGCAAGCATGATACAATAATTTAGAGCACTGGCCTGCCAGTTTTAGGTCTGGTTTGCCACGGGTTCAGATCCTGTCCGTTCCGTGAGAATAATCACATTGTGGACCTCACAAGTGGCTAACACGTTTGGCAGTGACGTGACGACCCACTACATGCTAAGCTGACATGAACTCCAGTTGTTCCATGCCAAACTGAGGAAGGTGAGTTATACGTCTGAACTCCTATATAACAAACTAAGGATGTTGAACTATAGTTCCTGGACCTACTACATGCCAAGCCGATTTTGTTTAGCTCTAGTGCTGGGCTCTATGCCAAGCCGAGGATTGAGATATAGTTCCTGTACCTACTACAATGCTAAGCTGCGGTTATTGAGCTATATAGTTGCTAGACCGATTGCATGCCAAGCTGAGGATGTTGAACTCTAGTTCCTGAGCCTATTTCATGCAGAGTGGAGGGTGTTGAGCTTTAGTTCTTAGACTTATTACATGCGAGTACAAATAGGAAGCGATCAGCAGATGGAGGATCAAGCCTCCACTTCTTATGCTAAATGACCCACATGGGTTTAGAGCTGAGGATGTCGGGCTGTAGTTCCTGAAGCAAACCCATAAGAAGGCAGGGCCAAGTATTTGGCAAACCAAGATGGAGACGTGATGGTTGCGAGACTGACAGTAGACCAGTGGTAGAGGTGACGTAGAAAAGTGAGATAGTGTAGCTAGTCTGCAGTGAAGTGTCTTATCAGTGGTATCCATTCTATAGTGGAATAATGTATGGTGTATAGCTAAGAACCAGTGCGATAACTGGCAGTTAAGCTTAGTATAATAAAGAACTAGTGTTGTGTAATAATACTTTGCACTGTGCCTTGTGAATTAAGGGGTGTAATTGTGTTGTCAGTGGTCATACCGGCTAAGGTAGAATAAACTCTTATACAAAGACGAGAATAGTTGATCCGTTATGAAAAAAATGAGGAAATGAAAACTTGAACGGAGTATGCAATTAACTCATACCACTCATTAGAGCAAAAAATTAACCAGGTCTTACGAGTGCTAATGTCAGAGGATCACAACCGCGAGGAAAATGATAAGATGCCACCACCACCACAACTACCACCACCTAGCAAAACTGCTGCCATCACCACTAGCCCTAGCACCACTGTTGACATCACCACTATCCCTAACACTACTACTGTCATTACCACTATCCCTAGCATCACTGTTGACATCACTATCCCTAGCACTACTACTGCCATCACCACTATTCCTAGCACTACTACTGCCATTACCACTATTCCTGGCACCACTACTGCCATTATCATTCTCCCTAGCACCACTGTTGACATCACCAATATTCCTAGCACCACTGCTGCCATCACCACTATCCCCAGCACCACTGCTGCCATCACCACTATCCCCAGCACCACTGCTGCCATCACCAGTGTCCGCAGCACTACTACTGCCATCACCACTATCCCTAGCACCAATGCTGACATCACTATACCTAGCACCACTGCTGTCATCACCACTATCTCTAGCACCACTGTTGACATCACCACTATCCCTAGCACCACTACTATTATAATAGTTTTGGTGCTAGGTAGTCTAGGTAGCTGTGAATGATAGGGCTTCAGAGGCGACGTGTTACTTTATTTGGTTCTTGGTACACTGTGTGTTAAGGCGACCCTGACGGGCCAGGCCCATGTCCGCGAGGGAGAGAGAGTATACTTCTTGTCTCTAGGATGAGGTGGCACCAAGTGAGAGAGAGAGCCAGCCTCTCGCAGCCTGAGGCCAGGCCTAAGGCACGCGAGATGGCAGCACCAAGTATACTGGTGACGCGAAATATAAAAGCGGCCCGACGCGAAATTTAACCCCCCAGCAGGGTATACACTATCCCTAGCACCACTGTTGCCATCACCACTATTCCTAGCACCACTGTTGCCATCACTATTCCTAGCACCACTTGCCATCACCACTATTCCTAGCACCGCTGTTGCCATCACCACTATTCCTAGCACCACTGTTGTCATCACCACTTCCTAGCATAACTGTTGTCATCACCACTATTCCTAGCACCACTGTTGCCATCACTATCCCTAGCAGCACTGTTGCCATCACTATCCCTAGCAGCACTGTTGACATCACTATCCCTAGCACCACGACTGCCATCACTATCCCTAGCACCACTGTTGACATCGCTATTCCTAGCACCACTGTTGTCATCATCCCTAGCAGCATTGTTAACATCACCATTATCCCTAGCACCACTGTTGACATCACTATTCCTAGCACCACTGTTGACATCACTATCCCTAGTACCACTGTTGACATCACAATTCCTAGCACCACTGTTGACATCACTATTCCTAGCACCAATGTTGACATCACTATTCCTTGCACCACTGTTGCCGTCACCACTATCCCTACCACCACTGATGACGTCACCATCCCTAGCACCACTTGACATCATCACTGTCCCTAGCACCACTTGACATCACCACTCTCCCTAGCACCACTTGACATCACCACTGTCCCTAGCACCACGACTGCCAACGCCATCATACCACCGCTAATACTGCCACCCCCACCACCATCCCACCGCCAATACAGGCACCCCCACCACCATCCCACGGCTACTACTGACACCACCACCACCATCCCACTGCTACTACTGCCACCCCCAAAACCATCCTACCGCTACTACTGCCACCCCCACCACCATCCCTCCGCTACTACTGCCACCAGGTGAAATTGCAGATCTAGAGAGTAGGGAAGTCTTGGAAGCGCTTGATTTGTACTCTGGAACGCAGGCGAGAGAGACACTATATCATAATCTACACTTGGAAAATCCTAGAAGGAATGGTCCCGAATCTGCACACACAAATCACTCCCTACGAAAGTAAAAGACTGAGCAGGCGGTGCAAAATGCCCCCAATGAAAAGTAGGGTCGCCATTGGTATACCTGGAGAGGGTTTCAGGGGTCAACGCCCCCGCGGTCCGGTCTGAGACCAGGCCGAGGGACACTTGAGACATTTTGTTGTGGAAATGTTGTTCTTGGACCATTTCCATAACAAAATGTCCCCAGTGTTCGCGCATTTGGTCTTAACCACAACTTGTGATATTAAATACCAGGTTTTCACAATTAAATTATTTGGCAACTTTTATTTAATTTAAATTATAAAAATCAGTCTTTAGGTTAGAAGAACTGTTAGGGTATAAACAAGAGTGAGAATGTCGGAGTTCAGAGGGTCATTTGAAATGTAATGTTTGTTTGGTGAGAGATGACCAATAAAAAAAATATAGTCATGGGGAAGCATTAAACCTGTAAGGGTTATAATGTCTGGGGAATGGAAGATAAACATTTAGATTCAAAGAAGGGGAAGGTAGCATGACCCTTGAGGGTTTCTCACTTTAAAGATTGAGACTCCAAGACATTATTTTATGACTTTTCTTTACATATGTTTTTTTTTACTTAATCTCTTTACACACACACAACTAAACAAACTTGCTGTAATTTGCACTTAGTATTATTACAACAATATCAAAAACTTTTATTTTTTACTTCCCGGTGAAAATTAACCAGTAGTTGATAAGCGCTTGATATATGCTCACTATTTTACAAACATTATTGCATATTCTCAAAGAGCTGAGCAATTTTCAGTGCCACATTCTTAAGGCGAACATCCTGCATATTAGTCATGGTACACTAAGAGAAAACACAATAAGTGTTGGGGGCCCAAGACTGTTCAACAGCCTCCCACCATACATAAGGGGAATTAGCAATAGGCCCCTGGCTGCCTTCAAGAGGGAGCTGGACAGATACTTAAAATCGGTGCCGGATCAGCCGGGCTTTGGTTAGTACGTTGGACTACATGCGGGCAGCAGTAACCGCCTGGTTGATCAGGCCATGATCCACCAGGAGGCGGGGGCGTTGATCCCCGGAATATCCTCCAGATAGGTTGGCAGGCAGGCAGGCAGGTAGATGACCACCATCCCACCGCTAATACTGCCACCACCACCATCCCACCGCTACTACTAACACCACCACTACCATCCCACCGCTACTACTGACACCACCACCATCCCACCGCTACTACTAACACCACTACCAACCCACCGCTACTACTAACACCACTACCAACCCACCGCTACTACTGACACCACTACCATCCCACCGCTACTACTGACACCACCACCAACCCACCGCTACTACTGACACCACTATCACCCCACCGCTACTATTGACACCACCACCACCCCACCGCTACTACTGACACCACCACCACCCCACCGCTACTACTGACACCACCACCATCCCACCGCTACTACTGACACCACCACCATCCCACCGCTACTACTGACACCACCACCATCCCACAGCTACTACTGACACCACCACCATCCCACCGCTACTACTGACACCACCACCATCCCACCGCTACTACTGACACCACCACCATCCCACCGCTACTACTGACACCACCACCCCACCGCTACTACTGACACCACCACCCCACCGCTATTACTGACACCACCCCACCGCTACTACTGACACCACCACCATCCCACCGCTACTACTGACACCATCACCACCCCACCGCTACTACTGACACCACCACCACCATCCCACCGCTACTACTGACACCACCACCATCCCACCGCTACTACTGACACCACCACCATCCCACCACCACCATCATCCACCCAGACTAGTACTACTCTCTCTACCAATCATGGCTACCCTGAAAAAAATTGCAGTGCAAGTTGCGTGAGAAACTGAGAGCTGCTGGAAGCACTGCAGTGTTCAGTAGTACATTGTGAGGTATCTCTTGATAATAATTATCAAGAAATAACCTCACGCTTTCACCACTATCTCTTACACTGCCTCCACCACTACCTTCTACACTACCACTCTCCTCCATAACTACCACTCGCCTCAACTACCTCTTACACTTCCCACCTCTACTACTCTACTACTACAGGTAGGTAGATACCACCTTCCACCTCCAAGACTACTCAACCTCCCGCGTCACCACTATCTCCAACACTCCCCAACGATTATTAGCAAGAAACTACCTCCATCCTCCAACACTACCTATTATTAGCAAGAACCTACCACCCACCACCAAAACCTACAACCACTACCAACAACAACAACCTCCACCCTCACCACCATCAACAACGACCTCCACCCCACTACCATCAACAGGAACCTCCACCCCAATACCATCAACAGGAACCTCCACCCCAATACCATCAACAGGAACCTCCACCCCCACTACCATCAACAGCAACCTCCACCCTCACCATCATCATCAGCAACCTCCACCCTCACCATCAACAGCAACCTCCACCCCCACCACTGTCCACCACCCAAATCACTAACCACCCCGCCTCACCACGAACAACCACCACCAACAGTAACAATGGTAATAATAACAGTAACCATCTACCACCACCACCACCATTCATCCCCTCTAACCCCCCACTCACCACCATCCACTACCACCACCCACCATTGTAATATAGTATATATTTATTATATATTGTTAATAAAATATATAGAATTTAAGCACTGGTACTTGTCTGTTAAGAACATTTGGAATATATATATTTTTTAGCTGCCAAGTTTTGTTTCCCAGATGTTTGTTTACATTTGATTTATTTAGTGTTTTCATAGGTAGGGGTTGTAATATTGTCAGAGGTTACTAGAATATATTGGTAATTGTTGAATTAGACAAGTGTTGCATGTCTAATTCAACCGTATTGGTCTTTAAACCATTTATCTACATATTGGTAACTGTTATGTAACATAATATTGAGATGTAATGGATTTTAATGAGGGATGTGTTAGCTTTGTCAGGGAAGAGCGATCATTATTTTCTTTACCGATTTTAAATTATATACTGGCATGGTGCTCTGACGCTTAAATTATGGTTTTGAATAAAATTTAAATGGTTATAAAGTAGGGTTAGAGATATACGTATATAGGATTTTTAGTAATGCTGTGTATATACTTTTGGGACAAAAATATTTATTCTAGTAGGTTTAAATTATATACATTATTTTGTCAATGGTTAGGGAGCTAGTAATTAGCTGTTAAATGTTATAAATTTCTGTATAGGTTAGGATTTGTGAGAGGTTACGAGTGTGGCAGACGACTGTCTTGCCACAGTGCACTTCTTGATATCGTTGAGGTGAGGATGTGGCTCACTTCCCTCTAGTTTGGCCTGGGATAGAGATGTAAGGATATTTTTGTATTTTAGGGGATGGTAAAGGTCCTTTGTACTTCATCTGTGAAGGAGGTGGGAGTATTCGTGAAGCTGCAGAGTTAAGAGATGTGTAAAAGTAAGCTGTGATCGTAGTGGTGTAAGGCAAAGGGAGTTTTAGTCTTTCCTTGGGTGTCAATAAATGTGAAAATATGGGTACAGGTTATAAGTGTTTATAAAGTACTCTAAATTGTAAAGTTTATTACTGGGATTATATTAAACAATTTTGGGTATGGATTTTTATTTCTACCAAATTATAGTATTTATGCTGGCAGTTGTATATACTAGTTCTTAAAATAATATTGTTGCGATATCTGATCATTATTGACTGGTTACTATTTATTATTATATGTGGTCCTCAGAATTGTTAACAGATAACCAATTCCTATTCCTCCCATTTCATCCTCTTCCCTCAAACCAGACACTTTTGTATTTAGTGAGTCATTCAGCATCATTCATCAATTTTCTTGCTCATCTTTCTGACTTGTTTCAATACACTTACAGTTACCAACATTTCATCACCATTCCTCGACATAATTTTGTGGTAAACATTGTATGTAAATAGATAAACCTCCTGTCTTCTTTCCTTACACTATCAACTGCTACTACCATCAACTGCCACTACCCATCAACTGCCACTACCCATCAACTGCTACTACCATCATCTGTCACAACCCATCAACCACAACCATCAACTGTCACTACCCATCAAGTACCACCATCAACTGCTACTACCATCAGCTGCCACTGCCACAACCAACTGCCACTACCACCACCAACCGCCACCAGCCAACATGAACCGTCACCATGAACCGTCGCCAACAGCCGCCGCCGCCACAGCCAACTGCCACTACCACCACCACAACCATCACCACAACCAACTACCACTACCACCACTAACAACAACAACAACCCCCGCCGCCATAGCCGCCACCACCAGTGCCACCCACTCCCATTACCACCCCACCATCACCCTACCATCACTACCCATCATTACCACCAGCACTCTCCCTCCATTGGTAGTTTGTGGAAAGTTAGCCTGGAGGCAGCAGTGTCAGCCTTGGTGGGGTCGTTCACTCTGGTGTTGCAAACGTGTACCTCGTCAGGCACTAGTGGTGGGGGAGAGGGAGAAGGGAGTTTCTGGCCCTCTTTCCACCTCTCCCCATTCTTACTGGTGGCCACTTCCTCTTACCTCCCCCTCCCTCTCTCTAATCAACCCCCGCCTTATCTTTCCTTCTGCACTTTCCTCACTTAGCATTTGTTCCCATTTGTAAAATATAGAATAGGATAGCAGCACACTGCAGATGTATCCAATTTTGCCAAATAAATTACTCCACCTTTGATATACCTTTGAAGAGTTTCGAGAGTATCTACTCTCTGAGCCCGGCCATGGGCCAGGCTCGTCTGGTGCTTGCCTGGTCAACCAGGCTGTTGCTGCTGGAGGCCCGCTGCCCCACATATCCATCACAGCCTGGTTGATCTGGCACCTGGTGAAGATATTTGTCCAGTTTCCTCTTGAAGGCTTCTACACTGGTTCCAGCGATGTTTCGGATATCTTCTGGTAAGATGTTGAATAGTCTCGGACCCCGGATGTTAATACAGTGCTCCCGTATTGTCCCCACCGCACCCCTGCTCCTAACTGGGTTTATTTTACACTTTCTCCCATATCTCTCACTCCAGTATGTTGTTATGGCAGTGTGCAGATTTGGGACCAGGCCCTCAAGTACTTTCCATGTATATATTATCATGTATCTCTCTCTCCTCCGCTCCAATGAGTACATGTTCAAGACTTGAAGGCGTTCCCAATAATTTAGATGTTTCAATGGCTCAATGTGAGCCGTAAACGATCTCTGGATTTGTTCCAGCTCTGCTATTTCTCCTGCCCTGAACGGGGCCGTCAGCACTGAGCAGTATTCTAAGTGGGGGAGCACTAGCGATTTGAATAGTGTCACCATCGGCATTATTTCCCTTGTTTTGAAAGTTCTCAATACCCACCCCTTTTCTCCCTCCTACTCTTTTAACCTCTTCATTCTCTCTCTCTTTCCCCCTTCCTTTTCCATGTTTGTTCGTTATCTTGGTAGCTAGGAGAAGGAAGAGGAGGGGCTTTAGTGGCTGTATGTACGACATCTGAGAGTTTTAATGAGTGGTGAGGAAGTTACTGGTGTGTAGTGAGCCACACGGGATAACAAGTTAACTACACTTACACCATTAAATGCACGCTCGCACTGCTTGAAAATTTCAAATTTGATCCTGCAGTCTGTCCTAAATAAGAACGTTGGTTTCACACGCGGCAAAACAGTTTTAATGCTTTTATGATTGGTTAGGTTAACCTAGTTTAACTCGTATTTACGACTCATGACGGGGACGAAATAAGTCACTTTGGCTAGGTTATGCTAGATAATTTACACGTGGTAAGAGACAATTGTAGAACCTTAACTTGTGTAAGGAACCTGGGTAAACTTATTAGGTGTGGCAGTGTGAGACAGATTTGGTATATAACCCACGGCCTCTCTTAAGTTGGAGGGTGGGAGAACATAGGAAATATTGAATTCTCTACACTAGCTTTGCTGACTGTCATACTGGGAAAGGTACTATAAAAGATCACCAGAAAGAGAATATATTACAATAAATGTAGAGCTAAGCGACCACTGGTAAGGGTGCCACTTACACCTAGTTATTTACAAATATCTCTACGTCCACAGCAGGACTCGAACCTGCAAACTCTGGCGTTGTGGATAAAATACTGTACTCTGATGCAGAGTTTGGAGGCTTGACTCCTGCTGTGGACGTAGAAATAATAATTGTAAATAATTTCACCTGTGCGAATTGTTAAGCATTACAAATCTCTTTTGCTGTTCACTGCATATAGCAGGATTTGATGAAATAACTTGAAAACAAACCTGGTGTTCCGGGGTATGGGGAAACATCGTCTAGCTTTGGCTAGGCGCCAATACTTATCTGGAATCTGGCGTTGTGAATAAAGTACTGTATACTCTGATGCAGAGTTTGCAGATTCAAGTCTTGCTGTGGACGTAGAGATGTTTGTAAATAATTTCGCCTGTTTGCTAATTGTTAAGCATTATGAGTTATATGACAGCAACCTCTCATCACTTTAATAGGTTAATTTTCTTGCTATGGTTTAAACATTAATTTTATAACGCTCCTTGAAACTTACAAATATAATATTTTCTTAAAGTTTGGGTACATAACCCTACAAAACTTATATATAACTGCAAATCTGATGATAGCCAGCCCGTCATAGGATTCATATTTCAGTTTTGTACATATTAGCTATAAGTAGTAATTTCAACATAACATATATGAATTGATTTGTAAAAAAATAACACAGGCCTTTCAGTCAGGATCCTTAGTGCGATTTTCAGTTCTCCTTTTCCTGTTATATAGGCCGTACTTTCTCCTTAAACGCTTTTCGTGTATTAAATAAAATCTTGGAATAATTATAATAGACGTATGTACAGTCAACACATTGTATTAGACGTTACGACACCGGTAGCTTTTTCAATCTTAGGGTTGAAAGCCACAAGTGGTGAAACATCTTCAGTCATAATTGTGCATATGTGCCTTATTCCCACAATCTTTCGGTATTAACATACCAGTGCTTGTGCATTTAATTAAAATCTATCAAAAGCTAAGCTAACCTAAATAACTTTTGCAGAGAAATCCTAAGGTACGGGTTTATTATGATGTTATTTTATTTCTGTCTGGGGATACACCAGTATGTTTCATATTTAAATGGTAAACAATACCGACAACTTGATGAGTAAGACATGTGCAATACCAAGAATCTGCGCTGCAGAATTCATCAGTGTAATACAGAGATCGGAGATACCAGTCTTGATGGAAGACTAAGCAGAGGACTAAGCTGAAGACAGCTAGGGGTTTGTTGGTAATCCCCTTGTATATGAATGGAGGTGTTGAAAGTTGTAGACCCTTAACACTTCGTACTAAGATTTTTCTCAGTGTATTCGCGTCCCTGATTTTCATTGCAGGTATCCTGCACCGCCTGCCCAGTATGCGACATACATAAGTCAACTAAATTTCAAGTATCTATTTACTGCTAGATCACAGGGGCAGGGCAGTAAATGTTAGATGAGATGCCCGTGCGTCCTGCCTCATGAGAGTTGACCCCCACATCCCTTCAGTAGTAAGCAAGCTAATATAGAACCGAACCCATTTATGTAATTCGTCCAGTAGGATTATCACTAGTATTGTGTTCTGTCCCGATACTCTTATTCCATTATCTTCTGTTTGCTTTTTCTATTGATTTTAGTTCTTCAGTTAGGCAAAAAGTATTTGTGGGGTGGGAAGAGGGTAACAATGTGAGGGCGCAAATAAACTCCACCCCAAGATTCAACCTAAAGGCTAGAAATAAAACCACTCGACTGCAGGTTGAAAGGCAAAGCCCGGGAGGTTGAGGAGGAACCTCTGCAGGCGCAGTAGGTGAGTATACAGAGAAGAGGTGAGATCAGGCGAGACTGACCTCGATATTGGGTGAACACTGATGATGAGGTTGGCAATTGCGATAGGTCACTTAGCCAGCACACCGGCACCTGTTGCCACCCCTTTACACACCAACCCCTAACCTCCACCTCCCTGTTCGTACCCGCATTTTCTCGCAAACCTGCTAGTCTCTACCTTTTTCCCTTAGCCCCCAAACCTAACGCCCCGGTGTGCTGCGGAGAACAAGGGTGAGAGCATTGGATTCACAATTGTAAGGTCCTGGGTTCAATTCCCTAGAACGAAAAAAAAACATAAGTGGGAAATTTCCTTGCATCCTTGCTGCTCCTGCCCATCTAGCAGTCAAAATAAGTATCCGTGTGTTAGCCGGTTATTAGAAAAATCCAGCCCAGAAAGTGTAAAATAAATCCAGTGAGGAGCAGGGGTGCGGTGGGGACAATACGGGAGCACTGTATTAACATCCGGGGTCCCAGACTATTCAACATCTTACCAGAAGATATCCGAAACACGGCTGGAACCAGTGTAGAAGCCTTCAAGAGGAAACTGGACAAATATCTTCACCAGGTGCCAGATCAACCAGGCTGTGATGGATATGTGGGGCAGCGGGCCTCCAGCAGCAACAGCCTGGTTGACCAGGCAAGCACCAGACGAGCCTGGCCCATGGCCGGGCTCAGAGAGTAGATACTCTCGAAACTCTTCAAAGGTATATCAAAGGTATACCGGAATGTCATATTCTGTGTAAGAAAGCACTCCGGTTGAGTGTAAGACAACTAAGTGCTTACCGCATATCACTTGATCATTTTACTGCCACTTTCACTCGTATACGTTCATCCAGAAGATCAAAGGAAATATTACTGGGGATAATGGTAAATCATTATAGAGAGAAATCATTTATCAACAATAGTAGCTACCGAAAATATGGGTTACTTTCAAACTTTATACATGGTCACAACTATAGGAAGTGAATTAGTATAAATGATATGTATAAGTCTTAGATAGCGTAGGACAGTGATTCTCAATCAGGGATAAATTTACCCCTTGGGGTAAAAAAATACATAGCAAGGGGTAAATACTTGATGTACCTGATAATTGAATAATAATTCAATTAAATTTCATTTTGTAAAATGTGTGTGAGAGAGAGAGAGAGAGAGAGAATGAGAGAGAGAGAGAGAGAATGAGAATGAATGAATGCTAAGAATGTGTGAATAATAGTCACATGACTAATTCATAATTATTCATAATTATTTCTTTTTGTATAGAAGTAAGGGGTAAATGGAGAAATACATCAAGCCGAGGGGGTTAATGATGGAGAAAAAGTTGAGAATCCCTGACGTAGGAGATGCAAAACACACTGGTAAGACAGAAAATCGACAAATCACTTAAATTTAATAGTTCGCTGTTGTTTACGGGTTTCCACTTAAGCGTTTATCCACTGGTGTCAAAAATAGCTTCACATACGTCTCACAAACAGTCACTTCACTTAAATGTGATTGAAGGTTCAGCCTCCATTGAGGCTGAACCTTCAACCACAAATACCCTCTCACTAACTGTAACTTGCACCAAGAACTTTTCTCCCCTGCTTCCCTCAGATGGGCGGGCGGAGCATTGTTGATGCAAGCATCGTCATAGTCATCGACAAATAAACTGTTAAAGCTGAAGCTACCGCATGATGATACTAGCCCCGTCTCCTTAAGGAAGTCAGCTCGCGTTGACGTTCTCTAGATTGTGATGTTTTAACGATAGCTCTTATGATATACAACATTACAATATTCTATTTTTGTTTTACAGTGTATATTGTGAGTAGATTAAAAATATGTAATGTAATGAGCGGTGAAGGATTATTCAGTCTCCGTGCTCTGTAAGTTCCACCCTTCACCTTCGCCTACCCTCTTAAGCTAAAGCTGTCATATTTCATTATGTGTATGCATGCCATCCTGTGTGATGAAGTGTGGAGGCAGGGGGGTTAAAGAAACATAGCTACGTTTGTTTCCACAATATAACTATCAAATAGAATATGGTAGCAGCACACCGCAGGTATTCTACATGTTTATGATTGTTTTACAGAATAGTTTAGTAGCACGCTACGATAGTTAATTGAGCAGCACTGCGGGTGTTCTCACTTGCAGAATATGGTAGTCACACTGTAGGTGCTCCACAATGTACGTAGTTATCATGTATACTGGTAATACTTTAGTAGCACAGTACTAGTGTTCGTAATTTTGTAAAATACAAAAAAAAGTCTTAACACGCCAATACGCTTAACATCCAGCGCGCCCTTCCCTACCCAGCTCTGTCTCCTCCAGCTCCCCCTCTTCCCCTCCCGCTCGGGCAACTGCCTGGTATTGAGCGCCTCCAACGCCTGCCAAGCTTCCTCCACCTGTCAACTTCCACCCTCACGCCTCCCTGTTTTCCTAGGATCTTTCCCTCCTCTCCCTTTCCTTCTCTCACTCGTCCTTCCCTCACTTTCCTCCTCTCACTCGTCCCTTCCCTCCCTACACATTTCTTCCTGTAGTTAGCCTTTGTTCACACTAGGCAACTTATGTAGAAAAACGTAGCAAAACACTGCTGATGCATTCAGTTTTGCTAAATAACAAAACAAAATCACATTCACTTCTTTTTAGATCGCAGTCAACAAGTCTTCCTTCTACCTTTCTCACTCTCCCTTCCTCTTCCACCATCACCATCATAGCAACAACAACAGTAACAGCAGCAGCAACAACATCAATAAACAACATCGGAAGAATGTCATATTGAAATATATGATTAATAATTAAGCTTATATCATGGACGGTGGACGACGGTGCTGGCTGGTACCCACCCCAGGCTGCTGGCTGGTACCCCAGGCTGCTGGCTAAGTGGCTGATACCCACCCCACATTGCTGGCTAACTGGCTGATACCCACTCCAGGCTGCTGGCTGGTACCCACCCCAGGTTGTTGGCTGATGCCCACCCCAGATTGTTGGCGGATGCCCACCCCAGATTGTTGGCTGATGCCCACCCCAGGTTGTTGGCTGATGCCCACCCCAGGTTGTTGGCTGATGCCCACCCCAGGTTGTTGGCGGATGCCCACCCCAGATTGTTGGCTGATGCCCACCCCAGGTTGTTGGCTGATGCCCACCCCAGGTTGTTGACTGATACTCACCCCAGGCTGCTGGCTAACTGGCTGATACTCACCCCAGGCTGCTGGCTAACTGGCTGATACTCACCCCAGGCTGCTGGCTAACTGGCTGATACTCACCCCAGGCTGCTGGCTAACTGGCTGATACTCACCCCAGGCTGCTGGCTAACTGGCTGATACTCACCCCAGGCTGCTGGCTAACTGGCTGATACTCACCCCAGGCTGCTGGCTAACTGGCTGATACTCACCCCAGGCTGCTGGCTAACTGCCTGATACTCACCCCAGGCTGCTGGCTAACTGCCTGATACTCACCCCAGGCTGCTGGCTAACTGCCTGATACTCACCCCAGGCTGTGGCTCTGGCATCCACAGGCTGCTGGCCCGCTGATACTCACCCCAGGCTGCTGGCTAACTGGCTGATACTCACCCCAGGCTGCTGGCTAACTGGCTGATACCCAGGCCTGGCTACTCTGACCCCAGGCTGCTGGCTAACTGGCTGATACTCACCCCAGGCTGCTGGCTAACTGGCTGATACCCCAGGCTGCTGGCTAACTGGCTGATACCCCAGGCTGCTGGCTAACTGCCTGATACCCCAGGCTGCTGGCTAACTGGCTGATACCCCAGGCTGCTGGCTAACTGCCTGATACCCCAGGCTGCTGGCTAACTGCCTGATACCCCAGGCTGCTGGGTGGGCGACACCTAACACCAGTGTTAACTTGCTCAATTTACTGTATATAGCTTCTTTACGTTGTTGGATTTACTAAGATTATTATTATTATTATTATTATTATACCGTATACCTAGAGAGGGTTTTGGGGGTCAACGCCCCCGCGGCCCGGTCTGAGACCAGGCATCGTGGTGGATCAGGGTCTGATCAACCAGGCTGTTACTGCTGGCCGCACGCAAACTGACGTACGAACCACAGCCCGGCTGGTCAAGTACTGACTAGGTGTCTGTCCAGCGCCTTCTTGAAGACAGCCAGGGGTCTATTGGTAAGCCCTCTTATGTATGCTGGGAGGCAGTTGATCAGTCTTGGGCCCCTTGCACTTATTGTGTTGTCTGTGTACTGGTGTCGCCCCTGCTTTTCATTGGGGAATGTTTTATCTCCTGCCGAGTCTTTTGCTTTCATAGGGAGTGATTTTCGAGTGCAAGTTTGGTACCAATCCCTCTAGGATTTTCCAAATGTATATTATCGTGCATCTTTCTCGCCTGCCTTCCAGGGAATACAAATCAAGGGAAAAGCTCTAACCCCTTAGGGGTCATACAACGCTTGGGTAATGGAAAGTACTCTGGTTCGACTCTAGGAAGGGGAGTAAAAGTACAGTTCCTTGTATCAAGAGCACCTTACCAGTATCAAGGAACCTCAAGCTAAGAGCTCATTTCAAAGCCCTTTTCCCCTCATTCCAAGGTACCACGAGCCCAGGATGCCACCCACGACACTAGGTACCTATTTACTGGTGGATGAATGATCGTAACATGTAAAGAGAAATGCCTAACGTTTCCTCGCACTAGGATCGAACCCGCATCCTTCGGTTGTGAAAGAGCGATACAAATGAAATTAATTTGCCTGAGGCATCATCTGCATTTTAAAGGTTAAAAATTTTGTATCGAGCGTAAATACTTAACCTTCTTCAAATAATTAACCCATGAATGTCATGCAGCTTTGATTTATTTCTGGTGGAGTACTTGTCTTTATTATGAGATCCACAGCAGCCGGCTAATTAAGTATCTATTAATTGCTAGATATCTGAAGAGGGGGGGACTAGTAGGTGTAAAGACACTTGTGATATGTGTGACTTATACTGGGAAATGAATCCTGGTTGTTGGGGCAGCGAGGTTGTGCTACACCACTGAGCTGGGAAGCTGTTGTTTACTGGCACAGTTGCCCGATTCTGTTATCTGAGAGTGTTGTAATGAGGATACTCACTCGCAGTATTCTCCTCTAATCTCCATTTTTTTGTCTAAATTGTAATATTTTGTTACATTAGTTATTTTGATAATCGTTTGTGAAATGTTACTTGATATATTTATTGACTTATTACTTAGCGTCATGTAGTATTGCCATATATTAATTTTAATGCGATTTAATACAATGTAAATAAGCAAAAGACAAAAAATATGTTTTATAATATATTCCAGATTATTATTTGTATGGTCTATATTGTGAAATAATGTTCGTGTTAAAGATTACTTATTAGCCTACACTGTCTGGTCTATGAGGGTGGTGAGCGAAAAAAAATATTTAGAAATTGTAAGAAAACTCGTACGTAGTAAGAAGAAATGAACCGGAGGAATTGTGCGGAGGGCAGCAGCGCTCCATAAGTCTGCGCCACACGGTACTTGTATGTTGGCCAAACAATCTTCTAAAGAATTGGAGCTACGTTGTCCTTCCTCGGATCAGACCTGATTTCCTACCATTACGTAGCAGCTGTATGACCTACATTACTTTCACTCACCCTCATGAATATAACTCAGATGGAAATAACAAGGACCCCGATGGAAACAAGTCACTGACATTTTTTTTTTGTATCCTAGGTAATTTACACATCAACCAAATAACTGCTGCAGCAAACGCGCGTCTGGCAAATCTAAGATTAGCTTTCGGGAACCTACGTGAGTAAGGAGTCATTCACAACATTTTATATGACGTATTTCAGGCTCATATTGGATTATGCAGCACCACTTTGGAGCCCACACCTGATCCGGCATGTCAAGAAACTGGAGAAAGTCCCGAGGTTTGCAGTGAAACTAGTTCCTGAGGTAAGTGTATGTCCTATGAGAAGAGATAAGGGAGATAATCCTAATGGCATTAGAGGAAAGGAGTAGGGGCTATATGATAACGTACAAAATGCTGAAAGGAATTGATAAGGTGGACAAGGACAAATTGTTTGATACGGGAAACGGTAACTCGAGGGCACAGATGAGTCAGAGTTTCGGAATATTTCTTCAGCCACAGAGTGGTCAGGAAGTGGAACGACCTGGACAGCTTAGTCACTTCTGGAGGCCGTCGCACCCGACGTATAAACCACTACACGGCTGATCAAAAACTTCTCTTGAAGACCTCCAGGGGTCTGTTCGTAATCCCCTTATGTATGAAGGGAGGGTGTTGAAGAGTCGACAAGGCAGGAGTGAACCCTGTAGCAGCCAGCGAAGAGTTCTGGACCAGGAACCGAGTCTCGACTCCTGCTACCACATACCAATCCACCCACAATGAAGAACATCAAAGGAACACTGGATACGAAATAGAGGAGGTCCACCTACCATTTAAAGAACACACTAAGGAAAATTCCACTAAGGCCAGAAAATGGCAGGATAAATAATGAGAACTTTCATAACAAGAGAAATAATACCATTGATGACACTATTCAAATTATTTGTGCTCTCCCGTTTAAAGTATTGTTCGATGTTGACAGCGCCATTCAAAGCAGGGAAGAGATCACAGCTGGAAAAGATACATATCATTTTCCTGCACATATAGTCAATAAAGTATTAAACTATTCTGAGCAGCGCTGTATGACCCTTACAGGTTTAACGCTTGGTTATGATTGTTAAACTATTGTGAATTCCTCAAAGTACTGTGAATGTACCCTAGAGAAAAAGAGATATCTGATAATATATACATGAAAAATGCATTAGGGACTAGTCCCAAGTGAGCATACTCTCATAAAGTACCGGAGTGAGAGATGAAAGTGTCAACTAGATCCTGTGAAAAGCAGGACACTATGGGCACAATAAGGGTACACTGTGTCAACATCTGTGTTCCAAGACCAGCAGATATCAGAAATATTGCTGTAACAGGTGTGGAAATTTCCAAAAATCAGTACATCGGCGTACTTTACATGGAGCACACCATATTGATTCTGGTGAGTTTGTTCGTCACAATGGTAAACTATGTGGGAGTGAGGACACCTCTTGAGAAGTCAGTGTATACACATCAGCTGTATGACTCGGTGTGTGTATATATAGTATATTATATCGGCAGGTTGTTGGAAAAAGACACTAAATGGAAACACTGGGACATTTTATTGGAAACGTTTCGCTCCTGGGACTTGAGTCATTCCAAACATTTCGAGTATCTAAGGTCTCAGGACCGAGAGGTTTCTAGTAAAATGCCCTTGTGGTTTGTATGTTGTGTCTTCCAACTGTAATCCCTATTTAAGGGATTAAAGTAAACTGGTGGTGAACAGGTTATGTGCAGCCTTAATGACCCTCGTGTAGTCGATAGCCTTTAAACCCAATTAGCTAACTAGCCAACCCCGGGATGCGCTCAGCCAGTGTTGATCCATGTATCGTGTATTTCCTCTTAAACAATACTTCACCTCTTTACCAATTCATTGAGTACCAGTGTACCTTGATTGTGTTGCATTGCATATCATGAATGACTAAACCCATGTAGGTCATTGAGCGCTGACCAGTCAAACAATTTCTTTATGCAGTATACAAAATGTAGTTTACATGTAATAAAATATTATTACTCACAAAAGAAAGTCACTAGCATGTAGTGCATTTCGGGCTCTTGATATTTCAACTATTCTCCAGCCTCACCAAAGACCCCTTTCGCGTCAACGAAGGTATAGAGTACTGTGCTGTGCTGTTCTCAAGGTCTTGATTCAATGTGCAGCCTTTCTTTCATGAAACCATTTAAGGGAGTCTAATTTTTGTCTTCTAGAGCAGCGGCAGCCAAAACGTGAATCGCGATCTAGCACTTGGTCGCAGAGCAATTTTAGTAGATAGCTGGATGAGCAATTAATGGTGCAGATTACAGAGTTGGAAAACGAGGTGTAGGTGTAGCTGTATCACATAACCAATCAAGACTGGAGGATTATAACCTTCCATCTGTGGATTTGTCCATAATTCTCTGTAGTGGAGTGAGGAAGCCACTGTAACAAAACGTTTCCATAAAAAAAACCCAGGTGGTGCATGTGTCTAATTTATTACTACACTAGTGTTGTCCTCGTGTGGCCTTGCCACCAGCCTCTCAAATGTCTCACTCATCTCGCGCACACAAATAACCCACAAAAAAGTGTAGCCAAGACACTACTGCACACATTGCTTTAGGACTTGACACTTATTCACACTGAACTAAATCAGCCATTTTTTTTACCGAACACAATATTAATTTATTAAAATTGTCCTGCTGCAATTTATTAGCATCGTTATTTTTGTCATTAGCGAACTTAGTTATATCTCTGATTCCCTCATCTACCGTATATATATCGTTAATGTAGATTGCCGACAAGGAGACTAACACCTGCCCCCAGTGGAACGCTACTTTTGACGGGGTCTTATCTATGTAAAAATGTTTTTACTGTGTGGAACTCTAGATAAGGCCTAGGTTAGATTAGTGGTGACTGGGCTTGCTTGAGTTTGAGTAGTACCTTCGTAGAGCACGAGTCGGGAAAACCTACTCCAACGATCCTCTGCATTATTGTTTTGACAAAATGAAAACACGGGTTTAGGAGTAGGAAAATTCGAAATTCTTCAGAGGTATACACCGAATTGTGGGGATGTCTTTTACCCAACACTTGACTTCCCGAGTTTCTCTTACATTTTCATAGCACTATCAAATACATGTGCTGTGTGTACCTTGACCCAGTATTAGTTTATCCACCCTGTGGTTCAATAGATCCAGGAGTGGGTTAGCCTATCTTCACGCATGGCACAGCACAAGGACGTTTAGTTTTGTTGGTGGCCGTGGCGTGTTAGTGTCCGTGGATAGTGAGGTGAAGGTAGTAGACTTCTGCCTCACAATAAATGCATTGACACAGTACACACATATGTATGGTCTTGGAAAATGGTGGGTCTAGTAGGAGCTGTAGACGAGAAGCTAGTTACAGGGTTTGGCCCTCCTCTTTCAGCAGAAATAGTCACTTTGAGACGAATATGTGTAGATTGGGGATCGGTTATGCACACCTTACTCATCTACCTGGAGGGTATTCCGGGGATCAACACCCCTGCGGCCCGGTCCTTGACCAGGCCTCCTGGTGGATCAGGGCCTGATCAACGAGGCTTTTACTCCTGGTTGCATGTAGTCCAACGTACGAACCACAGCCCGGCTGATCTGGCACTGACTTTAGGAATCTGTCCAGCTCCCTCTTGAAGACAACCAGGGGTCTATAGGTAATTTCCCTTATGGCTGGTGGGAGGCTGTTCAACAGTCTTGGGCCCTGGACACTTATTGTGTTTTCTCTTAGTGTACCAGTGGCGTCTCTACTTTTCACTGGGAGTATGTTACATCGCCTGCCAAGTCTTTTGCTTTCGTAGGGAGTGATTTCTGTGTGCAGGTTAGGGACCAGTCCCTCCAGAATCTTCCAGGTGTAGATTATGATATATATCTCTCGCCTGCGCTCCAGTGAGTACAAGTCAAGTGCTTCCAGGCGTTCCCAGTAGTTAAGGTGTTTGATGGAACTTATACGTGCAGTAAAGGTTCTCTGTACATTCTCTAGATCTGCAATTTCACCTGCCTTGAATGAGGATGTTAATGTACAGCAGTATTCCAGCCTAGAGAGAACAAGTGATTTAAAAAGGATCGTCATTGGCTTGGCATCTCTTGTCTTGAATGTTCTCATTAGCCATCCTATCAGTTTCCTCGCAGATGTGATAATGGCATTGTTGTCTTCGGACATTACCATACCCAGGTCCTTCACATTGCTTTTCTGCTCTGTTGTGTGATTGGAGTTTGTAATATACTCAGTCCTAGCTATTATTTCCTACAGTTTTCCATAACGGAGTCGTTGGAATTTGTCTTCATTGAACATCATATTGTTCTCCGTTGCCCATTGGAAAACTTGGTATATATCTTCTTGGAGATTTGCCGTGTCCTCAATGGATGACTCTAATGCAGATCCTAGTATCGTCTGCAAAGGATGATACGGTGCTATGGTTTACATCTCTGTCTATGTCTGATAAGAAAATGAGGAACAGGATAGGGGCGAGTACTGTGCCTTGTGGAACAGAGCTCTTCACTATGGCAGCTTCCGATTTAACTCTGTTTACCACTAATCTTTGTGTTTGATTGGTTAGAAAGTTGAAGATCCATCTGCCTACTTTTTCCAGTTATCCCTCGTAGGTAAGGTTTGTCAGGAGCTTTTGGTCATCTGACCGAGACCTTCCGCTGGCTTACCGGTCCACCCGCAGACGGGTGGCTATAACCCGCAAACGGGTTATAGCCACCCGTTTGCGGATGTTCCTGTCCCCCATCCCCCTCCCGTCCCTTGTGGCTTGCGGCTGACTGTTTAGACCTTTTCGCTTTTGTCGTGGTTTTTATAATTGCTGGAGAACTTAAGAGTCTTTTTACCATTAAAAATTGCATAGGATTTTTAACTGATGTTAGGTATTTTAACTTGGTGTAATAATATTTGTGTTGTGTGTTTATTCATGCTATTAGTTTTTATTGTTTATTTTGATTTTTGTTTATCTTGTGTATGTTATACTTATGTATTTCATTGCTAAAATCGGCGCTTCCTCCCATATCTCTCACTACTATGTTGTTTTATAATATATACGTGGAAAGTACTTGGGGCCTAGTCCTAAATCTGCACACTGCCATAACATACTGGAGTGAGGGAAACGGGAGTCTTCACGAGGAAACTGGACAAGTAACTCTACCAGGTGCCAGATCAACCAGGCTATGATGGATATGTTGGCCAGCGGGCCGCCAGCAGGACTAGTCTGGTTGACCAGGCAGTGACCAGGCAAACTTGGTCCTGGACCGGGCTCCGGAAGCAGAAAAATTCTGGAAACTTATCAAAGATCAAAGAAACATACATCATCAACCATTAGTTGAGCAGAAGCGGCAGAGGTGTACGCAAACTTACCTATATATTTCACTTGATGTGGAAATCACAACTGGTCTTCGGTTTGTGAGGCGAGCTACGGGTCAGAGGGTTCAGTAGCAGGGTGGGGAGGTATGTGAGGGGTGACCCAGGGGTTACGTAAGGCCCCTTCCTCCCTCCAGCGAGCACAGGGCGTAGCAACACTGCTTCAAATGTGACGGAGGCGCGCCTCCTGCACGCCAGATGCTTCTTACTACAGAACCTGGCATCACCACTGGTCATGGGAGGCAGGTGAGGCGCTATACTTACACACACACACACACACACACACACACACACACACACACACACACACACACACACACACACACACACACACACACACGCACGCACGTGCATACATACATACATACATACATACATACATACATACATACATACATACATACATACATACATACATACATTTGATGTCTCGAGACGCATCCAGAGCGCTTATGAAAGTGTATTGTAATAAACCTCAGCAGTGTATAACAAATTACACGTGGAACGGGTGGCGCTCGAACCCATGGCAGGGGAGGAGGCCTAAACGAAATAGTAATAACACGATTGGAAACAAATCACAGAAGGGGTGGTGGCCTACCCGTTCTGGGATTTGTTTAGTAAGTTTATAAATAAGATAAGATTTCTTCGGATTTTTAACCCCGGAGGGTTAGCCACCTAGGATAACCCAAGAAAGTCAGTGCGTCATCGAGGACTGTCTGTCTAATTTCCATTGGGGTCCTTAATCTTGTCCCCCAGGATGCGACCCACACCAGTCGACTAACAACCCAGGTACCTATTTGCTGCTAGGTGAACATGCCAACAGGTGTAAGGAAACACATCGAAATGTTTCTACCCGCCGGGAATCGAACCCGGGCCCTCCGTGTGTGAAACGAGAGCAAAGGTATTTCAAAGGTAAAGGTATATCTAGCCACCAGACCACCGGGCCACCCCGGTTACATAGATTATCATACATAGTAGCATATGTATAGGTTAGGTAAGGTTCGTCAGGAAACAGGACGTATAGAGAAAGTAGGATAACCCTAAAAAAGTCAGTGACTTATTTCCATTGGGATCCATTTGAAATTGTGCTAAGATTCTGCGAGTCATGAAAGAGTAGTGTAGAACATTAAACACACTCCAAAGTGTTTCTCATGTCTTGTCTTATTGACGAAAATTTGGTACTGAGTTTTTAATATTTAAAAAGCATGGCACTGTTGATTGGAATTACGGAGGTAAGCTGGATGCCTGGGCTTCAAGTATTGATTTTTGTGTATCTTGCTGCTAGTACTAGGTCATGGTGTACGTCGGGCAACATCCTAGCCTCCCCAGAGATATTCTTAACACCAATATAAGCACAGTCCAAACGATACTAATATAAATACAGTTCAAAAGATACTGATATTAACGCAATTCAAAATATATTGATATAAACATCGTTCAGAAGATACTGATATAAACACGGTTCAGAAGATACTGATATAAACACAGTTCAAAAGATACTGATACACAGTTCAAAATATACTAATATAAACACAGTTCAAAAGATATACACCAACTCACTTCAAGCCTAGTCTTATCTAAGGTACTCTACCACTCACCAGTAGGCCACACACAACAGTTGGGTAACACCCAGATTTCTATTTGCTGCTATATGAACAGGGGCAACAGATGTAAGGTGACTTGACCCGCCCAATGTCTCTACTTCCCGAGATTGAACAAGGATTCTTTGGTTTTGAGCCGAAGGCTTACCACCAAGCTACGTTGTTTTATACATGTTGCTTCCCTCTCCTAACTTTAATTTACCTTTCCGGAGTGGCGAGATGTTGAGCAGGCTGAGTGCTGCAGTGCTGGATTACCTTACCCAAGTGTTGGAGTTGGGGCGGCAGTAGTGCCTGACTGAGAACCAAACAACTAATTTTTTAGGCGTAAGTAGCGGGGAAATTTATCATTTCGTCAAAATTTTGCTGCACCTTGTAGCTTATGACTATGAACGAATTATAGATAATTTAAATTTCAGCAGCTTCGTATCATCCTTTTGTGGACGATACTAAAATAACCATGAAAATCGCCTTGGCAGAAGACACGGAAAATTTGAAAGCAGATATCAGCACTGTCTTCCAGTGGGCAATAGAAATTAACATGATGTTCAATGGTGACAAATTCCAAGCTCTGAGATATAGAAATAACTAAATGTATTTCGGTCGTTGAGTGATCCGTAAAAGTTATCCCAGTATCCAGTAATCCCAGCCCCGTCAACCTCATTATATGCAAAAGGACTAGAAGTTATAATTAATAATATATAAATGAAAGAAAATTGAGGGCCTAGTCGTATATCTACATACTCCCCAATATACTGTAGTGAGAGACGGAGGCAGTCTAAAATAGAACCAGTGAAAAGCAGGGTAGCGTATAATAAGTGAACATTGTGCCAACACCCGTGGTCCAAGGCTATTAAATCTACTACCCGTAGATATCAAATATTGCTTCAGTAAGTGTGGAAGTCTTCAAGAGGAAAATGTATTGCTACCTCTGCCAAGTGCCACAGCTGCCAGGCTGTGATAGCTATGTGGGACCAGGCTGCTAATAACAAGAGCCTGGTGGAAAAGTCAATCAACAAAAAAGCCTGTCCTCGGGCTGGGCTACGAGGATACAACTTTCGAAACCGATCACAGGTATATCACAGATATTTGTAATTAGTCATGATAAAAGCAACTTTGTATTTATTGAAATCATCGAGGTCAACTCGTCATCATCTATTGTTACACGTTCTTGCCCTGCTATAATAGTAGGTTGGTAGACAACAACCATCTAGGCAGGTATCCTCATGCAGTGTAAGTGGGAAATGGAATCTCTTAAAAATGTTTTACAATTCTGGCAATATTGTTGGTTACTCTTGTTTTTGTCTCCTGAAAATTTAAGATCGCATACATCTTTAAAATTTCGACTTGCATCAATTTTACACTAGTCTTTACTTGTCTGTGTGTTTCCAATTGTATTCTGTAATATTTCCTTTTCGATTTGCGAGGCCTTGTCTAAGACCTTGCCACGGAGGCAGTGGTTCTTAGAAGTGTTTAAAGGCAATTTTTCATACCCTTATAGATATGGGTAAGACCGAATTAAAAGTAAGGGAAGGAACACAAGCGAGTTGGTAACGTGCTTGTGAGTGTAGGCAGTCGTATGTGCAGTGTTGCCTGCTTTGTCTGTGTTTTTGTGTGTACACGTTCTCATATAGTTCGTTTGTAGTAGTAGTAGTAGTAGTAGCAGTTACTAGTTATCAAAGGCACTTGTCGATAAACACTTGGCCTGTTGAGTGGTGTGCGCGTGTGTGTACTCACCTAATTGTGGTTGCAGGAGTCGAATCATAACTCCTGGCCCCGCCTCTTCACTGGTCACTACTAGGTCACTCTCCCAGCTCCGTGAACTTTATCATACCTCTTCTTAAAGCTATGTGTGGATCCCGTGTGTGCGTGCGCGCGCACGTCCGCCATTTAAATAAAGGTTTTTGAGGGAGTTGTTTGTTATACGGAGGTGTGTGGAATGCTGGTAGGGTAAGCTTAATAGGTAGGTTCCCTCAAATTGTTGGCAGTATATGTGGCTTGTGGTCGTATTGACAACTTGGCCACTATTGGGAACACTGTGTGTTGTTGTTGCCAGGTGCTGCCACAAGCCTGCATTAATCTGGCCACACACCAATTCCTTCCTCTCACACCAAGCGTGAAAAACGTTAAGTTTTCCGGGCGACACACCGCCGCCAGACGTGTAGCACTCCCCCCCCCATCCTTTTTTTTTTTAATTTGTATATATATGTGTGTTGTTTGTCTTCACTTGGATTGCTCAGAAACTGGCGCACATGCATGCGGTATAAAACAATTACTGTCCCTATCGTAAGCCACTCATTTAATTGTTGTCAAGTAATAAGGAAATATGGGTTAATATTCGTTAACCTGGCAGAAAATTTCGTGCAATTCGTGTGAAACTTCGCCCTAATTGAAGAACACGTTTATGGATGACATTGTTGGTTGATACTGAGTAGCTGGGGACGACAGCTGGTGTTGATGTTAAGTAGTTGGGGACGACAGCTGGTGTTGATGTTAAGTAGTTGGGGACGACAGCTGGTGTTGATGTTAAGTAGTTGGGGACGACAGCTGGTGTTGATGTTAAGTAGCTGGGGATAAGAGCTTGTATTGATACTAAGTATCTGAGGAGGAGAGTTGGTGTTAATGCTGAATAGCTGGGGACAAGAGTGAGCATTAAGTGATATTTAGTGGTAGTCAAAACAAGTGCTGCCATCTTGGTATCAGTGGTGGTTGTAGTTGTCAACATAGTTGTTACTGTAGGCAACACTCCAGGGTAAAGTGGAAATTTGTTAAACCTTTTGCACTAGTAGAATGCTGGTGTTTTGTATACGGGCAGAATGGTGGTGTTTTTCTGTCTCATTTATTTGGAGGGTGTTCCGAGGGTCAACGCCGCCGCGGTCCAGTCCTTGACCAGGCCTTCCTGTGGATCAAGGCCTAATCGACCAGCCTGTTAATGCTGTGCGCCCATAATCCAAAGTACAAACCATAGCCCGGCTGATCGGGTACCGATTTTAGGTATCTGTCCAGTTCCCTCTTGAAGGGAGCCAGGAGTCTATTGGTAATTTCCCTTATGCATGGTGGGAGACTGTTGAACAGTCTTGGCCTCCGGACATTTATTGTGTTTTCTCTTAGTGTACTCATGGCACCCCAGCTTTTCATTGGGGGTATATTGCATGGTCTGCCTAGTATTTTGCTTTGGTAGAGAGTGATTTGTGTGTGTAGATTTGGGACCAGTCACTAGGATTTTCCAGGTGTAGATTATGATGCATCTCTTCCCTGCGTTCCAGGAAGTACAAGTGACTCCAAACGTTCCCAGTAATTAAAGTGCTTAACTGAAGTTATACGTGCAGTGAAGGCTCTATATACATTCTCTAGATATGCGATTTCATCTGGTTTGAATTGAGCTGTTAGTGTACAGCAAAATTCCAGCCTATTCCTGGAGAGGGTTTCGGGGATCAACGCCCCCGCGGCCCGGTCTGTGACCAGGCCTCCTGATGGATCAGGGTCTGATCAACCAGGCTGTTACTGCTGGCCGCACGCAAACCTACGTACGAACCGCATCCCGGCTGATCAGGTACTGACTTTAGGTCCCTGTCCAGAGCCTTCTTGAAGACAGCCAGGGGTATATTGGTAATCCCCCTTATAAATGCTGAGAGGTAGTTGAACAGTCTTGGGCCTCAGACACTTGTGTTGTCTCTTAGCGTATTCGTGGCGCCCCTTCTTTTCATTGGGGAAGATGTTGCATCTCCTGCCCATTATTTTGCTTTCGTAGGGAGTGACTTTCGTGTGCAAATTTGGGACTAGTACCTCTAGGATTTTCCAGAGAGAACAAGTGATTTTAATTAAAAATAATCATTATTGGCTTGGCATCCCTTGTTTTGAAAGTTCTCATTATCCATCCTATCATTTTCCTCGCAGATGTGATACCGGCACTGTTGTGATCCTTGAAGGTGATATTCTCTGACATTAATACTACTCCCAAGTCCTTCACATTACTTTTGCGCTCTATTGTGTGGTTAGAGTTTGTGGTATACTCCGTTCTGCTATTATTTCCTCAAGTTTTCTATAACGAAGCAACTGAAATTTGTCCTCTGGGAACATATTGTTTTCCGTTGCCCATTGGAAAACTTGGTTTATATCAGCTTGGAAATTTACCGTGTCCTCATTGGATGATACTCATGCACATTCTAGTATCGTCTGCAGAAGACACAGTTTACATCTCTGTCTATATTCAGCATCCACTTATACTGTGCTTATATTCAGCATCCACTTATACTGTGCTTATATTCAGCATCCACTTATACTGTGCTTATATTCAGCATACACATACTGTACTGTACTTTATTCAGTGTACATTTACACTGTACTTGTATAAGTGTACACTTGTACTGTACTTATATTCAGTGTACACTTGTACTGTACTTCAGTGTACACTTGCACTGTACGTGTATTCAGTGTACACATGCATTGTACTTGTATTCAGTGTACACTTGCATTGTAATTGTATTCAGTGTACACTTGCATTGTAATTGTATTCAGTGTACACTTGCATTGTAATTGTATTCAGTGTACACTTGCATTGTAATTGTATTCAGTGTACACTTGCATTGTAATTGTATTCAGTGTACAATTGCATTGTAATTGTATTCAGTGTACACTTGCATTGTAATTGTATTCAGTGTACACTTGCATTGTAATTGTATTCAGTGTACACTTGCATTGTAATTGTATTCAGTGTACACTTGCATTGTAATTGTATTCAGTGTACACTTGCATTGTAATTGTATTCAGTGTACACATGCATTGTAATTGTATTCAGTGTACACATGCATTGTACTTGTATTCAGTGTACACTTGCATTGTAATTGTATTCAGTGTACACTTGCATTGTAATTGTATTCAGTGTACACATGCATTGTACTTGTATTCAGTGTACACTTGCATTGTACTTGTATTCAGTGTACACTTGCATTGTAATTGTATTCAGTGTACACTTGCATTGTAATTGTATTCAGTGTACACTTGCATTGTAATTGTATTCAGTGTACACATTTATTGTAATTGTATTCAGTGTACACATGCATTGTACTTGTATTCAGTGTACACTTGCATTGTAATTGTATTCAGTGTACACTTGCATTGTAATTGTATTCAGTGTACACTTGCATTGTAATTGTATTCAGTGTACACTTGCATTGTAATTGTATTCAGTGTACACTTGCATTGTAATTGTATTCAGTGTACACTTGCATTGTAATTGTATTCAGTGTACACTTGCATTGTAATTGTATTCAGTGTACACTTGCATTGTAATTGTATTCAGTGTACACTTGCATTGTAATTGTATTCAGTGTACACTTGCATTGTAATTGTATTCAGTGTACACTTGCATTGTAATTGTATTCAGTGTACACATGCATTGTACTTGTATTCAGTGTACACTTGCATTGTAATTGTATTCAGTGTACACTTGCATTGTAATTGTATTCAGTGTACACTTGCATTGTAATTGTATTCAGTGTACCCTTGCATTGTAATTGTATTCAGTGTACCCTTGCATTGTAATTGTATTCAGTGTACACTTGCATTGTACTTGTATTCAGTGTACACTTGCATTGTACTTGTATTCAGTGTACACTTGCATTGTAATTGTATTCAGTGTACACTTGCATTGTAATTGTATTCAGTGTACACTTGCATTGTACTTGTATTCAGTGTACACTTGCATTGTACTTGTATTCAGTATACACTCGCACTGTACTTATATTCAATGTCTTTCATAATAGTTATTATTCCTATAATGTTTCATTTTCCAGGGTATTTCCAGGTGTGAGAGCAGGAAGCAGGGGCGATCATTCCATGTATCATTAACAGATATTAAAATATATAACATTGAAAATGTAAAACTACCGCTGGAGCACAACACATGATAGAAACACCACTATTAAAGAAGACAATAGAGCACTGCACATACGCTTAGCAGTGTCCTGCGTTGAGTTTTATTATGGTATGCTGGCATGAGGCCATGCTGTGATGACCGCCGCATTAATCAGGCTATTGTTGTGAGTGCCCCCTTCCCTAATGAGGCCACTGAGACGGGCGTGTGTGCCCAACCTTCATACTGCTTCCAATATCTTCAAGGGAGGAGGTGGGGGAGGGGGTGATTTTCTTGAAGGTATCTTGATCGAATGAATTTCCATACGGACTTAGCTCTTTCCCATATTAATAGTAATAATATAATGCAATCAATTTTAGATATACTGTTATTTCTTCTGCTGCTGCAGGAATGGCAGATAGCTGATATATAATAGTTTTAGCGTTAAAGTTGATATGTTGAAGGATTTACCTTCATAGAACTGACAGGGTAAGAGGTGTAAAAGGAACTTTCATGCTCTTCTAGGGACGTGCTACAAGATACACCAGTTTCGCCTGAGGATCAAGATGACCTCCATGATGTTTTGAAGAGTAAACAATAAGTTAGGAGTTCCTGCGTATGATAGTCTCATTCATAAGTCTGTATTTTAACTACAAAATTATTGTAATGTTACGTAAAGTGACATTACAATTATCATCACTGGAGAGGATACAGAGAAGAGCTACCAAGCTGGTACCATCACTGGAGAGGATACAGAGAAGAGCTACCAAGCTGGTACCATCACTGGAGAGGGTACAGAGAAGAGCTACCAAGCTGGTACCATCACTGAAGAGGGTACAGATAAGAGCTACCAAGCTGGTACCATCACGAACCTGACATGTTAGGTCAGGTTCATGATTACATGTCTAGCACTCAGTGAGATCGTTAGGGGAGGGCTATAGCATAGAATACTCCCAGGTAAGACCCGTGTGGGTGAAAGGGAGATTTTGGATAGTGGAAAATAAGTAGGGGAGAGGAAGGGATAGGAGAAAGGAGAGAAAGAGTCGGGGCTAAACCCAGCTGCATGGCGTTGGTCGGCAAGGTAGATGGAATAGTTGTTTGACCGTTCTGACTGCAATGGCAGAACCGGTCAGGGTTTAGGGTGGCAAAGGACCCTCGTACAGGTGTCACCCAAGCGTCATACGCAAGTTTGCTGATGTCTGTTTCTCAATGCAATGATATGGGTTGGAGAGGGAAACATGGGAAGCTGGCTTGGTAAAAAAGGATGTCTTTAAAGTCCACCCCTGCAGAGGGCAGAACAGAAGTTGAGATTAGAGGTTAGGAATAGAGGTTAATTAATAGAGAAGGGGAGGAGCAGGATTGTATAGGGATTGGAAGAGGTTTAGTGTTATCTGGCCGTCTAATTATTTCGTCGAGGTAGGTTGTCCATGTGTCTTGGTGGGTTTCTAGTCAGTCAATCTGTCTGTCACTGAGTTCTTTTCAGAACACGTTCAGCGCCGGGGTGCCAGTCCAGACGCGGAGAGACTCGCTTGTAGCACAGTCGTCCCACGCCACGCCCAGCATCCACCGCAATGCACGCCCATGCCACGCACAGCATCCACCGTAATGCACGCCCACGCCACGCCCAGCATCCACCGCAATGCACGGTGCTGAATTCGCTGCAGTTTCAGGACATTAGTCTTTGCAGCAAGAGAAAGAGCAAGAGGTGTATATGTGACAAGTGGCCGTATAGTCACCCAAGGGCAGAACTGGCCATAGCTCTTTTGGCGTTTATGTGAGTGTGTATTCTAAGACTGGAATCCAGGTTAACTTCTTGGACAATGGTGTTGAGTGTTCGTGGGAGGGGTGTTCTTGTAGTGGTGGTTCTTAGTTCGACAGGTAGTGGTGGGCGTCCTTTTGGGAAAAAGTAATCTTAGATTTATTGGCATTAGTTTTAATGCGCCAAAGAATCTCTCAGACACTGATCCTGTCTACCTGGCGTTGTGTTCTGAGTGATAGATATCTGCATTGTTCATGTGCAGTGAGTTGTGTGATGTCATCAGCATATGCTAGTGTGTGTTGTGATGTGCGGGGTCTGGAATGTCGTTCGTGTAAAGGATGTATAGAGTAGGGGAGAGCAGTGTCTTGGGGTACTGGGAGGGCTTATACCTGAAGAAATCGTTAGGGAGGGGCTTTAATGCCCAAAACAGGTAAGCTCATCTTTAGTTAGTGAAATGTGGGATAACAAAAACTGAATAGGAGAAAATCTCTAACTACAGTACCAGTTGTTCTTGTTAATAGTCATGGGTACGTCAGTTAGCAGTTATATCGAATGTGGGTGTAGGCAGAGACAACAACTAAAAAACTGCTGTGTTAGTGATGCAGCACGCAGTCAGAGGTTTAGGCACGACATTCTTTTTTTTTGTTTGTTTGCACAACTGTCACGCTTATTTTAAGGACTCAGGACTGTTGACAATTCCACTTACATAAACATTGGGATGTGAAACGTACTGTACTAAATTATTAAACTCAGAATTGTGCTCACGTCTGAAATATTGTTCTGTACTCACAGTGTTGTTCAAGGGAAGAGGGGTAGCAAAGGCCTTTTACTGCCCGCATAGAATCAAAAACCCTCTCAACTACTGGGAATGCGTTACAGCACTTGTAATGTTTTCTGTAAAAGAGAGTGAGACCTGATAATATTTACGTGGAGCAGGTTTCCAGTGTTCACCTTACTGGTGTGAGAGAGTAAGTGGAAGTAACTGTGACCACTTTTAGTTATCTTCTGGAGGTTGCTTCACCCTTGCAGCCCGGCCTAAGACCTGGTCATCCAGGCTTTTCCTGTTAGTGGCCTCTTGGCCCCCATAATTCCCGTATTCATTTTGCATTTTTTCCTGTTTTCTTTTATTTTTACCTGATGAAGGATCCCTATTGATCCGGAACTGGTATATTCCCCCACAATGTATCACATATAGAATATGACAACAGCGCAATGCGAGTGTGCTCAACTTTGTTGAAAAAAAAAAGATGGGATGCTACCTACCACTACGCTCCACCCTCGCATTGTGTGTGTGTTAGTTACCATTTTGTCCTAGGCACATGTCAATTAGACACTAGGCCTGTTGTATATATGTGTGTGTGTATGTGTATGTAAGGAAACACTTCGAAATGTTTCTGCCCCACCGGGAATTGAACCCGGTCCCTCCGTGCGTGAAGCAAGAGCTTTACCCACTAGGCCACCGGGGTGTGTGTGTGTGTGTGTGTGTAAGTTCAGAGCACCAGTGATAAAACATCTACATTTATCTCCACTGATAATTATCGATGACACTACGTCAGGTGTTAAGATTATTTGTATAACCATATTTAAGTTTACCTTTAGGGGAAAAGGTAATGTGTGCTGTTTAAAAACAAGAGTAAAAAAAAAAGTTTAAAAATAGCAGCGTTGGAGTTTAGGTGGGTTGGCAGCCAGATGCAAGTAGTATTTGTTGTGGCAGTTTTATCTAGGCCGAAGCAAAGTGTGGAGAGCCAGTGTGATCTGAGTGAAGAGCGCAGGTACCCTACATATTTGTACCCAGTACAGGTACACTGTGATTCACGAATTCGTAATACGATTGCAGACACATCACACAACGGGTGGGTCTCGAACCCATGGCAGGGGAGTTCTAAAACTCACAGGCCAGTGTGCTAACCACTGGATCAGCCTGCTGTAAAGTTGGACGAAAACTATTAGTCCAGTGGTTAACACACTGGCCTGTTAGTTTCAGGACACGCCTGCCATGGGTTCGATTCCCACCTATTCTGTGATTTACAATGTAAACTTGGTGAGTGGCGGCACGCTAGGTGTCTGTACCCATCTCAGGTACACTGTGAGCTTAGTGAAGAGTGGTGGCACGCTAGGTGTCTGTACCCATCTCAGGTACACTGTGAGCTTGGGGAAGAGTGGTGGCACGCTAAGTGTTTGTACCCATCTCAGGTACACTGTGAGCTTGGGGAAGAGTGGTGGCACGCTAGGTGTCTGTACCCATCTCAGGTACACTGTGAGCTTGGGGAAGAGTGGTGGCACGCTAGGTGTCTGTACCCATCTCAGGTACACTGTGAGCTTGGGGAAGAGTGGTGGCACGCTAGGTGTCTGTACCCATCTCAGGTACACTGTGAGCTTGGGGAAGAGTGGTAGTACGCTAAGTGTTTGTACCCACTTTGGGTACAGCATAAACTATTTACAAAACAACTTGACAACCAGTATCAGACGCTATCTAACTATTTTATATTATCAAAAGTCTCATAGCTACAGCTGTCACTACATAAGTGTCTTATCTTGAGTGGTTGTAGGGACACGTACAGGCACACATGCACGCACTCACACTTAAAACTTTGCATACTTCTCAGTAGAGACGCTTTGTTTTTTTTACATATCTTTGAATTTACAAGCTGTAAGTTATGTCCTGCTCATTCCAAAGCCCGTACCTGTGGTATATGATTTCGAGAGCTTTTTTATTTTATCAGCCAAACCTTTGGCTTAGCTTGTTGAGTGCCTTGTTACCCAGGCTTTTGCTATTAGCGTCCCACTGACATCCTTCCTATTCCCACAGTAAGTTTGATCTGACATTTGGCTGAGGTAGTGAACCAGTTTCCTTTTGAAAACTTGTACATTTGTTAGGGCAGTATTTTGATATATGCTGGTAGCAGATTGAAGAATCTAGGATCATGGATGTTGACACAGTGTTCTCCTATCGTGCTCATGGTGTCCCTCCTTTTCACCGGATTTATAGTACACGTCCTCCCATCTCTCTTACTCAGGTATAAGAACATAAGAACATAAGAATGGAGGAACACTGCAGAAGGCCTACTGGCCCATACAAGGCAGGTCCATATCAAAACCACCACTACCTAAGAATTTATTCCCGTACTCACGACACCAATCAAACCCAGCCCCTCCCACTCATATATTTGTCCAATCTCTTTTTAAAGCCACCCAAGGTCCTAGCCTCTATCACATTGAACTTCATCTGCCACTTTTCAGACCAAGACATTAATTTATCCAAATCCTCCTGGAGTTCATTGGTATCCTCCTCAGAATGAATTATACGGCCTATTTTTGTATCATCAGAAAATTTACTCATGTCACTTGCAATTCCTTCATCAAGGTCATTTATGTAAATTATGAACAACAATGGGCCCAAAACTGATCCTTGTGGAACGCCACTGGTGACAAATCCCCATTCAGATTTGACCCCATTAATGGAAACTCTCTGCTTTCCTATATTCAAATCAGGGGATAAGTCCATTCCATCAAATTACCGTCCAATAAGCCTCACGTCTATAGTAGGCAAATTATTAGAATCAATTATAGCTGATATTATCAGAAGTCACCTTGAAGAACATAATTTGATTAATGAATCTCAGCATGGGTTTACGAGAGGTCGTTCCTGCCTGACAAATTTACTGACGTTTTTCAATAAAACATTTGAGGCAGTAGACAGTGATAAAGAATATGATATAGTTTACTTGGATTTCAGTAAGGCCTTCGATAGAGTACCTCACAAGAGACTCTTAAGAAAGGTGGCAGCTCATGGTATAGGAGGTAAAGTTCTAGCATGGATAGAGGCATGGCTTACCAATAGAAAGCAGAGAGTTTCCATTAATGGGGTCAAATCTGAATGGGGATTTGTCACTAGTGGCGTTCCACAAGGATCAGTTTTGGGCCCATTGTTGTTCATAATTTACATTAATGACCTTGATGAAGGAATTGCAAGTGACATGAGTAAATTTGCTGATGATACAAAAATAGGCCGTATAATTCATTCTGAGAAGGATAACAGTGAACTCCAGGAGGATTTGGATAAATTAATGTCTTGGTCTGAAAAGTGGCAGATGAAGTTCAATGTGGACAAGTGTAAGGTGCTTGTCGTTGGTAATGAAAATATCCCTCGAATTTATAAACTAGGTGAAGTTGAGCTTGATCATACAGAATGTGAAAAGACTTGGGAGTCATGGTAAGCAGAAATCTAAAGCCAAGACAACAGTGCCTAAGTGTGCGCAATAAGGCTAACAGATTACTAGGATTTATTTCAAGAAGTATAAGCAACAGAAGTCCAAAGTTATTTTACAGCTCTATACATCACTAATGAGACCTCATTTGGATTATGCAGCTCAGTTTTGGTCTCCTTACTACAGGATGGATATAGATTCATTGGAGAACATACAAAGAAGAATGACTAAAATGATTTACAGTATAAGAAATCTCCCGTATGAAGATAGACTTAGAGCGTTGAATCTCCACTCTCTGGAGAGACGTAGAATGAGGAGATATCATCGAGGTGTACAAGTGGATGATGGGCATAAACAAAGGAGATATTAATAAAATACTGAGGATATCGAACCAAGTAAGAACGAGAAATAACGGATTTAAATTGGATAAATTTAGATTTAGAAAGGACATAGGCAAGTACTGGTTTTCGAACAGAGTTGTAGATGCGTGGAACAATCTTCCGAGTACTGTGATAGAGGCTAGGACCTTGGGTGGCTTTAAAAAGAGATTGGACAAATATATGAGTGGGAGGGGCTGGGTTTGATTTGTGTCGTGAGTACGGGAATAAATTTTTAGGTAGTGGTGGTTTTGATAAGGACCTGCCTTGTATGGGCCAGTAGGCCTTCTGCAGTGTTCCTCCATTCTTATGTTCTTATGTTCTTATGTAAGCCATGCCTCTATCCATGCTAGAACTTTACCTCCTATACCATGAGCTGCCACCTTTCTTAAGAGTCTCTTGTGAGGTACTCTATCGAAGGCCTTACTGAAATCCAAGTAAACTATATCATATTCTTTATCACTGTCTACTGCCTCAAATGTTTTATTGAAAAACGTCAGTAAATTTGTCAGGCAGGAACGACCTCTCGTAAACCCATGCTGAGATTCATTAATCAAATTATGTTCTTCAAGGTGACTTCTGATAATATCAGCTATAATTGATTCTAATAATTTGCCTACTATAGACGTGAGGCTTATTGGACGGTAATTTGATGGACTGGACTTATCCCCTGATTTGAATATAGGAACTACATTAGCTATCTTCCACATCTCTGGCACAACACCAGTTAGAACATAAGAACATAAGAACATAAGAAAGGAGGAACACTGCAGCAGGCCTGTTGGCCCATACTAGGCAGGTCCTTCACAATCCATCCCACTAACAGAATAATTGCCAAACCTAATTTTCAATTCTACCCAAGAAATAAGCTTTGAAGATTCTATTAACTCAAGTGAGTCCCACTCAAATCCAACCCTCTCACTCATGAATTTATCCAACCTAAATTTGAAACTACCCAAGGTCCTAGCTTCAATGACCCTACTAGGCAGACTGTTCCACTCATCAACTACCCTATTTCCAAACCAATATTTTCCTATATCCTTTCTAAATCTAAACTTATCCAATTTGAATCCATTATTGCGGGTTCTCTCTTGGAGAGATATCCTCAAGACCTTATTTATATCCCCTTATTAATACCCATCTTCCACTTATATACCTCGATCATGTCTCCCTCATTCTACGTCTTACAAGTGAATGTAATTTTAGGTCTTCAATCTTTCTTCGTAAGGAAGATTTCTAATGCTATGTATTAATTTAGTCATTCTACGCTGAATGTTTTCTAACGAATTTATGTCCATTCTGTAATATGGAGACCAGAACTGAGCTCGTAATCTAGGTGAGGCCTTACTAATGATGTATAAAGCTGTAATATAACCTCTGGACTTCTGTTGCTAACACTTCTTGATATAAATCCCAGTAATCTATTTGCCTTATTACGTACGCTTAGGCATTGCTGTCTTGGTTTAAGGTTGCTGCTTACCATCACCCCCAAGTCCTTCTCGCAATCTGTATGGCTAAGTTCTACGTTATTTAACTTATAAGTGCTTGGGTTATGGACACTCCCGAGCTTCAGAACCTTGCATTTATCTACATTGAACTGCATCTGCCACTTTTCTGACCACGAATTAAGTTTGTCTAAATCTTCCTGAAGTTCTATGACATCTATGTTTGAATCAATTATCCTACCTATCTTCGTGTCGTCGGCGAATTTGCTCATATCACTAGTAATTCCCTCATCAAGGTCATTGATATATATTATAAATAACAATGGGCCTAAGACTGATCCCTGTGGAACACCACTTGTTACAAGTCCCCATTCGGATTTAACCCCATTTATGCACACTCTCTGCTTCCTATTGGTGAGCCATGACTCGATCCATGACAGCACTTTTCCCCCAATGCCATGAGCTGCCACTTTCTTTAACAGTCTCTGGTGCGGTACTCTATCAAAAGCCTTACTAAAGTCTAAATAAACAATATCGAATTCTTTATCGTGATCAACAGCCTCAAAAGCTTTACTGAAGAAGGTTAATAAATTAGATAGGCAGGAACGGCCCTCGTGAATCCATGCTGGGTATCATTAATCAAATTATGGTTATCTAGATGGCTTCTAATAATATCAGCTATAATTGACTCAGTAATTTGCCTACAATTGAGGTCAGGCTTATTGGGCGGTAGTTTGACGGTAGTGACTTGTCCCCTGCTTTAAAAATAGGAATTACATTAGCCATCTTCCACATATCAGACACTACACCTGTTTGAAGAGATAAATTAAAAATGTTAGATATTGGTTCACAGAGTTCCATTTTGCATTCCTTAAGAACCCTTGCAAAAGCTCATCAGGACCCGGCGATTTATTTTGTTTCAGTCGGTCCAGCTGTTTCATAATCATTTCGCTAGTGACTGTGATATTACATAATTTATCTTCTTCTGGGCCTCTGTAAAAATTAATTACTGGGATATTATTAATGTCTTCCTGTGTGAAAACCGAGAGAAAATAATTATTAAAAATAGAGCACATATCATTCTCCTTGTCAGTAAGATGCCCAAAGTTATTTTTAAGGGGACCTATCTTATCCCTAACTTTTGTTCTATAAACCTGGAAAAACTTTTTGGGTTAGTTTTTGAATCCCTAGCAACTTTAATTTCATAGTCCCGTTTAGCTTTTCTTATTCCCTTTTAACGTCCCTCTTAATGTCAGTATACTGATTTATAAGATGACCCTCACCTCTTTTTATGCGCCTATAAATTCCTTTCTTCTGCCCTAAAAGATATTTGAGCCTATTATTCATCCATTTTGGGTCATTTCTACTTGATCTAATTTCTTTATACGGGATAAATGTTCTTTGGGCAGCCTGTATAGTGTTAAGAAAACTGTCATATTGATACCTCTCTTCTTCACCCCAGTCCACAGTTGATAAGTGTTCTCTAAGTCCATTATAATCTGCTAAGCGAAAATCTGGGACCATTACTGAATTATCCCTACTATCATACATCCATTCAATGCTAAAGGTAATTGACTTGTGGTCGCTTGAGCCGAGTTCCTCTGTAATTTCTAAATTATTAACAAGGGTTTCCTTGCTTGCCAGAACCAAGTCAAGTAGGTTATTTCCCTTGTAGGTTCTGTTACAAACTGCTTCAAAAAGCAATCCTGAACTACTTCTAAAAAGTCGTTAGATTCTAAATTCCCTGTCATGAAATTCCAATCAATCTGACTAAAGTTAAAGTCCCCTAGAATTACTACGTTATCGTGTCTTGTGGCCTTAACAATTTCCTCCCAAAGTAGTCTCCCTTGTTCCCTATCTAAGTTTGGAGGACGGTAAATCACGCCTAAAATCAATTTTTCACACCCTCTGAAAATTCTATCAGCAGACTCTGTATGTGTTAATTCAGACTTTATACCCGTTTTATGCAACAATTTAAATGATCACGGACATAGAGTGCCACCCCACCCCCTTTCCCGATACTTCTGTCTACTTGGAACAATTTAAAACCCTGAATGTGACATTCGGCAGGCAAGTCCCGATTTTTCATATTAAACCATGTCTCAGTTATTGCAAAAACATCAATATTACCCGTACTTGCAACTAATCTCAACTCGTCCATCTTATTCCTAGCACTAGACTATTGGTGTAATATATATTTAGAGACCCTCCTTTCTCTTTACCCTTCCTGCTCATCTCTGTTTTTCCACTATACCTATTACTGTCCTTGTCATCTAGTGTCACTAGCTTTCCACTATCCACCTTATTCTGCCTATTACTAGTTCTCCTACAACTTATAATATTACTACACTGGGACTTCTCTGTTTTCCCCAAAACCCATACCACTAACTATTTCTAGTTTAAAGCCCTAACAGCTCCCTCCACTGCAGTTGCCAGTGCCCCCACCCCAGACCTGGATAAGTGAACCCCATCCCTGGCATACATGTCATTTCTGCCATAGAAGAGGTCCCAGTTGTCAATGAATGTTACTGAATTTTCCTTACAGTATTTGTCCAGCCAGCAATTGACACCAATTGCCCTGGACAGCCATTCATTTCCAACTCCTCTCCTTGGCAAAATACCACATATGACAGGGTTCCCACCCTTCTTCCTAATTATGTCTATTGCTGACCTAAACCTGCTAGTCAGGTCCTCACTCCTACGTCTGCCAACATCGTTGCCTCCAGCACTGAGACAGATAATAGGATTGCTCCCATTACCTCTCATGATGTCGTCCAGACGGCTAACAATATCCTCCATCCCAGCCCCAGGAAAGCAAACCCTCTGTCTCCTACTCCTATCAATCAAACAGAAAGCCCTATCCATGTACCTAACCTGACTGTCCCCAACAACAACAATGTTTTTACCTTCCTTTGTGTCTTTCGTCGTGACGCTCCCAGAAGTCGACTCACATTCATCGGGAAGCACGGAGAATGGGTTCGATGTTTCCACAACATTCTCCTGGGTCTTCGTTGTTTCTACCTCTCCACCCGTCCTCTTGAGCCTTAACTTTGTCCCATGCGTTTTAGCCACTGTCCAGGTTCCTTTCCTGGCTTGAGGATTCTCAACAGGAGGATTACTACGAATCCTCTTGTTTTCCTCAGTCAGTCGCTGTATCTCAAGCTTAGCTACCCTCAGTTCTTCCTTCAGCTGCTGGTAGAGTAGCTCAAGAGAGGACATCTTCTTCAGATTGACAGAGAGCACACAAGACACGTCTTCACTGAGTTAAGTCAGGTCCACCACTGAGTTAAGTCAGGTCCACCACTCAGTGTTTAGATTTGGGATCTGATCCTCCAATATCTTCCAGGTATATATTATCAGGTATCTCTCATTCCAAAGAGTACATTTCAAGTACTTGAGGCATTCTTACTAGAACGTAAGAACGAAGGAACACTGCAATAGGCCTACTTTCCCATGCTAGGCATGTCCAATTCATACCCACTTATGTACCCATTATAGTACACGTCCTCCCATCTCTCTTACTCAGGTATGTGTTTAGATTTGGGATCTGATCCTCCAATATCTTCCAGGTATATATTATCAGGTATCTCTCATTCCAAAGAGTACATTTCAAGTACTTGAGGCATTCTTACTAGAACGTAAGAACGAAGGAACACTGCAATAGGCCTACTTTCCCATGCTAGGCAGGTCCAATTCATACCCACTTATGTACCCATTATAGTACACGTCCTCCCATCTCTCTTACTCAGGTATGTGTTTAGATTTGGGATCTGATCCTCCAATATCTTCCAGGTATATATTATCAGGTATCTCTCATTCCAAAGAGTACATTTCAAGTACTTGAGGCATTCTTACTAGAACGTAAGAACGAAGAAACACTGCAATAGGCCTACTTTCCCATGCTAGGCAGGTCCAATTCATACCCACTTATGTACCCATTAAAGTTAAAGTTCTTGCCTCAGTGATGTTCCTGGGAGTTTGTTCCACTCATCTATAACTGTTGCTAAACCAGTACTTCCCATTATCCTTTCTTATCTAAATTTCTCCAATTTTAATTCATTGCTGCAAGTCCTGTCCTGGTTAGATATTTTTAACACACTTCTGTATTTGTATCCCTTTATTCCTGTTTTCCATTTGTACACAGCAATCATAATTCCACTAATATTATGCCTTTCCAAAGCGTGCAAGTTCGGTGCCCTCAGCCTATTTTCTTAGGAAAAGTTTCTAATACATGAAGTCAACTGTCATCCTTCTCAGCAGCGAGCTGACCTGCATAGTGTGAGTTTTCTGTGAACGGTACCAATGATGTCCTCTTTAGAGCAACTGTACCGGCAGTTGGAGGAAGTTGGGAGATACGGCGACTGACTGAGAATCCTGAGGGCAAAGGAAGCTGGACAATGATAGGCAGGAAAGGAACAAAGCTGAACTAGCATTGATAGAACATATTCAGGCTTGTATGTGAACTAGCAATGATGGAACACCTACACTCGGTGTGCCCTAACACACCTTAGTTTAAGCAGGATAATTTAGAGTGGTGGGCAGGATGTTACCATTTCACATTGTTATGGAAACAGAATATAAACGAAATTAATAAAGGAATTTATTCATAGACTATTATTATTGATCATTGAGTACCTATGCCTAGTGCTGGATCAACCAGGCTGTAATTGATGTACGGACAAGCGGATCGCCAGCAGCAACACCCTGGTTGACCAGGTAAGCACCAGACAAATCAGGCCCATAGCCGGGCTGTAGGAGTACACATTTTCCAAATTCATCAAGGGTACAGTGAATGGTGTTAGGGGGTGACAGTGTTACACGCGTCAGTGATGGGCTCCCTCAGTCATTTTTTTCCCGAGAAGACCCACGTCTTCAAGTGACCCCAGAGATAAAAATCCAACGGAGTGAGGTCTTGGCTCTTCGCTGTCCACTCCTCAGGTCCTGTTTGGTAGCCCCAATGGGAAACTTAAAAGGTAGCCTAAACTTTTTTCTCTTCCAAGTTTTTGTTTTCATTTTGCTCATAATTCGAGAACGCCCCATCCAGTCGACTTCCAATTGCCAACTGTTCCAAAAATCAACCAGATTTTTGGAGCAGTTGGCATGTGTAAGTGCCCTATGATGGCAATTGTTGACCCTATAACCATCTTGGAATGACTCGGATACCTTCCAACAGGGAAAATTTGACCATTTTGTTTAAAATGGTGAATTTTTTATCCCCATTAAATCACGTCACATAAATTTGTTTATCTCTTTTGAACGGCTTCAATATTTAATGGCAGATACATCCTAGGGCCAGGGTAGTACCCATTAAGTTTTGTTTTCTTGCAGGCAAATTTGTTGATGTAAAATAGTTAAAAAAAAAAAAAGGTGGAATCGTTGGAATCTGTGCCATAACTGGAGAATGACTCACCTGATTGCCTTAGATTTTCCTGAACACAAGACTCACACTGTAGATGAATGGTTCACAGAACCGACGAGTTGGTAAATTAGACACATATGTGTCTAATTTACCAAGACTCACACTGATGTTAGGTGGTTCAAGTCCCAATTTGTTAGTTTTATTGAATAAATAGTGATATTTTTATTCATTAAGGAATACTTCTTATGATTGGCTTCAAATTGATGATGATGAATTTTGTTGGAAGAATGGTACCCCCTATAAGGTACGAATTTAAATTGTAATGAACATTAAAAAAAAAACGAGCTGTGGTTTGTTGGATTGCGTGCGGCCGGTAGTAACAGCCCCGTTGATCAGACCCAGATACACCGCTAGGCGTTGACCCCGGAACACCGTCCAGATATATCAGTTACTATTATTATAATCATGGGTTAGCGTTAAACCCGTAGGGATTATACAGCATCCGTGGGGGATGGAAGGTATTCAGACTCAGTTCAGGGAACTGGAGCACAGATCCAATTCCCTAGATCAAGAGCCCCTCATCAGCGTCAAGGAACCTCCCTTGAGGGGTATATCAGTTATTGAAAAACAGTTTTTCTGATCAGCTTTAAACTTTATTATAGTCTGTTGGTTACTTTGAAATAAACGGGAGAAAAAAACAGAAGTTATATAAATGGGAGAAAAAATTGATCAATTATTTTTTATCCACTTTGAACACTGACATGAATCCTCATGAACTGTATTAGTAAATTTTAGAGGAATCATTATCTAGTATTTGCCAGGCACCTTCGATATACCTTTGATGAGTATAGAAAGTTTTTCTACCAGAGCCCGGCCCTGGGCTAGAATCGTCTGGTGCTTGCCTGGTCAACTAGGTTGTTGCTGCTGGTGGCCTGCGGGCCCACATAGCCATCACAACCTGGTTGATCCGACACCTGGATCAGCAGTGTTCCTGATATCTTCTAGTGAGATGTTGAATAGTCTGGGACCCCGGATGTTGATACAGGGCTCCCTTATTGTCCCCACCGCACCCCTGCTCCTCACTGGGTTTATTTTACACTTCCTCCCATATCTCTCACTCCAGTATATGGTTGCAGTCTTGAGGCTTGCAATACAATATTCACATAAGGGGAGTGACCTGAGAGTACGGGTATGCCAGCCAGGCCCAGTGGCCTGGCTGGCAAAGCTCTCGCTTCACACGCGGAGGGCCCGAGTTCGATTCCCGGAGGGGTGGAAACATTTCGACGCGTTTCCTTACACCTGTCCTGTTCACCTAGAAGCAAATAGATAGGTACCTGGGTGTTAGTCGACTGGTGTGGGTTGCATCCTGGGGAACAAGATTGAAGACCCCAATGGAAATAAGACAGACAATCCTCGATGACGCACTGCTTTTCTTGGGTTATCCTGGGTGGCTATCCCTCCGGGGTTAAAAATCCGAACGAAATCTTATCTTAAGGAGCTATGTTGCATCTCGAGACTCCGGGTACTGATAGTTTTTTCACTTTGTTATATTACTCAGCACTGTAGTACTACAGTAGGACTGGAGTTTCTAACACATTTGAATACCAGTTTACCCCCCTCTTCCCTGGAAGCGACTTTCAGCTGTCCGTTAACACTAAGAACCTATTTTTTACTGCTAGGTGGGCAAGGGGCGGAAGGAAAACTTGCTCTTCCATTTCGTTGGTCTGGGAGGTCTGAGCGCTTGAAGAGATAATGCGAAGTTGTTTTTATGACTGGTAAAAGAATACAGACTATATTTGTCCCGACCCAGTTATCTCTACTGACTTGAAAAAGCTTGAAACAGAAGCGGAACGTTACCAGTAATATATGTTACCATGCTGCACGTTAATATCTTTACAATAGTTTTGTTTTTACTTTAGCTATATCATTTTTACCTTTTTAATGTTAAATTCAATATTTGCTGTTAAATTTTCAGAATTACTATTTTTCGCTTTCTTGTAGCAGATTTCCCTGTGGTAAATCTATCCACATTATAAATGAATTGTAATTCACTTTACACAATGTATTCCAAGATCAGTTTTATTAGAAGGCTGAGGCGAATTCAAACTATATGAGTAAAATGACTTAATATGGAAAAAGGCCATTTATAACTGTTATTAAAATTTGCATGAGTAAAGCAACGACAAAATTTCGTTTCAAATTTCCATGAATGTATAATAGATGATGTAAAGAGCATGGAGATGGTGAGCTTGACGAGTCATATAAGAGTGTTGAAGTGCTGCCAGAAGCGTGTACGAGTGATCTCTATTGTGAAAGTTTGGGTGCACGACGCTCGTAGAGGGGCAGGGAGGGAGCTGGCAAGGACAACCAGCCTGGTTCTAGGCGTCCTTCCACTCTCTCTCTCTCCTCTAGTAGCACATTGCGTTGTATTCGGGTTTACTAAAAAAAATCTTTTTCTCTTCCTAGCCACTCTTCTCCCCCCCCCACAACTCCCTCCCAACCCAGTGTAAGTAATGTAATACAGTTCAGTGGTGCCCAACTTACCAGGTGTAGCTTAGTATAAGTGAAACACTGGTTCATGTTGTTCAGTCTGGTTATCCAGAGACTAGTCTTGTATATTCTTTCTTAGGCATGTATTGTTTTAAAATGTCGAGAGGCCATTACAACAAGGGTCCTGCATTGTTTATGTATATATGTACAACATTACACATTCTTAGATATACGATGTGGAAATCTCCTCTTTTCTCTCCTACATATAACCTTTCTTGTTCCCATTCTGTGATGGAGATGACTTTATAAAAATTACGCTTCTCGTGTGTGTGAAATAAACAATCCTCACAGATGGTAATTCCAACTCTGTATGATCCTAGTGTGTTTAGGGCTTCTTTATTATTATAATAATAATACTGACCCCATATGGAATACTTGACGATATCTTCATTGCCATACTGATGTTTCTCATCTCAGGCTGACAGATTTCGGTACTATGAATGAAACTCATCCTGTATGATGGAATATGACTGGTAAACAGTTTTTGTTCCCACTGTGTAACGGGTAGCAGCGCATTGCGTATTTATCCAGTTGTGCTATATAAAACAATCTACTCTCTTCCAAACCCCCTCCTCTCATTTAAAACAATCCATTCTCTATCCCCTCTCATTTAAACAATCCACTCTCCCCCTAACCCCTTTCTTTCATTTAAAATTGCAGTCCACTCTCCCCCAAGCCCCCTCTTATTTTTGTCGCGAGTGTGCGTGTGTAGGTGCACGTGCTATTTCTCCTGCCTAAATGTGACCCAGGAAGGTCCACACTTCAGATGGTGCCAACATCAGATGCTGAAGGGGCCGTTTGTTGGCACTTGCCATGCAACAGGTGGTGGGTACTGATGTGTGGGCGCGCAAACTCCTGTGTAAGCACACGTACGAACTCGCGTGCACACCATCGCGCTCACCTCCACGTTAACACCATCACGTTCACATAACTCATGCGTGCGCGCACACACAAGTCTGACAACACGCTACATTATTAGTCATAAATTTAAGAAAAAAATATTTGAAAGAAAGGCTGAAGAGAGGAAAGCCTGGGTGACTGATTAGAGAAATATGATGACCAAATACAAAGTCTTTATAAAAGGCCTGGCTGGCTGTAAGGAAGACATAATGATTAAATAAAGGTAATGAAAGGTCTGTTTGGCTGATAAGGGAGACTTGATGACAAAATACAAGGTCATAATAGGATACGTCATCGCTGTATGACCCTTGTGGGTTTAGAGCTTGGTTTTGATAATAATAATAGGATACGGGGAAATATATTATTCTTAGTACCAACATCAAGGAGAGTAGTGACCACAGTTGTAATCGGAAGATGGGGGAAACAGCAGCTAAGAGATACCATAAAATTTGTCTTCGTAAATATGTTAAAACACTACGACATCCAAGAGGAGACACCACGAGCACAGCTCTGCTCCTCTAACTATTGCTGATTCATGGCGAAGTACAGAAATGGAAGGGGGTCATACAGTGCCTGGGGAATAAGAGGTTTGATCTCGGGAAAGCTATGGCAGCTCTCTTACTTCAGTATCAAGGGACCCCTAATTGATTGGTCCTGTAGCTTTGTATACAAATAGGTGATAACCACACTCACAAACACGTTCTCGTGCAGGTGAGGATACTAAGAGGGACCTAGAAATATTTCTCAACAGTTCCTGATCAGACGGGTTGTGGTGCTTATGTTGGACTGCGGCGGCGGACACCAATAACTTGATCGATCAGGCCAGTAGCCAGGCCTGGTCTGGAACCGGTCCGGTGACCTGCGGAAGCGACTTACATGGAGTCTCTTTCAGAGGTCCCAGACCAGTCCTCCAGGTTGCTGGCGTTGTCGATCAAGCTGTTAGTGCCCGTTGCCCACAGTCCAACGTATGCACCACAATCCGGTTGATTAAGAACTTTGAGCAATTTGTCGCGTTCCCTCTCGAAGATTGCTAAGGAAGGGTTTGTTGGTAATCCCCCTTATGCATGAAGGGGGAGGGGCGTTGAAGAGTCGTGGTCCCTTAACATTTCCGGAGTTTTCTCTGCACTCATCGCTTTCCTGCTTTTTCACTTAAGGTATCTTGCACCGGTTCCCAAGCCTCTCGTGTTCGTAAGTATTAATTTAGGTATGGAGGTTTGGGACCATTCTCTCCAGGTGAACTGTCAGGGTAAAGACTGTAAAGAGAAAGTAGATTATAATAATAGTGTCCTTAGTGGGCGTGGCTTGGTGCTCATCTAGCTTGGCAGGCAGTGGTCTTGATAGTGTTAAATGTCACCCAGTTTGCCATGCACTTCTTGTTTCGATGTAGCCTGGCTAATATCACTGGTGTATTTTGCTGTCAGGGAAGAATAATGAGAAGGAAGAAGTGCCGAAGGTGGGAGGAAAGTAGTGTTTAACGTATGTGTAACGGAGGAGGGGAGGAGATTTTAGAGAGTTGTGGTGGTGGTGAGGCAGCACGCTTGGGAAGCCGCTGTGAGGAGGCCACGTGGTGCGGGTAACTGCGTAGTTGTTGATGCTGCCGCTGCCGCCTGCCACTACGTACATCCGCACGCGCAACCCCGGCAAGCTAGGCTTCTCTAACGTCACTTGTTTCTCTAACCTGTTTGTCACTATAAGCCGTAATAGGTTAGCTAGCGCACAACAACCATCCACAGGGATGCTACCATATTACCATATGAATAGGCAACGAAAACTCTTGAAAGTTTTTCGCTCTCGCAGGATTACTGATTTTTTTTCCATCTCACGAACACATGAGATGACACTAATCTTTCTAACTTATACTAACATTCAGTAAAAACGAAAATAGTTTATTTTTAATAATTCTTCATAGTTTAGGAGGCTTGATCCGAATCCGAGCCGCAGGGACGATGATTCCCGAAACTAAATCGTGGACTGGGGTCAGCACGGTGAAGCCTCTGGAAATTTCGGGGGTTTATATATAAAAAAATTTATCTCTTACTTTAAAAATCTAAAAAAATGTATTAAGGCTATTGGACTACCACTGCTGGCAAATGAAACCAGGCGTTGCTTTGCAATAAAATCTGTCGTGTTGCTCACACCGTTAAATATTACTATATTTCTATCTTTTTTTTTTAAAGTGCTAGGTTTTTTATAATTTAAATTAAGATCAGTGATGCTCTGCATTCTGCTACTGCGTGTTAGTTGCCGTTTTTAAAGACACTTGTCGATACTTGTGTGTGTGTGTGTGTGTGCTTACCTATTTGTGGTTGCAGGGGTCGATTCAAAGCTCCTGGCCCCGCCTCTTCGCTAGTGTATGTGTGTACAGGATCCTATGTGGTTGCAGGGTCGATTCACAGCTCCTGGCTCGCCTCTTCGCTAGTGTGTATGTATACACACTAGCGAAGAGGCCCCTGCAACTACACGTAGTTGCAGGGGTCGATTTATAGCTCCTGATCCTGTGGGTGGGTGTGGAGAGGCATTACCAATATACTTTGCACACTCAAATTGCAACGTGGCATTTTGATGGGGGTGATACAATCAGTTGTGGTGACCGGGAGGGGATGGGGGAGGTGGGGTTTCCAGTGAGGAATGTGCGCCTTCACACATTCATCTGTCATGTCAGCACCTCAGTTACTGTGACAGTTGTCGTGTCAGCACCTCAGTTACTGTGACAGTTGTCGTGTCAGCACCTCAGTTACTGTGATAGTTGCCGTGTCAACACTTTAGTTACAATGACCGTTGTCATGTCACCCTATATGGGGTGCACAATAAACTAGCCACTTCGGTGGCAAAATCTAAAAAAATCTAATCCTAGCACCTCAGTCGCTGTGAAAGTTATGTCAACGGGGAGGGGGCTGGGGATAGGAAGATAAGCGTACTAGACTGTCATAAAACACGCTACTTCCACTGTCTTGGGAAACTTAAAGCTAATTTAAAATATATGTATGTCATAGTATCTTATTAGTAAAAAATAAGATACCAGAAGTATTGAGCAGTATCCTATACAGTATTTGCTTGTAACAAATAACTTTATAAATATGAAGCACCCAAATATCCTATTTCCTAGGTCTTTCATATAATATCCATACGCTAGATATGGGTGTACAATAAACTAGCCGCTCTGGGCGAAATTTATTTCTGTAAAACTTTTCATTCTGTTGCTTTTGTGCCCGTGACTAGGCATTATCTGGGCCGTTATTAACGACTATGAAAGATTTTTTTATTTCATCTTGGTTATATATATATATATATATATATATATATATATATATATATATATATATATATATATATATATATATATATATATATATATATATTAATTAATATTCAAATGTGAATTTAACGTTGGTTCAATATTTAGATTTTCAGTGTAACTTAAAAATTATTGGCCACATGACTTGCCCGCGGTAATTCTTTGTCACTTGGTTAGTTGCAAGGTTAACTGTACTCGCTGTTTCTGGCGAGTTAGGTCTTCAAGAGCGGCTTGCATTTTTTTGTCTTATACCGTATGATTTACTTAGTCTTTTATGTGGCACCTTGTCATAGGCCTTCTCTAGCGTAAGTTATGGTTTATTCCAGAATTTTTACTTGTTCGTTATAACGGCTTTTATTGTTTTATCTGTACATTAATGTCAAACAGAGAGGATTTATAGTTCACTGCACATTTTCGGTCTTATATATGGGAGTGACATTTGCTAGTTTACAGTCGTTTGGTACTTTGTCCTCTGTATTGTTAAACCGCTGGGTTGTCGATCATCAACGCCTTTTTTTTATATAATGCTTTGTTGAATATTACAGCTAATAGATACGATATTTGGAGTTTTTAATTTTGAGTCAATGGGCCCAGACCAACTTTTTACCAGAAGATATCAGAACCTGCCGGAACAAGTGTAGAAATCTTGAAGAGAAACAGAAAACTTGAAAAGTACCTAGTACCTGTGCCGGTTCAACCGGGCTGTGATGGATATGGGCAAACCTGGTTGACCAGACAAGCCTAGCCCAGGGTCGGGCTGTGGGCGTATGAAAACTTGTAAACTCGTCAAAGGTATATCAATGGTAACAATGCTTATTTTATTAATTTCATATTTAACTTCATTAGATATTTAATATGTCCTATATGTTAATTTCGCTTTTTTAGTTTTTTATTTATTGGACAGATTCTCTTACCCTTTGACCTCTGTTGAAGATTCTATAGTATAATTGTGTATTTAAAGAATTTTTTACGATTAACTTTGATATCAGCTCTACTTTTCGTGTTCGCATTTACTGCATTTGAAATTTGTTTGGCATCATACCTAATATTTTCTATTGTATAATCTTTTAACTTTTTCACTAAGGATTGTTCAGAGGGTTCTGTGTTCATCGTGTTAGCACCTGTGTGTTGTCATCCAGTGTGGCTTTGATTAGTCGCGCCTGTGATATACCTGTGACCAATTTCGTGTTTTTCTCTACCCCTCTCAGCTTTGCCTGACGCCAGGCTTTTCTATTTACTGCTTATTCAATCAAGTTTGTGTTTTGCCAGGAAACAGTAGTGTCTGACATAGATCTTAGTCACAAGATGACCCATTAAGTGGATAAACATCCGCTGGCCCATGGAGCTGGGTTTTCACACTTAAAAATAAAAGATAACTAGGTAATGGATTCTTAAAATGATTCAAATACGTACTAGATAAATGGATCATGGGATGTCAGCAAGCTTTATTCTATTGCACTGCGTCGTTCATGTGGTTGCAGGGACAGGTGTGCCTTGGGCACCTGTCGTAAACGCGTAGCGGCTCTTGTGAAGTGTCTGCACAGGTACTGACGTGATTACCTCCAGTATTTTAAGGTACAGGAACAGAGGTATCAACATAGTGTCCTGCTTCAGAGTTTAATTATATAATTTATTATTAAATTTATAGCGGCTGTACCTCTTACTGTCTCCTTTTGTATCCCATTACATTGTTCTGTCACTGTGAAGAAACATAATATTAAGTACCACATTTTCTCAGTTTCACGTGCTCGTGTGTGTGCTGTCATACGAGGGGGGGGGGAGGTGTATAAAAGACGAGCCCATGTTGCTCTCAAATGGAAAGTAACGGGATAGTAATACGTATATGAGGAAGAATGAGGCGAGACACTGGCACGGCGAGACACTGGCACACCATCTTACCTCACAACATACTAGTGGAGACTACTGAAACTAAGATTTTATTTAATTCCACTTTTCTGAACTTTTACCTTACCACTTGGATAAGTTCTTGCTTATAAGTAGGACACCCGGGAAGATACAAACAACACAGTAAGATACTTGAAATACTGTACTAGAGAATGAGAGCATATAATTAACAAAACTGACTATACCGGGGTTCACCTTCTACGTGGAATATGATTCAGGAGGCAGATCACACCGCAGTCCACCTTCCACCTCTTTCCCCAGATACAGCGAGCTCTGCTCTGCAGCATATTATAATCATGGGGAGCGCTAAACTCGTAGGATTATACAGCGCATGTGGGGGTATAGAAGGTATTCAGGGAACTGGAGCACAGATCCAATTCCCTAGATCAAGAGCCCCTCACCAGCGTCAAGGAATCTCCTTTGAGGGGTTCTGCAGCATAGCTTCCCACCGAATTTCTCTCTGCTTGTCCATGTGACCCGGCGCATCTACTCTCTTTCCTTGGCCTTATTATGTCCAGCATACCCTTTCCCTTCTTCCGGATGTCTCATAACAACCATATGCTCACTCATAAAGATGAGAATGCCGTCCCACAGCCAATGTTCAGGGATTAGTATTTCTGGGACATTACTCGCATCAACAAGGCTGACTTACCTTTAGTGTAGAACATACTATCATTTGAAATTAATATGATTTTTTTTTCATTTTTAACATTCATACCAATTTAAGATTTTTTTTTTTTTATACTTAATAGGTTTTGGGAGGGTATATGCCTGCTCATGCAGCCGGTCACTGGGTCTAGTCTCGTATGTTTTGAGACTGATAGTTTGAATCAAGGAAATTTCTTTTTATTGAGGATTGTATGATAGAGACCGACTCAAAACCTTCAGAGTTTGTCTTGAAGTTTACCCTACACATGACCTTGGTGTTGGTGAGAGATTTTCACTTTAGTGGTTATGTTGGTTACCACTTTGTGCAGCGTCCACGCTATTTTCTACCTACGCATCGAGGAACTGTTGACTTTGCCAACTTGGTAACTGAAGAACACATAGGCAGGTTTTGTTCACACTTAGCACTCTCGGAAGCCTTAGGGAGAGAAAAGTCTTGTAATTCCAACTCTTTTACGAAAGTGTCTCTGACCTGTGACGAGTTCGATTAATGTTTTCAGACTTGTTATACGTTACACGTAGAAATGTATAAGGCTTCTGGAGATGAAAAATACATTAATATACATGTACTTGGTATTTTACGGAATAATTTACCGAGTCATAACTCTGCTGATTAACATTTAACCTGTTAAAAACCTATAGTATTATGCACACTGCATTAAGAGTAAGAAAATAAGAATATTGTGGGTAATCCTAGTCGCTACTAAAAGGAGCACTGTAGAAATTTTTCAGCACATTACCTGAACAAAGGTAGAAATTTTGAAGCGGGGCCACTGCGTCTTACAAGTGTGTGGTTAGCCAGGTTGTCATGGTTATATGGGCTTGCGGGCCGCTAGCAGCAACAGCCGGGTTGATCAGGCAGTCAATAAAGCCTAGCTTCAGGCCAGACTGCGTACACATTTTTGGTGAGGCCTCGTGTCATTACGATTTCGTGAGTGAGACTCGTGTTTTTATTTTAGTATCATTCACAGCCTCTTCCTCTGCATTATTCTCAGCTTCCCTTTTCCTCTACACCACTTTTTGTAAGCTTCTCTGCAACATTCTTTGTAAGTTTCTTTAAATTTGTTGAATGATGTTTCCTTAGCATTGTAATGCTTTTTAGTCGCACTCATGGTACGCTGCAGCATTTTCAATTAGCAGGTGTTGACGTTAACAAGTATTTCTTATGGTAACTACTCTGTTTATGGAGTAAATAAATGCCAAGGCACGCAGACAACAGTGAGTGGGAGTACAGCGTAATATAACACACCTAAACAAGTGAAGTTACTTAACATTCCTGTGGGCGAGTCTTCACCGCTGAACCAGGAAAACTGGTATTAGCAAGTGCACTCTGCCGCTTACCACGGGACAACAAAAATAATAGTAGTTAACAATAATAAGAAAAACTCAATAACTACAACAGCAAAATAAAAAACTAACAGATACAATTAACAATTGTCATACTCGTAACATCCACGTTTTTTAAATGTTCAATTCAACCAGGGAGAAATAGGAGGTGTGTGTCGGTGGTAAGGGTATAATGGTAGTTGTCGGGGTAGGAGCGTTGTATTATGGTTCAGCTTATTCATATGATTTCAGTATGAACCAAAGCTAACTGATACCTATGTCATATCCATACGCAGGTTAGGTTCTAAAAATGTGTTGAATTGTAATCGAGCTGGGAGACTTCAGTAAGGCACTGGGTTGTGTAAGTCGGTGGGGTAGGGGGAAGGGTGTATAGTATGGTTATAAGTTGTCGGGGGGGGGGGTAGGAATAGCGTTGTATTATGGTGGCTGCTAGCTTATTTCATATGACAGTTTACAGTATGAACCAAAGCTAACTGATACCATGTCATATTCCATCACGCAGGATTAGGTTCATTACAATGTGTTGAAATGTGTCAACCGAGCTGGGAGACTTCAGTAAGGCACTGAGGATATCTCCAAGTATGAGTAAGGGTTCATGAGCTTCGGGAACTTCAAAAGATTCCCTCCTACAGAGCTGGAATTACCGTCTCTCAGTATAATTTATTCCATACACTAGAGAAATGGAATAGAGGGCAAAATAGTGTTTTAACTTGAGAGAATAGGGTTGGGGGACTATCTTGGAGGAATGGGGGACTAGGAGTCTACCTACCTGGAGTCTACCTGGAGGGCATTCCGGGGATCGACGTCCCCGCGGTCCTGTCTATGAGCAGGCCTCCCGGAGTGGAGAGGCTTCCTGTTTGTGTGTAGGGAAGGGAGGAATGGGGTGTTGGGACCGGTCCTGTAGTGCTGTTGTATCACTGTTGGGTCTTACTCCTGTTTATTTACTCATAAACCTTATGTCTTGTATTACTTGTATTGTTCTTTAATGGTATTATTATTATTATAATCAAGGGGGAAGCACTAAACCCGTAGGATTATACAGCGCCTGTGGGGGGGATGTGGAAGGCATTCAGGTTTAATTCAGGGAACTGGAACACATATCCAATTCCCTAGATCAAGAGCCCCTCACCAGCATCAAGGTTTTTAATGGTATGTATGTGCAAGTTTCTTTTATTACCAGTATGCCCTCCACCCTCATATGCGTCCTAAGCTTGCCAAAGCTCCTGAAGGGCGAAACGTTTTCAAAATAAAATGTCACATTGGTTGCACATGTGCTCTTTTACCTAACAATAGTAATTCCAGCTCTGCTGAAACAAAACCTTGAGGCTTTAATACTAAAGCTATTGAACACCAATGGAATAATAATATTGACATTGTCCTGCTGAAGTCTCCCAGCTCAGGCTGACAAATTTAAACTTTACAGAATTCACTGTGATGGAATATAAGAGGGAAACAGGTAGTGTTCGTTAACATCGTGTAATTCATATAGACTAGGATAGCAGCACATTGCTATTGTATCTAAGTTTTTAAAAATCTCTATCTAAATGTTATATTTTTTTCGTGTGAACATTAGCAGTCTTAACATTAAGATTTGTCATTCTAAAACCTCAATTAATCTTTTTTGTACTTACCGATCAGGCGCTTGAGTGAAAAAAAAAATATCAGGTATGTAAATGCAAACATGTTCCCTTAGCTGTGTACTACAGTTGATAAGAAACTAAAGTATTTTTAATGTAAGGCTGGCCTTGAAGGAGCGTTGTACGTGTTGATAAGAGTGTATCTGTTCTGGTACTCTGGATGTGTTCAACCCGATAAAGGGGTGTTGGAGAGGCTGCTTCCTGACGTCTCCCTTGGCAACTACCATCAAACACTAGTGTGATAATTGTTAATATGTATTAATGGAGAAACGCTAAATTCGTAAGGGTCAGTTTACCAAAAAAAACAGCACTTAGGAACCTTAGGATGATGTTTCGGTCCGTCCTGGACCGTTATCAAATCACAACTGAACGAGGAATATGCAGAGAAAACTAAAACACAATTCGGGGGAATGCAGTAGTAGTAGTGAATTGTTCTGGCGCGTTGCAAACACTAGGACAATTTTTTTTTTTTTGGAAACTTCGGTCCTATCACCTTGGTAACTCCAAATGTACTTTTACCTTTGATATGTACCTTTGATGAGTTTCGAGAATCTACTCCCGGAGCCCGGCCATGTTTCTAACAAAATGTCCCAGTGTTTGCAATTTGTATCTTTTTCCAACAATGTTAGTTCCAGCTACCGATGGGGCGATACCATTTGTTGGGCCGATACCGTCAAAAATTACCAATACCCACCGATGCTTTGGCACAGGCCTAGTTCGCAAGGACCATAAAACACCTGGGAAATGGTAGAGTTGGGGATGATGAGGATTGATTCGAGAAAATGGGAGGATAACTCCAGTTTGCACCAGTGAAAGAACAAAAGTAGAATAACACTACTTGTCCAGTACTGGTGGAAACAAATCCACATGAGTGTGAGAATGAGGATACTGAAAGCAGTTAGTTTTTAGGAGGATAGTGAGGCTCAGGATAGGGTATGTAGGAAAGAGGGGGGATTATTTTCCATAAAAGTAGGCCTTAGACAGGGATGTGTGATGTCACCATGGTGGTTTAACATATTTATAGATGGGGTTGTAAAAGAAGTGAATGCTAGGGTGTTGTGGAGAGGTGTGGGATTACACGGCTGGAACCCGTGTAGAAGCCTTCAAGAGGAAACTGGACAAGTATCTTCACCAGGTGCCAGATCAACCAGGCTGTGATGGATATGTGGGGCAGTGGACCTCCAGCAGCAACAGCCTGGTTGACCAGGCAAGCACCAGACGAGCCTGGCCCATGACCGGGCTCAGAGAGCAGATAAACTCTCGAAACTCTTCAGAGGTATATCAAAGGAATCTTTATAAAGTGGGAGTAGTCACAGTTGCTTTTTACCAATGACACTTCTATTGGGAGATTCTGAAGAGAAGTTGCAAAGATTGGTGGACGAATTTGGGAGGGTATGTAAAAGAAGGAAATTAAAAGCGAATATAGAAAAGAGCAAGGTGATGAGGGTAACAAAAAATATAGGTAATGAAAAATTGGATACATAATTGGAAGGAGGGAGTATGGAGGACATGAATGTGTTCAGATATTTGGGATGGACTTGTTGGCGGATGGGTCTATGAAAGATGAGGCGAACCATAGAATTAATAAAAGGTGGATGGTGCATTGAGGCATCTGTGGAGACAAAGAAATGGAGGCAAAATAGGGAATGTTGGAATCTCATGTTAAAGTGTTAAAGAAGGTGGTTCTACTTCTTCAGGAGGAAAATAGAAGGCTGAAGCTTCGCCTAGATGGGTTTGGGAGTGAGTGTGAGATGGTGCTAGCACGGTAAGGAGGAAAAGGTTACCAGCAGTGAGTTAGAGTTGCAGCCGCTTTAAGTGGCAAGTGGTTCACAATTCAGGAAGAAGGAAGATAATGAAGGTTAATAGAGAAGATGTGAAGGTAGGAAATAGATTCTGTTCTCCAGGACGAGTGTACTAAAGTGGTTAGTGAGGTTAAAGGTACCACTGACTCCCCTGCTAATCAAAGTAAGAATATTCTAATTGTGGGAGACTCTCAGGTAAGATATATGGACCGTGCTTTTTGTAACAGAGATAGGAAGATCAGACAGAGGGTGTGCCTTCCAGGAGCTGGTGTTGGTGATATAGTCAGCAGGTTGGATAATATTGTCAGGTAATGGGAACAAGCCGATTATCTTAGTGCTGGTGGAAATGACATGGGAAGGGCAGGAGACAGGAGCTGCTGGATAAGTACAGGTCAGCCAAAGAAGTACTAGTCAGGTCTAAGGGAGGGATCCCAATATATGTAGCATCTTGCCTAGAAGGGGAGTGGGTAATGAATGGATGTCTAGGGCAATTGGTATAAATTGCTGGCTAGACAGGTACTGCAAGGAACTTGCAATCCCATTCATTGATAACTGGGACAAATTCTATGGCAAACACGATATGTATGCAAGGGATGGGGTTCATCTCTCTGGGGTTGGAGTGGTTACATTATCCAATTCGATTGAGGGGGGTCATTGATGACTTGTCTAGAAATTTAAACTGATAGATTATAGAGGTATGGGTGTTTGTGGGAAACAATCAGGCTGCAGTACTAGGGTTGAAATCAGCAGATATTACCAGGATACCCCAGGGATATGTTTAAAAGACAATATTCAAAATAAAGTTGCTAGTAAAGGCAAAGCAATTGCTCAACAGAGAGATAGTAAAGGGCAACGGGTGACTAGCTCCCTTAAGTTTACTATACAAATAGTAGGAGTCTAAGAAATAAGATAGATGAGCTAAGATTACTTGCAAATGCAGGTAATATAGATATTATTGCTATAACAGAGACCTGGTTCAACTTGAAAGATAGAGAAATGCCTCCTGAATGCAACATAACAAGGTTATAAACTATTTCACACTGATAGGGTCAACAGGAAGGGTGGTGGAGTGGCGATGTATGTCAGAGATAATTTAAATTGTGTTAGACAAGATATAAGATTAGAAACATCTGACACAGAATCTGTTTGGCTACAGTTTCTTGAAGGACATGAAAAATTAATTTTTGGTATGATTTATAGCCCCAAACCTTGATAGGGAGTGCGGTAGGCTGCTATAATCTTGAGGTTAATGATGAGCTTGGGGAAAGCGATTACAAATCACTAATTTCAATATATCATGGAATTACCCAGATAACTGCAATCAAGTCTCTGTCCCAGATTTCCACTTGGCCGACTTCATGGGACTGAGAAATTACCTGGGTGGGATAAATTGGGATGACCTGACTATTGGTCAGGTAGGTGGTGTTGGTTGTCAATATGACATGTTTCAGAGCATAGTGCTAGCTGCGCAGACAACTTTTGTTCCGAGTAGAGAAATTAGATCTAACAAAAATGATCCCAAATGGATAAACAATAGATTAATACATCTCATTGGTCAAAAGAGAGGCACATATAGGCGTATCAAAAGAGGGGATGGGCGGTTAAGAAATCAATATATTCAATTAAAGAGAGAGAGAAAAAAAAAAGGAATAAGAAAAGCAAAAAGGGATTATGAGGCTAAAGTTGCAAGGGATTCGAAGACTAACCCAAAAGGGTTCTTTCAGGTATACAGAAGTAAGATTAGGGACAAGATAGGCCCACTTAAGAGTAACTCAGGTCAGATCACTGACAGTGATAAGGAAATGTGTGAACTTTCAATACCTACTTTCCTCTCAGTTTTTACTCAGGAAGATACTAGCGAAATTCCAGAAATAATAAATTATGTAGACCAGGACGATAAACTATGCACTATTGGGGTAACTAGTGACATGGTCCTCAGACAAATAGAGAAATTAAAACCTAACAAATCCCCAGGCCCTGATGAACTGTTTGCGAGGGTTTTAAAGGAATGTAAAGAGGAACTTAGCAAACCTTTGGCTAATCTTTTCAATATATCACTACAAACTGGCATAGTGCCAGACAAGTGGAAAATGGCAAATGTAATACCTATTTACAAGGCAGGTGACAGGTCCTTAGCTTCGAACTATAGACCAATAAGCCTTACCTCTATAGTTGGAAAATTTATGGAATCAATAATTGCCAAAGCAATTCGTAGACATCTTGAAAGGCGTAAGTTGATTAATGAATCTCAGCACGGTTTTACAAAGGGGCGTTCCTGTCTTAAGAATTTACTAACTTTCTTCACTAAGGTATTTGAGGAGGTAGATCATGGTATTGAATATATTGTGTATATGGACTTCAGTAAGGCTTTCGATAGAGTTCCACATCAGAGGCTGTTGAGAAAACTTAAGGCACATGGAGTAGGAATTTTTTTTTCCTGGGTAGATGCATGGTTGACAAATAGGCAGCAGAGAGTTTGCATAAATGGGGAGAAATCAGAATGGGGGCACGTCACAAGCGGTGTTCCACAGGGGTCAGTGTTGGGCACCTTGTTCACAATTTACATAAACGACATAGATGAGGGAAAAAATAGCGACATAAGCAAATTTGCTGATGACACCAAAATAAGCCGTCCAATTAATTCTAATGAGGACATTAGAGCACTCCAGGATGATTTGAATAGACTGATGCAGTGGTCGGAGAAGTGGCAGATGCAGTTTAATATAGACAAATGCAAAGTTCTAAATGTTGGACAGGAAAATAACCATGCCACATATAAACTAAATAATATACATCTTAATAGTATTACGGATTGCGAAAAGGATTTAGGAGTTCTGGTTATCAGTAATCTGAAACCAAGACAACAGTGCATAAGTGTTCGCAATAAAGCTAACATAATCCTTGGCTTCATATCAAGAAGTATAAATAATAGAAGTCCTCAGGTTGTTCTTCAACTCTATATATCTTTGGTTATGCCTCATTTAGATTATGCTGCACAGTTTTGGTCATCGTATTACAGAATGGATATAAATGCACTGGAAAACGTACAAAGGAGGATGACAAAGTTGATCCCATGTATCAGAAATCTTCCCTATGAGGATAGACTGAGGGCCCTGAATCTGCACTCTCTAGAAAGGCGTAGAATTAGGGATGATATGATTGAGGTGTATAAATGGAAAACAGGAATTAATAAAGGGGATGTAAATAGAGTGCTAAGAATATCTAGCATAGACAGGACTCGCAGCAATGGTTTTAAGTTGGAAAAATTCAGATTCAGGAAGGAAATAGGAAAGCACTGGTTTGGTAATAGAGTTGTGGATGAGTGGAACAAACTCCCGAGTACCGTCATAGAAGCTAAGACGTTGTGTAGTTTTAAAAATAGTTTGGATAAATACTTGAGTTTGTGTGGGTGGGTGTGAGTTGGACCTGACTAGCTTGTGCTACTAGGTCAGATGCCGTGCTCCTTCCTTAAGCGAATGTGACTGACCTGACTAGGTTAAGGCATTGACTTGCCGGTGGGAGAATTGGACCTGTCTCGCATGGGCCAGTAGGCCTGCTGCAGTATTATTTCTTATGTTCTTATGAGAGGATGGTGTTACCAACACTTATATGGGTGTAAAGCATGGATTGTGAATGTTGCAGCGAGGAGGCTAGAGGAAGTGGAAATAACATGTCTGAGGGCAATGCGTGTTGTAAATATGCAGAGAACTAGTAGTTGGAAACCATACCACGGGTGGGGTTCGAATCCGCGATCAGAGAGTTTCAAAACTCCAGACCGTCGCGTAAGCCACTGGGCCAGCTAGCTTCATTAAGATTCATCCAACTAGGTATATTTCTACACCATAGAAAGGTTAGCATAGGCACCAGTTTGGATGTTAGCAGGTGCGGGATTACTAAAAAAAGTATTGTCCAGTGAGCTGAGGAGGGGTTGTTGAGGTGGTTTGGACATTTAGAGAACATGGAGCAAAATAGTGAAAGGAAGCGGGGTTGGGGGTCGGCCTAGGAATGGTTGGAGGGAGGGAGGGGGTAAAGGAGGTTTTGTATGCAAAGTGCTTGGACATCCATTAGGCGCGTGTGCGCGTGATAGGAGTGGAGACAAGTGGGTTTTATGACTAGTGCTGTTGGAGTGTGAGCAAGGTAACATTTATGAAGGGATTCAGGGAAACTGTAGGTGGAGGTACAGAGCCTGCACTCTAAAGGAGGCATAAAATATAAACTATAATTACATATGATTTTACACGGTATTGTAATTAAATACGATTTTACACGGTACATTGGTTCCAATACACGTAATTGTTATAGTTATAGGTATATTTTTTGTCATGTAAATTTAACCCAGAATAACTCAACATTGTGACTGAATTCCACTTCATGATGATTGAAGTTTCTATCTTCAGGCGGTTTAGATGTTTTTGGGTAAATCGTGTAGCTGCTGTCAGGCCCAATCAGTTCCACGTTTAGTATCTTCTATATCTTAATGGTTCCTGAGTAACATCGACCCCGCGGCTCTGTCTCAGACTTGGTCTCCTAAATTGGAAATCAGAAGGTAGAACCGATGTGGTAATACTGACAAGTTGTTAGTAAAAGACACAAACGTACTGATCAAGACGTTTATTAAGGCAACGTTTCGCCACGAGTGACTGCACTCGTAATGTAGAGTAATAATAATCTTTATTTCTACATGATACAACTTATACAGACCATAGCTGACATCAGTGACATACTATATAGAATCTATATGTCTATATAGAATCTATATTGAATACTATATAGAAAACACCTGGTTATGCGGAGCATTTCGGGCAACTAAGGTTAATATTGTCCTCAGGATGCGACCCACACCAGTCGGCTAACACCCAGGCACCAACTTACTTCTAGGTGAACAGGGGTAGCAGGTATCTTAAGGAAACGCCCTTCCACCCGTACCGAGGATCGAACCGCGGACACTCAGTGTGTGAGCGGAGTACGCTACCAACCGAGCTACGGGTATGTAGAAACCAGCATAATAGTACAAGAGATTAGTTGAATATTGGTTAAAAATAGAATAAGAACTATCAATACATTCAGGTAAGGGAAGACAAAGGTACAGTGAATGTAAGTAGAAGTTTGCAAGAGTTACCCAACATAAATCAGTCTCCTTCAGTGTTCATTGAGCGCTTCACCAGGGGGTATGGGGGAGGAGGGAAGTTGTGGGTGCTGGGCCGTTGCTGCTCCCAGACGCCCTTGACAACAGTGGATTAGAAAGTGGCTCGCGTTTCATCTATGACGCCGTTATTAAATGTCGGCGAGCCAAGTTTACCTAGCTAGTATTGTACCACAATGAAAAAGCAAAATGGATGAATAAAAGGGAAAATTATGGGCTATAAAAGGCAAGAACATAAAAATACATAAATCTTTGAAAGTTTATAGGTCTACCGTCATCAGTCATTTTTCAAAGGCTGTATATAGAAAAATAGCAAGTTTTATATTTGCATTACAAAAACTGAGAATATTGAATTTTGTTTACTATGTGTTGACCTTGAGAGTGTGTAGGAGACGTGGCACAGCAGCACCTTCCTCCTGCCAGAGAGTCCATTTCCATGGATACATTACTACCGTGTATACGTTGCACTCAGCAGCTATACACATTTTTCGTTACTTCATGTAATGTGTGAGCATGATATTCACGCTACACATCTTTTAAGCAAGACTACCATATCAGGCGAGTTTTAGGTACATTGTCAGGGTAAGATAGCGGAAATAAGAGAGCCAAGGAAAACGAACCATAATGAGCACTGCTTTCCGCCATTGACTCGACTCTGTAACCCCTGCACCCGTTCTCGTACCTCCGTCCTTGTGTGATGGAATACAAGGAAAATAGCTAGTCTTTGTTCCCACTATGTAACTGTCATATACAGTACAATAGAGTACCATCATATTGCACATGTATCTGTCTATTAATAAAGCACTCATATAGCATATATAGAGGGTGGTAGAAGGAAATATTCAAACAGCTCCGGGGAGAACCTCGAGTTTTCCCTGAGGTACGTTTATTGTCTTCTCTGAGGATGAGGCTCCCCAGTAAAGTTCTAGAGGTGGTACCTCCCTATATATATATATATATATATATATATATATATATATATATATATATATATATATATCTATATATATATCTATATATATATCTATATATATATCTATATATATATCTATATATATATCTATATATATATTATATATATATCTATATATATATATATATTATATATATATCTATATATATATTATATATCTATATATATATCTATATATATATATATATATATATATATATATTCATGGTTTTTAGGTATCCGGGTATATACTACACACAAAAAAAACACGGTGTACCAAAGTTGGCCATGTCTGCTGGCATCAACACCGGCGGGTATACCATTCCTCTGAGCTGCCAGCATTATAAATAAAAAAAATGCCTTGAAAAGATATCAGGGTATTCAATCCACTACTTGAGTACACGTTGGCAAGATTCACAGTTATTTAACCACTTCCCAGACATGTCCTGCTACCCCACCGCCTACCACTAGTCAACCATCCCACCACTCCACCTCCTCACTCACCCACCCACTTCACTCACCCACCCACCACTTCACCCCACCCACACTCCATTACTCACCACCTCACTCACCCACCCACTTCCTCACCCACCACGCCACTCACCACCTCCAACCACCACCTCCACCCACACCACGCTTACCTGACCTCCCACAGTCAGTACATAGATCTCAACACACACGTCCACCTCTCCTCTCTCTCTCTCCTCCTCTCTCACTCTCTCTCTCTCTCTCTCTCCTTCCTCTCTCTCTCTCTCTCTCTCTCTCTCTCTCTCTCTCTCTCTCTCTCTCTCTCTCTCTCTCTCTCTCTCTCTCTCTCTCTCTCTCTCTCTCTCTCTCTCTCTCTCTCTCTCTCTCTCTCTCTCTCTCTCTCTCTCTCTCTCTCTCTCTCTCTCTCTCTCTCTCTCTCTCTCTCTCTCTCTCTCTCTCTCTCTCTCTCTCTCTCTCTTCTCTCTCTCTCTCTCTCTCTCTCTCTCTCTCTCTCTCTCTCTCTCTCTCTCTCTCTCTCTCTCTCTCTCTCTCTCTCTCTCTCTCTCTCTCTCTCTCTCTCTCTCTCTCTCTCTCTCTCTCTCTCTCTCTCTCTCTCTCTCTCTCTCTCTCTCTCTCTCTCTCTCTCTCTCTCTCCTCCTCTCTCTCTCTCTCTCCCTCCTCTCACACACACACACACACAGCACACACACAACACATACACACACACCAGGAATTGACAAGGTGGACAGAGACAGAATGTTCCAGAGATGGGACACAGCAACCAGGGGACACAGTTGGAAGTTGAAGACTCAGATAAATCATGGGGATGTTAGGAAGTATTTCTTCAGTCACAGAGTTGTCGGGAAGTGGAATAGTTTGGGAAGCGATGTAGTGGAGGCAGGTTCCATACATAGCTTTAAGAAGAGGTATGATAAAGCTCATGGCGCAGGAGAGTGACCCAGTAGCGGCCAGTGAAGAGGCGGGGCCAGGAGCTATGAATCGACCCCTGCAATCACAACTAGGTGAGCACAACTAGGTGAGTACACACACACACACCCGAAGCTGTTGTATAGCCACATCAGGAGGAAAACAACAGTCAAGGACCAGGTAATCAGGCTGAGGAAGGAAGGTGGGGAGTTCACAAGAAACGACCAAGAGGTATGTGAGGAGCTCAACATGAAATTTAAAGAAGTATTTACAGAGGAGACACTAAGGACTCCAGGAATTCAGAATAGGGAGGTATACCAACAAGGGCTGGATGAAATACACACAACCGAGGAGGAGGTGAAGAAGCTGCTATGTGAACTCGATACCTCAAAAGCGGTGGGACCGGACAACATTTCTCCGTGGGTCCTTAGAGAGGGAGCAGAGATGTTGAGTGTGCCACTTAGAAAAATCTTCAACACATCCATTGAAACTGGGCAACTACCTGAGGTGTGGAAGATGACAAATGTAGTCCCAGTTTTTAAGAAAGGAGACAGACACGAGGCATTAAACTACAGACCTGTGTCACTGACGTGTATAGTATGCAAAGTCATGGAGAAGATCATCAGGAGGAGAGTGGTGGAGCACCTAGAAAGACACAAGCTTATAAACGACAGCCAGCACGGTTTCAGGGAAGGAAAATCCTGTGTCACAAACCTACTGGAGTTTTATGACAAGGTAACAGAAGTAAGACATGAGAGAGATAGGTGGATAGACTGCATTTTCTTGGACTGCAAGACGGCGTTCGACACAGTTCCTCACAAGAGGTTAATGCAAAAGCTAGAGGATCAGGCACACGTAACATTAAAGGCACTGCAATGGATCAGAGAATATTTGACAGGGAGGCAGCAGCGAGTCATGGTACGTGACGAGGTGTCAGAGTGGGCACCTGTGACGAGTGGGGTTCCACAGGGGTCAGTCCTAGGACCTGCACTGTTTTTGGTATATGTGAATGACATAACGGAAGGGATAGACTCAGAAGTGTCCCTGTTTGGAGATGATGTGAAGTTAATGAGAAGAATTAAATCAGTCGAGGATCAGGCAGGACTACAAAGAGACCTAGACAGGCTACAAGCCTGGTCCAGTAACTGGCTCCTTGAATTTAACCCTGCCAAATGTAAAGTCATGAAGATCGGGGAAGGGCAAAGAAGACCGCAGACAGAGTATAGTCTAGGTGGCCAAAAACTTGGGGTGAGTATAATACCGAGCACATCTCCTGAGGCACACATCAATCAGATAACTGCTGCAGCATACGGGCGTCTGGCAAACTTAAGAATAGCGTTCCAATACCTCACTAAGGAATCGTTCAAGACTCTGTACACCATATACGTCAGGAGTATGCAGCACCAGTTTGGAACCCACACCTGGTCAAGCATGTCAAGAAATTAGAGAAAGTGCAAAGGTTTGCAACAAGACTAATCCCAGAGCTAAGGGGATTGTCCTACGAAGAAAGGCTAAGGGAAATCGGCCTGACGACACTAGAGGACAGGAGGGTTAGAGGAGACATGATAACTACATATAAAATACTGCGAGGAATAGATAAGGTGGACAGAGACAAGATGTTCCAGAGAGGGGACACAGAAACAAGGGGTCACAATTGGAAGTTGAAGACTCAGATGAGTCAAAGGGATGTTAGGAAGTATTTCTTCAGTCATAGAGTTGTCAGGAAGTGGAATAGCATAGAAAGTGACGTAGTGGAGGCAGGAACCATACATAGTTTTAAGATGAGTTTGATAAAGCTCATGGAGCTGGGAGAGAGAGGACCTAGTAGCAATCAGTGAAGAGGCGGAGCCAGGAGCTGTGAATCGACCCCTTCAACCACAAATAGGTGAGTACAAATAGGTGAACACACACACACACACACACACACACACACACACACACACACACACACACACACACACACACACACACACACACACACACACACACACACACACACACACACGCCCCGATGGCATAGTGGCTAGCGCTCTTGCTTCACGCACGGAGGGCCCGGGTTCAATTCCCGGCTGGGCCGAAACATTTCGAAGTGTTTCGTTACACACACACACACACACACACACACATACAACAGGCTTAGTGTCTAATCGACATGTGCCTAGGACAAAATGGTAACTAACACACAAACACAAACATACATATATCAGGCCTAGTGTCTAATCGACATGTGCCTAGGACAAAATGGTAACTAACTAACTAACACACACACACACACACACACACACACACACACACACACACACACACAGAGCTGAGTCTCTACCCCTGCAACCACAATTAGATGAGTACACACATACACACAGAAACGAGTATGCACAGATAAGAAGGGAGGCCCAGCGACAGTACGTAAACAACATAGCATCGAAAGTCAAGTCTGACCCGAAACTGCTTTATAGCCACATTAGGAGGAAGACAACAGTCAAAGACCAGGTGATAAAGCTGAGGAAAGAAGGTTGGGAACTCACAAGAAACGATCAAGAGGTATGTGAGGAGCTCAACACGAGATTTAAGGAAGTATTTACAGTGGAGACAGGAAGGACTCTGGGAAGACAGAACAGAGGGGGACATCAACAAGGAATCTACCAACAAGTGTTGGATGGCATACACAGAACTGAGGAGGAGGAGGTGAAGAAGCTGCTAAGTGACCTTGATACCTCAAAGGCGATGAGACCGGACATCTCCCCGTGGGTCCTTAGAGAGGGAGCAGAGATGCTGTGTGTGCCACTAACCACGATCTTCAACACATCACTCGAAACTGGGCAACTACCTGTGGTATGGAAGACAGCAAATGTAGTTCCCATTTTTAAGAAAGGAAACAAAAATGAGGCACTAAACTATAGACCAGTGTCACTGACGTGTATAGTATGCAAAGTCATGGAAAAGATTATCAGGAGAGTGGTAGAGCACCTGGAACGGAACAAGATTATAAATGACAACCAACACGGATTCAAGGAAGACAAATCCTGTGTCACAAACCTCCTAGAGTTTTATGACAAGGTAACAGAAGTAAGACACGAGAGAGAAGGGTGGGTTGGCTGCATTTTCTTGGACTGCAAGAAGGCCTTCGATACAGTTCCTCACAAGAGATTAGTGCAGAAGCTAGAGGATCAGGCACGTATAACAGGAAGGGCACTTCAATGGATCAGAGAATACCTGACAGGGAGGCAACAACGAGTCATGGTACGTGATGAGGTATCACAGTGGGCGCCTGTGACGAGCGGGGTCCCACAGGGGTCAGTCCTAGGACCAGTGCTATTTTGGTATATGTGAATGACATGATGGAGGGATTGACTCAGAAGTGTCCCTGTTTGCAGATGATGTGAAGTTAATGAGGATAATTAAATCAGATGAGGACTACTAAGAGACCTGGACAGGCTGGACATGTGGTCCAGCAACTGGCTTCTCGAATTTAACCCTGCCAAATGCAAAGTCATGAAGATCGGAGAAGGGAAATGAAGACCGCAGACAGTATAGGCTAGGTGGCCAAAGACTGCAAACCTCACTCAAGAAGAAAGATCTTGGGGTGAGTATAACACCGAGCACGTCTCCGGAGGCACACATCAACCAGATAACTGGTGCATCATATGGGCGCCTGGCAAACCTGAGAATAGCGTTCCAATACCTTAGTAAGGAATCGTTCAAGACACTGTACACTGTGTACGTCAGGCCCATACTGGAGTATGCAGCATCAGTTTGGAACCCACACCTGGTCAAGCACGTCAAGAAATTAGAGAAAGTACAAAGGTTTGCAACAAGGCTAGTTCCGGAGCTTAGGGGAATGTCCTGTGAAGAAAGGTTAAGGAAATCGGCCTGACGACACTGGAGGACAGGAGGGTTAGGGAGACATGATAACGACATACAAAATACTGCATGGAATAGATAAGGTAGACAGAAACAGGATGTTCCAGAGAGGGGACACAGAAACAAGGGGTCACAATTGGAAGTTGAAGACTCAGATGAGTCAAAGGGATGTTAGGAAGTATTTCTTCAGTCATAGAGTTGTCAGAAAGTGGAACAGTCTAGCAAGTGATGTAGTGGAGGCAGGAACCATACATAGCTTTAAGACGAGATATGATAAATCTCATGGAGCAGGGGAGAGAGGACCTAGTAGCGGTCAGTGAAGAGGTGGGGCCAGGAGCTAAGTCTCGATCCCTGCAATCACGTTAGGTGAATTAGGTTAGTACACACACACACACACCCCCTCATGGAGCGGGGAGAGAAGGGACCCAGTAGCGATCAGTGAAGAGGCGGGGCCGGGGTGAGCCCCGGCCCCCTCAACCACAATTAGGTGAGTAAAACACACAGTCACTGTTTTCCAGTCTGTATATGTAAATGACATGACAGAATAGCCGGGGGGGCCCCTGTTCGCAGACAATATAAAGAAAAAGAGAATACAAGTGGATGAGGATCAGGTAACCCGGCAAGGAGATATGGACAGACTGCAAGCCTGGTCCGATAAATGGCTCCTGGAGTTTCCCCCAGCAAGTGAAAAGTCATGAAGTTTGGGGAAGGAAAAGTAGACCACAGACGGAATACAGACTAAGAGGTCAAACCAAAACTCACTAAAGGGAAAAAAGAATCTTGGGGTGGTATCATATGGAGCACATCAACCAAATAACTGCTGCAGCATATGGGCGCCTTGAAAACCTGAGAATAGCATTTCGACATCTAAGAAAGGAGTCATTCACAGCACTGTCCCTGTATACATCAGGCCCATATTGGGTATGAAGCACCAGTATGGAACCCACATTGGTTAAACACTTAAAGAAATTAGAAAAGTGCAAAAGTTTGCAATAAACTGCTGTATGGGGGGGGGGGGGGGGGGGGGGGGGGGGGGGGGGGGGGGGGGGGGGGGGGGGGGGGGGGGGGGGGGGGGGGGGGGGGGGGGGGGGGGGGGAAAAAAAAAAAAAAAAAAAAAAAAAAAAAAAAAAAAAAAAAAAAAAAAAAAAAAAAAAAAAAAAAAAAAAAAAAAAAAAAAAAAAAAAAAAAAAAAAAAAAAAAAACCCTGGTAGGTTAAAATGTCTTGATTAATTCAAGACTGGCCCGGGAGCTGAAGAAAAGCCCCCCAAGAAATTAAAAACTGTTAACAACCCTGAAAACAGGTAAAAGACATAGACATTTAAAAAACCCCGAAGGGAATTTTACAGAAAGGGGTTTTTAGAGGGGACCGACAGGGTCACAACCCATGAAAAACTCAATGACCCCAAAGGTTAAGAAGGGTCCCCGGGCGAGGGTGGGGGAAATGGAACAGGGGGGGGAAGTGTGTAAAGGGGGGGCAGGGTTCCCATACCAAGCTTTAAGAAGAGGTACCCCAAATTTAAACCCCGTGGGGGGAAGGGGGGCCCAAATGTGACCAGGGGGGGAACGGTGGGGCCAGGAAACAGAC
>WNWK01000135.1:558316-595816 GCA_009830355.1 Cherax destructor
AGGTGTATAAATGGAAAACAGGAATTAATAAAGGGATGTAAATAGAGTGCTAAGAATATCTAGCATAGACAGGACTCGCAGCAATGGTTTTAAGTTGGAAAAATTCAGATTCAGGAAGGAAATAGGAAAGCACTGGTTTGGTAATAGAGTTGTGGATGAGTGGAACAAACTCCCGAGTACCGTCATAGAAGCTAAGACGTTGTGTAGTTTTAAAAATAGTTTGGATAAATACTTGAGTTTGTGTGGGTGGGTGTGAGTTGGACCTGACTAGCTTGTGCTACTAGGTCAGATGCCGTGCTCCTTCCTTAAGCGAATGTGACTGACCTGACTAGGTTAAGGCATTGACTTGCCGGTGGGAGAATTGGACCTGTCTCGCATGGGCCAGTAGGCCTGCTGCAGTATTATTCTTATGTTCTTATGAGAGGATGGTGTACCAACACTTATATGGGTGTAAAGCATGGATTGTGAATGTTGCAGCGAGGAGGCTAGAGGAAGTGGAAATAACATGTCTGAGGGCAATGCGTGTTGTAAATATGCAGAGAACTAGTAGTTGGAAACCATACCACGGGTGGGTTCGAATCCGCGATCAGAGAGTTTCAAAACTCCAGACCGTCGCGTAAGCCACTGGGCCAGCTAGCTTCATTAAGATTCATCCAACTAGGTATATTTCTACACCATAGAAAGGTTAGCATAGGCACCAGTTTGGATGTTAGAAGGTGCGGGATTACTAAAAAAGTATTGTCCAGTGAGCTGAGGAGGGTTGTTGAGGTGGTTTGGACATTTAGAGAACATGGAGCAAAATAGTGAAAGGAAGCGGGGTTGGGGGGTCGGCCTAGGAATGGTTGGAGGGAGGGAGGGGTAAAGGAGGTTTTGTATGCAAAGTGCTTGGACATCCATTAGGCGCGTGTGCGCGTGATAGGAGTGGAGACAAGTGGGTTTTATGACTAGTGCTGTTGGAGTGTGAGCAAGGTAACATTTATGAAGGGATTCAGGAAACTGTAGGTGGAGGTACAGAGCCTGCACTCTAAAGGAGGCATAAAATATAAACTATAATTACATATGATTTTACACGGTATTGTAATTAAATACGATTTTACACGGTACATTGGTTCCAATACACGTAATTGTTATAGTTATAGGTATATTTTTGTCATGTAAATTTAACCCAGAATAACTCAACATTGTGACTGAATTCCACTTCATGATGATTGAAGTTTCTATCTTCAGGCGGTTTAGATGTTTTGGGTAAATCGTGTAGCTGCTGTCAGGCCCAATCAGTTCCACGTTTAGTATCTTCTATATCTTAATGGTTCCTGAGTAACATCGACCCCGCGGCTCTGTCTCAGACTTGGTCTCCTAAATTGGAAATCAGAAGGTAGAACCGATGTGGTAATACTGACAAGTTGTTAGTAAAAGACACAAACGTACTGATCAAGACGTTTATTAAGGCAACGTTTCGCCACGAGTGACTGCACTCGTAATGTAGAGTAATAATAATCTTTATTTCTACATGATACAACTTATACAGACCATAGCTGACATCAGTGACATACTATATAGAATCTATATGTCTATATAGAATCTATATTGAATACTATATAGAAAACACCTGGTTATGCGGAGCATTTCGGGCAACTAAGGTTAATATTGTCCTCAGGATGCGACCCACACCAGTCGGCTAACACCCAGGCACCAACTTACTTCTAGGTGAACAGGGGTAGCAGGTATCTTAAGGAAACGCCCTTCCACCCGTACCGAGGATCGAACCGCGGACACTCAGTGTGAGCGGAGTACGCTACCAACCGAGCTACGGGTATGTAGAAACCAGCATAATAGTACAAGAGATTAGTTGAATATTGGTTAAAAATAGAATAAGAACTATCAATACATTCAGGTAAGGGAAGACAAAGGTACAGTGAATGTAAGTAGAAGTTTGCAAGAGTTACCCAACATAAATCAGTCTCCTTCAGTGTTCATTGAGCGCTTCACCAGGGGTATGGGGAGGAGGGAAGTTGTGGGTGCTGGGCCGTTGCTGCTCCCAGACGCCCTTGACAACAGTGGATTAGAAAGTGGCTCGCGTTTCATCTATGACGCCGTTATTAAATGTCGGCGAGCCAAGTTTACCTAGCTAGTATTGTACCACAATGAAAAGCAAAATGGATGAATAAAAGGGAAAATTATGGGCTATAAAAGGCAAGAACATAAAAATACATAAATCTTTGAAAGTTTATAGGTCTACCGTCATCAGTCATTTTCAAAGGCTGTATATAGAAAAATAGCAAGTTTTATATTTGCATTACAAAAACTGAGAATATTGAATTTTGTTTACTATGTGTTGACCTTGAGAGTGTGTAGGAGACGTGGCACAGCAGCACCTTCCTCCTGCCAGAGAGTCCATTTCCATGGATACATTACTACCGTGTATACGTTGCACTCAGCAGCTATACACATTTTCGTTACTTCATGTAATGTGTGAGCATGATATTCACGCTACACATCTTTTAAGCAAGACTACCATATCAGGCGAGTTTTAGGTACATTGTCAGGGTAAGATAGCGGAAATAAGAGAGCCAAGGAAAACGAACCATAATGAGCACTGCTTTCCGCCATTGACTCGACTCTGTAACCCTGCACCCGTTCTCGTACCTCCGTCCTTGTGTGATGGAATACAAGGAAAATAGCTAGTCTTTGTTCCCACTATGTAACTGTCATATACAGTACAATAGAGTACCATCATATTGCACATGTATCTGTCTATTAATAAAGCACTCATATAGCATATATAGAGGGTGGTAGAAGGAAATATTCAAACAGCTCCGGGAGAACCTCGAGTTTCCCTGAGGTACGTTTATTGTCTTCTCTGAGGATGAGGCTCCCCAGTAAAGTTCTAGAGGTGGTACCTCCTATATATATATATATATATATATATATATATATATATATATTTATATATATATATATATCTATATATATATCTATATATATATCTATATATATATCTATATATATATCTATATATATATCTATATATATATCTATATATATATCTATATATATTCTATATACTATATATATATCTATATATATATCTATATATCTATATATATATCTATATATATATATATATATATATATATATTCATGGTTTTTAGGTATCCGGGTATATACTACACACAAAAAAAAAACACGGTGTACCAAAGTTGGCCATGTCTGCTGGCATCAACACCGGCGGGTATACCATTCCTCTGAGCTGCCAGCATTATAAATAAAAAAAAATGCCTTGAAAAGATATCAGGGTATTCAATCCACTACTTGAGTACACGTTGGCAAGATTCACAGTTATTTAACCACTTCCCAGACATGTTAGGTACGCGGGTACACTAGTTCAACACAAATTAAACTGTGCCCTCAGCTTGACCTTGACCTCCCACAACCATGTTACTCCCTCACTCATCCCACTCCACTCGTACAACACTCACCATGCATACCACCCACCCACACCATCCACCCACCCACTCACACCATCCACCCACTCACACTCCACTCACCCACCCACGCACTTCACTCACCCACCCACGCACTTCACTCACCCACACTCCATTTACTCACGCACCTCACTCACCCACACCCACGCATTCCACTCACCCACCCACGCCACTCACCTACGCACTCCAACACACCACCGTCCACCCACCTACCTACGCTTGACCTTGACCTCCCACGAAGTTACGAGTACATAGATACTCATGTAACATGCACTTATTCTCTCTCTCTCTCTCTCTCTCTCTCTCTCTTCTCTCTCTCTCTCTCTCTCTCTCTCTCTCTCTCTCTCTCTCTCTCTCTCTTCTCTCTCTCTCTCTCTCTCTCTCTCTCCTCTCTCTCTCTCTCTCTCTCTCTCTCTCTCTCTCTCTCTCTCTCTCTCTCTCTCTCTCTCTCCTCTGGCTCTCTCTCTTCTCTCTCTCTCTCTCTCTCTCTCTCTCTCTCTCTCTCTCTCTCTCTCTCTCTCTCTCTCTCTCTCTCTTTTTTTTTTTTTTTTTTTTTTTTTTTTTTTTTTTTTTTTTCTCTCTCTCTCTCTCTCTCTCCTCTCCTCTCTCTCTCTCTCTCTCTCTCTCTCTCCTCCCCCCACACACACACACACACACACACACATACACACCCAGGAATGACAAGGTGGACAGAGACAGAATGTTCCAGAGATGGGACACAGCAACCAGGGACACAGTTGGAAGTTGAAGACTCAGATAAATCATGGGGATGTTAGAAGTATTTCTTCAGTCACAGAGTTGTCGGGAAGTGGAATAGTTTGGGAAGCGATGTAGTGGAGGCAGGTTCCATACATAGCTTTAAGAAGAGGTATGATAAAGCTCATGGCGCAGGGAGAGTGACCCAGTAGCGGCCAGTGAAGAGGCGGGGCCAGGAGCTATGAATCGACCCCTGCAATCACAACTAGGTGAGCACAACTAGGTGAGTACACACACACACACCCGAAGCTGTTGTATAGCCACATCAGGAGGAAAACAACAGTCAAGGACCAGGTAATCAGGCTGAGGAAGGAAGGTGGGGAGTTCACAAGAAACGACCAAGAGGTATGTGAGGAGCTCAACATGAAATTTAAAGAAGTATTTACAGAGGAGACACTAAGGACTCCAGGAATTCAGAATAGGGAGGTATACCAACAAGGGCTGGATGAAATACACACAACCGAGGAGGAGGTGAAGAAGCTGCTATGTGAACTCGATACCTCAAAAGCGGTGGGACCGGACAACATTTCTCCGTGGGTCCTTAGAGAGGAGCAGAGATGTTGAGTGTGCCACTTAGAAAAATCTTCAACACATCCATTGAAACTGGGCAACTACCTGAGGTGTGGAAGATGACAAATGTAGTCCCAGTTTTTAAGAAAGGAGACAGACACGAGGCATTAAACTACAGACCTGTGTCACTGACGTGTATAGTATGCAAAGTCATGGAGAAGATCATCAGGAGGAGAGTGGTGGAGCACCTAGAAAGACACAAGCTTATAAACGACAGCCAGCACGGTTTCAGGGAAGGAAAATCCTGTGTCACAAACCTACTGGAGTTTTATGACAAGGTAACAGAAGTAAGACATGAGAGAGATAGGTGGATAGACTGCATTTTCTTGGACTGCAAGACGGCGTTCGACACAGTTCCTCACAAGAGGTTAATGCAAAAGCTAGAGGATCAGGCACACGTAACATTAAAGGCACTGCAATGGATCAGAGAATATTTGACAGGGAGGCAGCAGCGAGTCATGGTACGTGACGAGGTGTCAGAGTGGGCACCTGTGACGAGTGGGGTTCCACAGGGGTCAGTCCTAGGACCTGCACTGTTTTTGGTATATGTGAATGACATAACGGAAGGGATAGACTCAGAAGTGTCCCTGTTTGGAGATGATGTGAAGTTAATGAGAAGAATTAAATCAGTCGAGGATCAGGCAGGACTACAAAGAGACCTAGACAGGCTACAAGCCTGGTCCAGTAACTGGCTCCTTGAATTTAACCCTGCCAAATGTAAAGTCATGAAGATCGGGGAAGGGCAAAGAGACCGCAGACAGAGTATAGTCTAGGTGGCCAAAAACTTGGGGTGAGTATAATACCGAGCACATCTCCTGAGGCACACATCAATCAGATAACTGCTGCAGCATACGGGCGTCTGGCAAACTTAAGAATAGCGTTCCAATACCTCACTAAGGAATCGTTCAAGACTCTGTACACCATATACGTCAGGAGTATGCAGCACCAGTTTGGAACCCACACCTGGTCAAGCATGTCAAGAAATTAGAGAAAGTGCAAAGGTTTGCAACAAGACTAATCCCAGAGCTAAGGGGATTGTCCTACGAAGAAAGGCTAAGGGAAATCGGCCTGACGACACTAGAGGACAGGAGGGTTAGAGGAGACATGATAACTACATATAAAATACTGCGAGGAATAGATAAGGTGGACAGAGACAAGATGTTCCAGAGAGGGGACACAGAAACAAGGGGTCACAATTGGAAGTTGAAGACTCAGATGAGTCAAAGGGATGTTAGGAAGTATTTCTTCAGTCATAGAGTTGTCAGGAAGTGGAATAGCCTAGAAAGTGACGTAGTGGAGGCAGGAACCATACATAGTTTTAAGATGAGTTTGATAAAGCTCATGGAGCTGGGAGAGAGGACCTAGTAGCAATCAGTGAAGAGGCGGAGCCAGGAGCTGTGAATCGACCCCTTCAACCACAAATAGGTGAGTACAAATAGGTGAACACACACACACACACACACACACACACACACACACACACACACACACACACACACACACACACACACACACACACACACACACACACACACACACACCCCCAAACGCCCCGATGGCATAGTGGCTAGCGCTCTTGCTTCACGCACGGAGGGCCCGGGTTCAATTCCCGGCTGGGCCGAAACATTTCGAAGTGTTTCGTTACACACACACACACACACACACACATACAACAGGCCTAGTGTCTAATCGACATGTGCCTAGGACAAAATGGTAACTAACACACAAACACAAACATACATATATCAGGCCTAGTGTCTAATCGACATGTGCCTAGGACAAAATGGTAACTAACTAACACACACACACACACACACACACACACACACACACACACACACACGAGCTGAGTCTCTACCCCTGCAACCACAATTAGATGAGTACACACATACACACAGAAACAGTATGCACAATAAGAAGGAGGCCCAGCGACAGTACGTAAACAACATAGCATCGAAAGTCAAGTCTGACCCGAAACTGCTTTATAGCCACATTAGGAGGAAGACAACAGTCAAAGACCAGGTGATAAAGCTGAGGAAAGAAGGTTGGGAACTCACAAGAAACGATCAAGAGGTATGTGAGGAGCTCAACACGAGATTTAAGGAAGTATTTACAGTGGAGACAGGAAGGACTCTGGGAAGACAGAACAGAGGGGGACATCAACAAGGAATCTACCAACAAGTGTTGGATGGCATACACAGAACTGAGGAGGAGGAGGTGAAGAAGCTGCTAAGTGACCTTGATACCTCAAAGGCGATGAGACCGGACATCTCCCCGTGGGTCCTTAGAGAGGGAGCAGAGATGCTGTGTGTGCCACTAACCACGATCTTCAACACATCACTCGAAACTGGGCAACTACCTGTGGTATGGAAGACAGCAAATGTAGTTCCCATTTTAAGAAAGGAAACAAAAATGAGGCACTAAACTATAGACCAGTGTCACTGACGTGTATAGTATGCAAAGTCATGGAAAAGATTATCAGGAGAGTGGTAGAGCACCTGGAACGGAACAAGATTATAAATGACAACCAACACGGATTCAAGGAAGACAAATCCTGTGTCACAAACCTCCTAGAGTTTTATGACAAGGTAACAGAAGTAAGACACGAGAGAGAAGGGTGGGTTGGCTGCATTTTCTTGGACTGCAAGAAGGCCTTCGATACAGTTCCTCACAAGAGATTAGTGCAGAAGCTAGAGGATCAGGCACGTATAACAGGAAGGGCACTTCAATGGATCAGAGAATACCTGACAGGGAGGCAACAACGAGTCATGGTACGTGATGAGGTATCACAGTGGGCGCCTGTGACGAGCGGGGTCCCACAGGGGTCAGTCCTAGGACCAGTGCTATTTTTGGTATATGTGAATGACATGATGGAGGGGATTGACTCAGAAGTGTCCCTGTTTGCAGATGATGTGAAGTTAATGAGGATAATTAAATCAGATGAGGACTACTAAGAGACCTGGACAGGCTGGACATGTGGTCCAGCAACTGGCTTCTCGAATTTAACCCTGCCAAATGCAAAGTCATGAAGATCGGAGAAGGGAAATGAAGACCGCAGACAGTATAGGCTAGGTGGCCAAAGACTGCAAACCTCACTCAAGAAGAAAGATCTTGGGGTGAGTATAACACCGAGCACGTCTCCGGAGGCACACATCAACCAGATAACTGGTGCATCATATGGGCGCCTGGCAAACCTGAGAATAGCGTTCCAATACCTTAGTAAGGAATCGTTCAAGACACTGTACACTGTGTACGTCAGGCCCATACTGGAGTATGCAGCATCAGTTTGGAACCCACACCTGGTCAAGCACGTCAAGAAATTAGAGAAAGTACAAAGGTTTGCAACAAGGCTAGTTCCGGAGCTTAGGGGAATGTCCTGTGAAGAAAGGTTAAGGGAAATCGGCCTGACGACACTGGAGGACAGGAGGGTTAGGGGAGACATGATAACGACATACAAAATACTGCATGGAATAGATAAGGTAGACAGAAACAGGATGTTCCAGAGAGGGGACACAGAAACAAGGGGTCACAATTGGAAGTTGAAGACTCAGATGAGTCAAAGGGATGTTAGGAAGTATTTCTTCAGTCATAGAGTTGTCAGAAAGTGGAACAGTCTAGCAAGTGATGTAGTGGAGGCAGGAACCATACATAGCTTTAAGACGAGATATGATAAATCTCATGGAGCAGGGAGAGAGAGGACCTAGTAGCGGTCAGTGAAGAGGTGGGGCCAGGAGCTAAGTCTCGATCCCTGCAATCACAGTTAGGTGAATTAGGTTAGTACACACACACACACACACTCATGGAGCAGGGAGAGAAGGGACCCAGTAGCGATCAGTGAAGAGGCAGGGCCAGGAGCTGAGTCCCGACCCCTGCAACCACAATTAGGTGAGTACATACACACAGTCACTGCTGTTTCCAGTCTGTATATGTAAATGACATGACAGAATAGCTTCGGAGGGGCCCCTGTTCGCAGACAATATAAAGCAAAAGAGAATACAAGTGGATGAGGATCAGGTAAGCCGGCAAGGAGATATGGACAGACTGCAAGCCTGGTCCGATAAATGGCTCCTGGAGTTTAACCCCAGCAAGTGCAAAGTCATGAAGTTTGGGGAAGGACAAAGTAGACCACAGACGGAATACAGACTAAGAGGTCAAAGGCAGCAAAACTCACTGAAGGAAAAAGAATCTTGGGGTGAGTATCATATGGAGCACATCAACCAAATAACTGCTGCAGCATATGGGCGCCTTGCAAACCTGAGAATAGCATTTCGACATCTAAGTAAGGAGTCATTCACAGCACTGTACACTGTATACATCAGGCCCATATTGGAGTATGAAGCACCAGTATGGAACCCACACTTGGTTAAACACTTCAAGAAATTAGAGAAAGTGCAAAAGTTTGCAATAAGACTGCTGTATGACCCTGGTAGGTTTAGTGTTTCCTTTTGATTATAATAATAATTGCAATAAGACTAGGCCCGGAGCTGAGGGTATGGCCTACGAGGAGAGATTAAGGGAACTCAGCTTAACAACACTGGAGGACAGGAGGGATAGAGAAGACAATAGATCAATTTATAAAATACTGAGAGGAATTGACATGATGGATAGGGACAATGTTTCAGAGGTGGGACACAGGAACAAGGGGTCACAACTGGAATTTGAAAACTCAGATGAGTCATAAGGATGTTAAGAAGTTCTTCAGTCATAGAGATGTTAGGAAGTGGAACAGTCTGGAGAGTGATGTAATGGAGGCAGGATCCATACATAGCTTTAAGAAGAGGTACGATAAAGCTCGTGGAGCAGGGAGAGAGTGGACCTAGTAGTGACCAGCGAACAGGTGGGGCCAGGAGTCATGAATTTACCCCTGCAACCACAAATAGGTGAGTACACTCTCTGAAGTACTGAGGTGCTAAAGTGACAAAATGGCTCTGCAATTGAGATGCTCACATGACTGGCGCTGCAGTTGAGATGCTGACATGACAACTGTCCCAACAACTGAAATGGTGACAGCACAACTGTGTCACAGCAACCGAGGCGCTGACAGCACAACTGTCACAACACCCGAGGCACTGACACGACAGCTGTGTCACAGCACCTGAGGCGCTGACAGCGACAGCACTGCCAGGCGCAGCCACGTTCCACACAGGCGCTGCACAGCTGGTCACAGCACCCGAGGCGCTGAGCAGCGACAGCTGTGTCCACAGCACCCAGAGGCGCTGACCGACAGCGTGTCACAGCACCCGGCGCTGCGCGACAGCTGTGTCACAGCACCCGAGGCGCTGACGCGACAGCTGTGTCACAGCACCCGAGGCGCTGGCGCGACAGCTGTGTCACAGCACCCGAGGCGCTGCGCGACAGCTGTGTCACAGCACCCGAGGCGCTGACGCGACAGCTGTGTCACAGCACCCGAGGCGCTGACGCGACAGCTGTGTCACAGCACCCGAGGCGCTGACGCGACAGCTGTGTCACAGCACCCGAGGCGCTGACGCGACAGCTGTGTCACAGCACCCGAGGCGCTGACGCGACAGCTGTGTCACAGCACCCGAGGCGCTGACGCGACAGCTGTGTCACAGCACCCGAGGCGCTGACGCGACAGCTGTGTCACAGCACCCAGGCGCTGACGCGACAGCTGTGTCACAGCACCCGAGGCGCTGACGCGACAGCTGTGTCACAGCACCCGAGGCGCTGACGCGACAGCTGTGTCACAGCACCCGAGGCGCTGACGCGACAGCTGTGTCACAGCACCCGGGCGCTGACGCGACAGCTGTGTCACAGCACCCGAGGCGCTGACGCGACAGCTGTGTCACAGCACCCGAGGCGCTGACGCGACAGCTGTGTCACAGCACCCGGGGCGCTGACGCGACAGCTGTGTCACAGCACCCAGGCGCTGACGCGACAGCTGTGTCACAGCACCCGAGGCGCTGACGCGACAGCTGTGTCACAGCACCCGAGGCGCTGACGCGACAGCTGTGTCACAGCACCCGAGGCGCTGACGCGACAGCTGTGTCACAGCACCCGAGGCGCTGACGCGACAGCTGTGTCACAGCACCCGAGGCGCTGCGCGACAGCTGTGTCACAGCACCCGAGGCGCTGACGCGCGACAGCTGTGTCACAGCACCCGAGGCGCTGACGCGACAGCTGTGTCACAGCACCCGAGGCGCTGACGCGACAGCTGTGTCACAGCACCCGAGGCGCTGACGCGACAGCTGTGTCACAGCAACTGATTTTAGGATCCTCTTCAGTACAAAATTCTGCAACTTTACCAATATTATGGAACTGCTCTCAATGGTTCTTCATCTTCATCTGTTATCTGCCTCCCTTGAATCTGGACATTGAGCTCTGCCAACATTTCCTCTGCACTTCTTTCTACCTCATCTTCCTGTATATCCTTAAAGCCACCACCTGGCAATCTCCTTGTCTGTTGAACAATTTCCTGGTCCTAGTTCTCAACATAGGGGAAATCTGGGAAATTATTCACCACACTAGACCATAAATTTCCCTAGCCTGCATTTAATGTTTTTTGAGGAACTGTGTTCCATGCACTTTTGACCTAGCTGATAACATCTGCAATGTTAAATTTATGCCCCAAGTCTGGTACACAAGGTCTGAGTCAGTGTCCATTGCTGCAGCGAGTTTCTAGATTACATTTTGTGTGTAGTTATACTTAAATGTCCTAATAATTCCATGATCCAGTAGTTGTGTTAAAGATGTATGTACAGTGGTACCTCGAGTTACGAGCTTAATTCGTTCCAGACGGCTATTCAAGTGCCGATACCGAAGGAATTTTTTCCCATAAGAAATAATGAAAATTAGATTAATCCATTTCAGACCCCCAAAAATACACTTACAAAAGCACCAACAAAAATACACTTACATAATTGTTCGAGTTGGGAGCTGCTCGTAAGTAGAGATACTATTTGGTGGGAAGCTGAAGCGATCTTTTGCGCCCTTGAATCCCAGTGCACTTTTCTCTTGATGAAAAGTAAGGCACCGTGGGTACATTAAGAAAACATTGTAGTATCATACTTTTCAGCATCTTAACAGAATATATGAAAAACACTGCTGGGGGCTGCCAGCAGCAACAGCTTCATTGACCAGGCAAGCACCAGACAAGCCTAGTTCAGGACCAGGCTGCAGAGTAAAAAAACTCATAAGAGGTATACAGTGGACCCCCGGCTAACGAACACCCCGGAAATTGTACAATTATGTAAGTATAATATTGTAAGTGCTTGTGGAAGTGTATTTTTGGGGGTCTGAAATAGACTAACCTACGTGACATTATTTCTTAAGGACGTAAATTCGTTCGGTAATGGCACTTGAGCAGGCTTCTGGAAGGAATTTTTTTCGTTAGCCGGGGGTCCACTGTATTGTATATAATATGTATATATCATAACTATATCAATATATAAGCCATCAAAAAAATGATATTCACCATCGTCTTATTAATGTAATGGTACATAGCTTGAATATATTACGTATTGTATATTATTATACTTTAACCCCTAAACTGTTGAATACACAGATAAAAGTTCCTGTGTATAATTTTATGGTGTGTTGAAGTTGGTGAAAAATGATAACTTTTTGGCAACAGTGCTGTAATTGCGCCAGCGATATTTACATTCTACAATTTATTGATGCCAAATTATGATTGTTCTTCATTTTTTTGATTGCTTTTAATGTTGAACATCATGTAAACAAATTTCTTTTGATATTAGATGTGTTTAAAGATGTTTTGGCACTTCAAACGTGAGGAAATTCTTAGCCCAACATTGCTCCACTTTTAATATTACAGTAGTATATATATTGGTGAAATAATTGTGTTTATTCAGTTTTTTAAGTACATACTGTACTTTGGTTTTCTAACAGTATGTACAAGGAATACTTATAATATTGCAGTTGTTTTAAGGTATAATTATTATTATAATAAAAACTAAGCACTATCAAGTCATGTTGTTTGACTACATTGGGTAAGGTTAATTATTTATGTATTAATATTGGTAGAATTACCGACAATATGTTAAGTAAAAGGACACAAATGCAACTAATGTGACATTTTACTGTGGCAATGTTTCGCTCTCCAGGAGCTTTTTCAAGACTGAGCATAGTAGCAAATGATTGAGAAGGGTTGGATTTGATTAGGATTTGCAGAGGATTATTGGCATTTATTGAAGCTTAAACCTTGGGTACCTTTCAAAATGGACAAGACCAATGTTTGAGTGAGAGTGGTTGAATTTGAGGAGGACCTTCTAAGTACAGTGGACCCCCGAGTTTCGTAAAAACTTCACTCCTGAAGTCTGCTCAAGTGCCATTACCGAACGAATTTACTCCCTTAAGGAAAAATTTCACGTAGGTTAGTCTATTTCAGACCCCCAAAAATACACTTCCACAAGAACTTACAAAATTATACTTACATAATTGCACGATTTCCGGGGTATTCGTTAACCGAGGGTCCACTGTATTGACTAATAAATAAAAAAACTTTATTTCTTTTTGCAGTAAGCAAAATGTAGTTTACATGTAATAAAATACAGTGGAACCTCCACTAACGAGTTTAATCCGTTTCGTGACCTTCCTCGCATCTGGATTTGCTCGTTTGCAGAGTCAATTTTCCTCATTTAAATTAATTGAAATGGAATTAATTCGTTCCAGTGGAATTCCAGGCGCCATAAAATACTTCAATAATTTTTCAAATATCAACTCTATGGCTTATTTATCTATCACAATTCATTTAATATGACATAATAAACAATATAAATAACATAGAAACCTGATATATACTCTAGAATGAATAAAATGTCATTATATATGTGGTGGCGTCGGCGGCTGACGAGAGTTTGTCTGGAGACAGGACCTTGAATATTTCGTTATCATCATCTTTACAGCTTATTTATATATCACAATTCATCTAATATGACATAATAAACAATATAAATAACATAGAAATCTGATATAGTATACTCTAGAATGAATAAAATATGTCATTATGTGACAAGCGCAGGCGGCCATAACCGCTCCAGCATTGTTGTGGTATTCACTGCCATCTAGTGACGGCCTTTCGAAGCCGTCTATTATTATTATATAGTACATTATTTTTATACATGTATTATTATTATTATACTATGTATACTATTATTATACGTATTATTATTATTATTGCAATATAAATAATTTGGAATTTTTATTCACACAAAAAATAGATTTACTGTTATGCAGACTACGGCATTATTGTAATAATTGTATAAATAATGTCAACTCATTCATGACTGCATATTGGACATCCCCAAAAAATCGAACATTTCTGCTACTTTGAGCTCAATTTCAAGGTACTTTTCGTCATGAAACCAATCAAAATCATATCTATTTCTGTAATATATCTTCCATTCTATCAAATGAGACCAAAAAACGAGAATACAGCAATAAAAATCATACGAAAATATACCGCTAAGGTGCAGCTTATAGCTGAGAAGTGAACTCTGTTATTTATGGTCCGATTTCTTTCATTTTTGGTGTACGTTAATTAAGAAGCATCTTTCCATCATACATTGCCCAAGTTTCAATAAGATAGTCCAACAAACAACTGAGATCTAATTCCCTAGATCAAGAGCAAGAGCCCCTCACCAGCGTCAAGGAACCTTCCTTGAAACCCACTCGCATCTGGAAATTTTGCTCGCATCTCGAAGCAAATAGTCGACCAAGCGACTGCTCGTATCTGGAGAAACTCGCACGTGGATGCACTCGTAAATGGAGGTTCCACTGTACTGCTAAGCACAAAAGAAAGCCACTAACATGCTGTGCATTTCATGTAGACTAATCCTAATGCTTCCAGACTAATTAGGAAGTAGGCATAGGTTATTGAGTATTTTTTTTTAAAGTGTACAAAAGTGAGATGGATAAGTAGATTTGCTACAGTGTTCCTCCATTTTTATATGAACACACAGCAGCACTACATTGTACCTATTGGGGTATTGATTCATATCTGTTATAGGCAGAAATTTATACCTGAGAATAAGTTTGAATAACTGATAAGTTTCACAGGTGGCTGAAAGAAATTATAGGGCCCCCTTAGCCTCTTTATACCCCCCCAGGTGCTACCACTATATCTTTCCATATACAGCCTCTCCTCACTTAATGACGGAGTTTCGTTCCTAAGACCACATCGTTAAACGAATTCGTCGCTAAGTGAGGAGCATACTATACATGTAATAGTATAGTGAGTTTGTGTCAACCATTTTCATATTGTTTTAATGTCACCTTTGTACCATTTATAACATTTCTGGTATATTTTTAAATGTTTATACAGTAGTGTACTGTACAGTGGACCCCTGAGTATTGGCCGTAATCCATTCCAGGAGCTAGGCCTCAACTCGAACTGGCCGAAAATCGAACTAATATTTCCCATAAGAAATAATGTAAATACAGTGGACCCCCACCTAACGAGCACCCCGGAAATCGTACAATTATGTAAGTATATAATATTGTAAGTGCTTGTGGAAGTGTATTTTTGGGGGTCTGAAATAGACTAACCTACGTGTCATTATTTCTTAAGAAAGTAAATTCGTTCGGTAATGGCACTTGAGCAGGCTTCTGGAATGAATTTTGCTCGTTGGGCGGGGGCCCACTGTACAATTAATCCGTTTCCACCCAAAAATATTTACAAAAAAAATAATTTTTTTAAAGAATAAATACTATAGTTTTACATACAGAAAACAATGAGAAATAATATAAAGCACTAATTTTAATGGATAAATGAACATTTAAATCAGTTTTACCTTTATTGAAGACTCTTGTTGGCGTATGAGAGAGGCAGGAGAGTTTGTTTGGAGGCAGGACAAGATAGTTCTTCAACATGACACTAATATCAACTCTATGGCTTATTTATCCAGCACAATTCATCTAATATGACATAATAAACAGTACATATTAATAACATAGAAACATGATATATACTCTAGAATGAATAAAATGTCATTATGTATGAGCGGACTGGCAGTAGTTAGTTACCATTTTGTCCTAGGCACATGTCGATTAGACACTAGGCCTGTTGTATGTATGTGTGTGTCTGTGTATGTAGTGTTATTGTTGTTGGGTTTTTAAGGGCCACTGACCATAAGCCGTACATATAGTGGTGGTGTTGGACCTGGCATCAGAACCACCATCACTATTCACATTGAAACAATGTACGTAATTTATAAATAAGAAATATTTACACTTTAATTTATAAATAAGAAATATTTACACTTCATAAATAAGAAATAATCTACACTTGCCTTGGAAGAGATGGTGGCAGAGGGCAGCGTTGGTCTCAGTGCCCCTATAGTATAGTACCTCAAACAACAATGGAGTTAAGTTTCGTGTCGTCATTTTTCTATCGCTTAATCGCTTAACTTACTTGCTACACTGTTAATGCTACACTTTATCGTTGGCTGGTGCTATATCCTTTATCGACTCATGCTGCTTTAGTATTGTACATATCGTAGAATCACTGAAGAAGGCACATTCTCCCCTCTCTCTTCCTCCTCCACTTTGGTACTTTTCTACAATTTCCTTCTTCAATTCTGTCATGTTTGCCACTTTCTTTATCAAAGGGCTGCCACTATGAAGTTTCTTTGGGCCCATGGTGGCTTATTTCACAGTCACAATCAATAAACAAGCACTAAACACAATGAATTTATTGTGAAATGTAATGTTCACTCAATGGTAAACAAAGGTAGAGTGGCTCACGACGCGTGCGTGGACAGGTCTGGTATGCTGGCCGATACTTGGGGAAACGGACGATAGTCGGGCCAAAATTTTGCCGAAAAAAGTGACCGAAACATGAGTTGGCCGATACTCAGGGTAGCCGATACTCGGGGGTCCACTGTATATTGAAATAAACAGAATAGAGGAAATCAGCTCTAATATACATTATTTAGGTATGAATACTGGTCAGAGAGCCCATCGTAAGTCTGAGGTGTCGTAAACGAGTACGTCGCTAAGTGAGGAGAGGCTGTACTGTACTGTGAATTAGTATACGAGTAGATTAAGCTATATGTCCCCATACCCCCCTTCACCAGACTGGAAATCATCATCACCAGTATGACTTCATAAGATGTCAGTAGTTTGGTTTTTACTTTACATATGGATAGCTAACAGCAGAACTGCTGATAGTTTATTCTTATCTAACATCTTTTTTTAAAAATTGTTCAGAGATCGAGTCCCATACCTCCATTACATACAGTGGAACCTCGGTTTTCGTTTGCCCTGGTTTTTGTGGAATTTGATTTTTGACAACTTTTTTCATCAAAATTTTGTCCCAGTTTTCGTTCATCACCTCGGTTTTCATCGGTCCACTGTACCAAACGTGTCTGTTTGTCTGCGCCCACACAAAGCATCCCACGCGTTCTGAGTCAGTTTGGCTTTGTTTCTCGTCGAGTGGCATTACCCTGCACGTTCATCCGAAACATTTTGTAATAATCCATTGTTTTTTGTGCTTGTTTATTGAGTGCGACTGCTAAATAAGTCACCATGGGGCTAAAGAAAGTTCAGAGTGCCAGCCCTTTGATAAAGAAGGCGAGAAACACGATGGAATTCTAGAAAGAACTCGTAGCAAAGTACGAAATTGGAAGACTTGGTGGAAGACCACAGGGAAGAGCTAACCACTGAAGAGCTGTAAGACCTTCAACTGGAACAGCAACAGACTGCAGCTGAGGAAATTGCTTCAGAGGAGGAGGAAGAGAGAGGGGAGAATGTGCCTTCTTCAGTGATTAAGGATGTGTGTGCAAAGTGGAGTGAGTTGCAAAGTTTTGTTGAGAAATATCACCCTAACAAAGCTGTTGCAAGCCGTGTCTGCAACATGTTCAGTGACAATGCCTTGTCCCATTTTAGGCAAATCTTAGAGACACCAGAAACAGACCTCGCTGAACAGATTTTTTGTGCAACAGGGGTCCAGTGCCAGTAAAAGACAAAGAAGGGAAGTAACCCCAGATAGGGACTTGATACCTGAAGTTCTTATGGAGGGGGATTCCCCTTCCAACCAATAACCTCACCTCCTCCCTCTCCCCTCCTCGCGTCTTCCATACGCCAACAAGATTCTTCAGTAAAGGTAAAAGTGATATTAAATGTTCATTTATCCATTTCATTAGTCATTTATATTTTTTTCTCATTGTTTTCTGTATGTAAAACTATAGTATTCTCTATAAAATGTAATTTTTGTTAATACTTTTGGGTGTCTGGAACGGATTAATTGGATTTACATTATTTCTTATGGGAAATATTTCTTCAGTTTTCGTCGAATTCGGTTTTCGTCAGACTTTCTGGAGCAAATTAATGACGAAAACCGAGGTTCCACTGTATTTGGTTCCCATTCCCTTATTATGTGGTTCCCATACCCCCATTATGTGGTTCCCATACCCTCATTATTTGGTTCCCATACCCCCATTATGTCGTTCCCATACCCTCATTATGTAGTTCCCATACCCCCATTATGTCGTTCTCATACCCCCATTATGTGGTTACCATACTCTTATTATTTGGTTCTCACACCTCCAAGGGTTATGGATACCCCCAGTTAAGAGCCCCTGAGCTAGAGGGTGTACAATCTGCAGTATGACAACACCTATTGCAGTTTTTAAAAATGATCATGAAGATCAGATACCACAAATAGGCATTTAAAAATGAATGAGTACTTTAATCTCCTACTTTCCACTCACCCCTGGTTGATAACTTGATCATTCAGGCCGTTGGTGCTGGCTACATGCCTGGTTGATGAGGAACATATCAAACTCCATCTTGAAGATAGGGCTGTGTTGGCAATTCCCTTTATCCCAGAGTGTACTCACTGCAACCCTGCTTTTCTTTGGGCTGTTTTGCACTTCCTGCCCAGCCTCTTACATTCTTATGGAAGGTTTGAGACCAATCCCTCTATAATTTTCTAGCTGTGAAGTATGCTGTATTTTCTTGCCTATATTCTAAGGATTGTTCCCAGTATTTCAGGTTCTTGACTACATTAAATGGGTAGTATAGGTTCTCTATATTCCCCAGATCTACAATTTTGCATGCCTTAAAGGGGGCTGTTAGCCTACAGTAATACCCCAGTCTAAAAAAGAACAAAATTTAACAGAAACTGGTGAACATTTGCTTACCAAGACTAGTTAGTTGTTCATATATCGCACCTGAAATAGCCCAGACTTGATTCTCAAGTTTAGCGAGATGTTTGGGTAAATATTTCATTTGATGTCCCTGTTGACATAGTAAAATAGGTATAGTACTTATGAGTTAGTATACAGTGGACCCTTGGTTTTTGTGTTTAATGAGTTCCAGAGGGATCGGCTAAAACCAAAATCTGTGAAAACTAAAACCATTTTCCCCATAAGAAATAATGTAAATTCAATTAATTCGTTTCAGACACCCAGGAGTATTAACAAAAAAATAATTTTTTAGAGATTAAATATAGATTTACATACAGAAAAGAATGACAAATAAATATAAAGCACTAATAACATGTATAAATGAACATTTAACATCACACTTACCTTTATTGGCGACTCTTGTTGGTGTATGGAAGACGGAGAGGAGGAGAGAGGGAGGCGGGTTTATTGTTATTGTTTGGAGGCAGGACAAAATGCTTCAATTTGACACTAATATCAGCTCTATGGCTTAATTATCTATCACAATTCATCTAATATGACATAAACAATATTAATAACATAGAAACATGATATATATACTCTAGAATGAATAAAATATGTCATTACGAATGTAAGGGCTGGTGATAGTGTTATTGTTGTTGGGATAATGTTCACTCAACCAGAAACAATGCTACACTGCCTGAGAATGTGTGTGGGAGGCGGGCTTGCGGGCTTTGTATGCGCACTGGGTACTGGACAGGTTCTGTACCATCGACGAAAACTGAGCCAATCGGCGAAAACTAAGCCAATATTTCCACGAAAAAAGTGCACAAAAACCAAAATCAGCGAAAACTGAGACACATGAAAACCAAGGGTCCACTGTATTGTTGTATGTTTCATCCTGAGGAGAACCCCAGTGGAAGTAGGCCATACTACTTGAATTTTTGGGGTTATGCTGGAATAAAAGCCCTCCTAAATTAAATCTCTTAAGGATGTCTTCTCTGGTAGATGAAGATACGTACATGCAACAACACCTTGGATAGGTTTATTGCTGAAATGTTTCACCTGTACAGTAGGCTTCTTCAGTTGAAGACACAAGTGACTAATAAACTAGAGCCTATAAAAAAGTGAAGAATTTGAGGTACAGTGGTACCTCGAGTTACGATATTTTTTCGTTTGAGAATGCTGTTCAAGTGCCATTACCAAACGAATTTATCCCCATAAGGAATAATGTAAAATAGACTAGTCCTTTTACACCCCCAAAAATATACTTACAAAAGCATTTAAAAAAAATAAACTTACATAAAAGGGCGATTTTGGGGACCATCGTAACTCGAGGTACCACTGTATTTGGTTCCGCAACCCTGAAAGTTGTTCAAGTTATAGTCGTAATCACTTGAGTGATCACTCTGAAGACTAAACATCTCAAGTTCTATTCTTCTGTCTCCAGTATACAGTATTAGTTACCTCTGTATTTGACTATAGAAGTCTGATGTGGAGGCAAAACATTTTTGCAATAAAATACCTTAGTGTTTCACACTTGTCTTATTCATCTACTTGTTGGTATTGTATTCTGTACCAGTATTGTATTGATATTTTCTTTGGTATCTGCTAAAGACAAAGAAATTTTGTTTTGTAAATTTTGAGTTATTGAATAAACAGTATGTAGTCCAGGATGGACTGAATGTCGTCATAGGGTTACTCTCCTAAGTGTGGGTTTGTGGTGAATTATTCATAGTAGTGCCATTATTATTGTATACAGTAACTACATACTGTATTGTAATTGCTATATTGATCTCATCTTAAGATGTATTTGACAAAAGTAACAGGTGCAGTGTATAAAATAAGAAAAGCTTTGGTATATGTAATTACCTTTTGTTTCTTCCACAGGTGGTGCAGGCGGCAAGGGAACATGGGGAGCATTGGGCTCCGAGTTAGCAGAGGAGGAGTTAGATGGGGCCATTGATTCCAATGACCCTAACTATGATGAGTCCAATCCTGAGCACAAGGACTTCAAACTGAAAGTGATTGATCTGGACAGATCAGATGAAGAACTTCAGGTATGTATCTACAATTGAAGGTTAACTTTTTCATTTTTTTTTTAACTCAGCAGCCATCTTTCATAAATTCATCATTAAATGGTACATCTTTATTTAGTAAATGATGCATTGCACGTCAGAAAAGAATAAGCCCCATATTCAAACATTGGAGAAAAAATGTAGGGAAGGGGAGACTGGAGCTATGAAGCTCCTGTCATTGTTATGGGGGCTCATAGCCTAACTTACAGATGCAGTAGACAATATCTACACATTCCCATAAACAGACGGAACATTAAGGAATCAGTGTGATCACTAACACAGGTTTTGGTTGTGATGGCACTTATACTTTTCTGCTGTGCAGTGCTTTAATCAAAATGTGTTTAACTCTTTGACTGTCGCAACCTCTAATCCTGTGTCTCCTGTTGTCGCAAAATTTTCGGGAAAAAAAAAAAAATTCTTATGAAATGATAGAGAATCTTTTCCCGATGGTAATGACACCAAAAGTATGATGGAAAACTTATGGAATTACGCTCTCGCGAAGTTAGTGGTCTCGGCGATATATACGCATCAGCAATTTTGCCAACTTTGAGCCCTATTTTCGGCCAATTCCATTGTTCCAGTCGACCAAACTCATAGCAATTTCATAGCTATTTCATAGCTATTTGTTCTATCGATTGAGTACAAGAAACCACCAATTTACCGATTTCAACTACATAATAAAGTGGTCAGAAATTGTCAATTTGGCCAATTTCATGCAAAATAAAAAGTTGTCAATTTCAAAATAGGGTCCAGAATAAACAATGCAGACATTCCTGGCACTAAAATAAGATGCTATCTGTTCATTAGTCACGTCTTTAGGCTCCTCTTATATTACTCTTGCTTTCTATTTTGAATTTTTATTCACACAAAAAATAGAATATTTACTGTTATGCAGACTATTGCATTATTGTAAAAATGGTATAAATAATATCAGTGCACTTGTGAAAGAATATTAGACTCGCCAGTTGATGTGTATTGGACCTTTGGCGTGATTTGTTTACTCTTGAACATTGGCAAAAATTGAACATTTCCCCTATTTTGAGCTCAATTTCAAGGTCGTTTTCATCATGAAACTAATCAATATCATCTACATTTCTGTATTATGTTTTCCATTCTATCAAATGAGACCACAAAAAAGAGAATACAACTATAAATACTATATGAAAATACACCTCAAAGTTGGCGTTTTAATCCAAAAACACGGTCTGAGTTTTTTTTTCTCATTATGCACTGCTTGCTGCAGGATTTTTTTATACAGCGCACACTGACCACAGAGACCCATTCTCTCATATGTGGGCCTACCAGCTTTCTCCCGCTTGATTTGAAGCTGCTAGAATTTTTGAGTATGTATACAGTAGGCCCTCATTTAGCACGGTAGTTACGTTCCTGAAAACGTCGTGTTAGCTAAAATCGTGTTAGATAATTAAAAGAACTTATGGGAAAAATAGGGTTACGTTCCTGAGAGTCCCCAAAAAGCCAAACAAGTTTTTTTTAGACCAACAGATCTTACAAATATAAAAGAGAATATGTAATTGTAGTTCATTATCGTGATGTATTATGTTGTTTTTACTGCTTAAGACTACAAATCTAACAGAAATAATAGTATTTACCTTAAATTGTGGGTGCTGATGTTTGTGGATGATTGTGAAGAGAGTGGAGAGTTATGCTGTGGCCCTACTGGGCTGAGGTGGATAGTAGAGATTCTGGAACTGAAGTCGATGGTTGTACTGAGTGTCTCTAACTTTAATAAAGTCATTCAGTAAGTCAGTCAAGTCATTCAGTAAGTCAGTCAAGTCATTCAGTAAGTCAGTCAGTCAAGTCATTCAGTAAGTCAGTCAGTCAAGTCATTCAGTAAGTCAGTCAGTCAAGTCATTCAGTAAGTCAGTCAGTCAAGTCATTCAGTAAGTCAGTCAGTCAAGTCATTCAGTAAGTCAGTCAGTCATTCAGTAAGTCAGTCAAGAATCAAGTTAGTCAAGCATTCAGTAAGTCAGTCAAGTCATTCAGTAAGTCAGTCAAGACATTCAGTAAGTCAGTCAAGACATTCAGTAAGTCAGTCAAGACATTCAGTAAGTCAGTCAAGACATTCAGTAAGTCAGTCAAGACATTCAGTAAGTCAGTCAAGACATTCAGTAAGTCAGTCAAGACATTCAGTAAGTCAGTCAAGACATTCAGTAAGTCAGTCAAGACATTCAGTAAGTCAGTCAAGACATTCAGTAAGTCAGTCAAGACATTCAGTAAGTCAGTCAAGACATTCAGTAAGTCAGTCAAGACATTCAGTAAGTCAGTCAAGACATTCAGTAAGTCAGTCAAGTCATTCAGTCAGTCAGTCAGTCAGTCAAGTCATTCAGTAAGTCAGTCCAGTCAGTCAGTAAGTTAGTCACACAAACTTATGTTTACATCTTTTTGTGTGTACAAAGTAACACTTCATTACAGTCACAGGTTATGTCTTGTCTAATATCTTTTTCTTCGTTAGTTCTAAGACTTAATAAATGCTTAAACATTTTCTTGCCACTTTGAGCAACACTGGTATGCCTACTGGGTGACATGATTGCTTGGCAGATACAAGATATAGTAATTTAAAGATCAAAACACAATTCACTCTTATTCTTGACAAACACAGCTGGCTTGACGCGTATGGAATACGAATGCTGGGATGGTGGGGTGTTGTTGGGGGAGGGGTAGCATGGGAAGGCGGGTGGTCTCCCCAGCTGTTCCACAACATTAGCACCGGCCGCTTGAGGGAATGGTTGTTTTTTCTTCCTGCAAACTATAAGTTTATTCAGGTATACACAGATACAGTTACAAAGATTATCATACATAGCAGCATATGTGTAGACCAGAACCCAAACTTTGGGTTATCTAGTCCTAAACTTTGGGTTATCCTAGGTTCTCTAGGATAACACTTTGGGTTATCCTAGGTTCTCTAGGATAACACTTTGGGTTATCCTAGGTTCTCTAGGATAACACTTTGGGTTAGCAGTTCTAGATAACACTTTGGGTTATCCTAGGTTCTCTACACATATGCTGCTATGTATGATAATCAATGTAACTATCTCTGTATACCTGAATAAACTTAGTTTGTGCGAAGGAAAAACAAATTCCCTTTTCCTCAAAGCATGAGGATTCTTACAGCGGTAAATAACCATGGGCTTACACTTGAAATCACCTGATGCATTACCCAAAAGGAGCAAGGTGAAGCGATCCTTTGCTCTCTTGAAGCCTGGTGCACTTTTCTCTTGCTGACTGATATAAGTTCATGTTGGCATTTTCTTCCAGAAAACACTTGTCTCGTCAGCATTAAACACTTGTTGTGGCTCATAGCCACCCTTAGTAGGACCCCCACTGACTCAATGGTTTAACCTACTGCAGGCGACCGCGGGCTCAAAATTTTTCCCCTCCAGCGAATCGCGTAATATAAGGTTTACGTCGTGTTAGATAAAAATGTGCCGCAATTCTTCAATCGCGTAATACCCAAAACGTGCAACATAAAGTCGTGCTAAATGAGGGTCTACTGTATATACGTCCGAAACAGTGGCTCGTAAGACGTATATATACAGTGGACCCCCAGTTTTCGTTATTTTTTCGTTCCAGAATGGTGTTCGAGTGCCATTACCAAACGAATTTATTCCCATAAGGAATAATGTAAAGTAGACTAGTCCTTTTAGACCCCCAAAAATACACTTACAAAAGTATTTAAAAAAATACACTTACATAAAAGTAAGTGTTTGGAGCAGGACGAACACCGGGGGTCCACTGTACGACCAAAACAGTCAAAGGGTTAATATGACTATAGACAGTACATTAAAAATAAAGCTGACTTACCAGTACCAAATAAATTTGAATAAAAAAAGCTGACAGTTTCTTAGGAAAAATTTTGGTACAGGAGGTCCTCCACATTCGCAAGGGTTAGGGGATCAGAACCTCATGAATCTTGAAAATTTGTAAATGTTTGGTGAGCAGATACAGTGGACCTCTGTTTTTCGTAAGCATCAGATTTTGTAATTTTCGCTAGTCGTAACGTTTTTTCGTCAAAATATTGCCTCGCGGATCATCAATTGGCTCGCTAATAGTCGTTCGTCCAGAACATGTACGAGCGGCCCGAGCGGCCCCACACACCATTCACAGTCAGTGTGCCATTGTTTATCAGGGAGTGAGCATGATCCCACGCGTTCATACGATACATTTCGTAATATTCCATTCTTTTTTGTGCTTGCAATTGATAAATAAGCCACCATGGGCCCAAAGAAAGCTTCTAGTGCCAGCCCTTTGGTAAAGAAGGTGAGAAACATGATAGAATTCAAGAAAAAGTTTGAAGAAAAATATGAAAGTGGTGGTGGTAGAGGGTGGTAGTGATGGTGGAAGAGGGTGGTAGTGATGGTGGAAGAGGGTGGTAGTGGTTGTGATGGTGGTGGAGGGTGGTACTAATGGAGATTTGTGCAGTGTGGAGTAGGATGGAAATATTTGTGGAGGAACATCACCCTAACAAAGCTGTACAATGACAATGTCTTGTCCTATTTTAGGGAAATTTTAAAGAGATGCCAGAAACAGAGCTCTCTGGACAGATATTTAGTGCCACAGGTGTGCAGTGACTCTCAAGCTGGTCCTAGTAGTACTATTAAAAAACAAAGAAGAGAAGTAACCTCGGAAAAGGACTTGGTACCTGAAGTCTTTATGGAAGGGGATTCCTCTTCCAAACAGTAATTTCTCCATCCTCTCCCCTCCTCCCATCTTCCATACACTAAGAAGAGTCTTCATTAAAGGTAAGTGTCATGTTATTATTGTTTTCTGTGTATGTAAATCTATATTTCATGTAAAAAAAATTTTTTTTTTAATAGAGTGGACCCTCGGTTTTCGCCAAAAATTCTTTCCAGAATGCTGTTTGAGTGCGGTTACCGAACGAATTTGTTCCCATAAGGACAAATGTAAATTAGATTAGTCATTTCAGAACCCCCAAAAATACACTTACAAAAGCACTTACGAAAATACACTTACATAATTGTTCGAGTTTTTAGGTGAACGAAAACCGAGGGTCCACTGTACTTTTGGGTGTCTGGAACAGATTAATTGGATTTACATTATTTCTTATGGGGAAAATGGTTTCGCAAATCGTAAATTTCGCCTTCAGTCAGACTCTCTGGAACGGATTAATTATGACAAACGAGGGTCCACTGTATATTGTAGGGAAATATAATAATAGCATTTACTTAGCCTAACAATACTGCTTCCTTAACCTATTGAACCACAAACAATCTTAAAACACATGAAAACTTCATAAAATATTGTATATGCAGTGGAACCCCAAATTTCATATTTAATCTGTTTCAGAAGGTCGTTCTAAATTCAAAAAATGCGAAAACCGAAGTAATATTTCCCATAAGAAATAATATAAATACAATTAATTCGTTACAGACACCCAAAAATATTCACAAAAAATTCATTTTTTAAAGAATAACTAAAAATAACTTTAGTTTTATGCACAGAAAACAATGATAAATAAATATAAACATTACATACCTTTATTGAAGACTCTTGTTGGCGTATTGATGAAGGCAAGGAGGGGAGAGGGAGTTGAGGTTATTGTTTGGAAGGGGATTCCCCCTCCATAAGGACTTTAGGTATCAAAGTCCTCTCTGGGGTTACTTCCCTTCTTTGTCTTTTACTGGCACTAGGACCAGCTTGAGAGTCACTGGACCCCTGTCACACAAAAAAACTGTCCAGAGTGCTCTGTTTCAAGATTTGCCTGAAGTGGGACAAGGTTTTGTCACTAAACATGTTGCAGATATGGCTTGTTTCAGCTTGGTCAGGGTGATATTTTTCAGCAAAACTTTGCAACTCATTCCACTTTGCACACATGTCCTTAATCACTGAAGAAGGCACCTTCTCCCCTCTCTCTTACTACTCCTCTGAAGCAATTTCCTCAGCTAAGGTCTGTTGCTGTTCCGGATGAAGGTCTTGCAGCTCTTCAGTGGTTAGCTCTTCCCTGTGATCCTCCACCAACTCTTCCACATCCTGGCCACTCACCTCCAACTCCATGGACATCCCCAAAGACACAATAGATTCCACAACAGGCATAGGGTCGTCAGGGTCACCCTCAAACCCTTCAAAATCCTTGTCGAGGACACATTCTGGCCACAATTTTCTCCAAGCAGAGTTCAAAGTCCTGGAAGTCACTCCCTGCCAAGCCTTACCTATAAGGCTTATACAGTGGAGGATACTGAAGTGATTCCTCCAGAACTCTTTTAGGGTCAGTTCAGTGTCAGGTCACTTCAAAGCACATTTGAAACATTGCTTTCGTGTAGAGTTTTTTGAAGTTAGAAATGACCTGCTGGTAAACCTTGGTCCATGGGCTGGATGAGAGGAGTGGTGTTAGGAGGCAAGAACTTCACTGTTATAAAACTGAAGTCCCTAAACAATTGGTCTTCCAGGAGGCACTTGAGTGGCAATTTATTTTCCAGGAGGTATTTTTTCACACTCGGGCCAAACACTTCAATAAAAATTTGCCTTGTGACCCATGCCTTATTATTAGCTTTCCACATCACACAGTTTACTCTTGACGACATTGTTTTTCTTGAACACTCTGGGATTTTCAGAGTGATACACCAGTAAAGGCTTCACTTTGAAATCCCCACTAGCATTACCACAACAAAAGAGTTAGCCTATCCTTCATAGGCTTGTGTCCTGGCAGTGCCTTTTCCTCCTTCGTGATGTAGGTCCTCTTTGGCATTTTCTTCCAAAAGAGGCCTGTTTTGTCACAAATGAACACTTGTTGGGGGAGGAATCCTTCAGCCTCTACGTACTCCTTGAATTCATCAACGAATTCTTCGGCCCAATGTTTGTCTGAACTTGCAACCTCACCATTCCTTACAACACTGTGTATGCCACTACGCTTCTTGAATCTGTTGAACCAGCCTCTGCTGGCCTTAAATTCACTAACACCAGCACTCGTTCCAGGCATTTTCTTTACGAGATCCGCATGTAACTGCCTTGCCTTTTTGCAATTGATTGACTCCACACCACTATCTCCTGCTAACTGTTTTTCGTTGATCCACACCAACAACTTCACATCTTCGATTGTTTGTGATCTGTTTCGTTAGCATATTCACCCCTTTTGCAACTTTAACTTCCTTGATTTCTACTTTCTTTGCCAGGATAGAAAAGATTGTTGATTTCAACTTCCCGTACATCCTGGGAAGCTCAACTAAACTTACGCCACTTTCATATTTTTCTACAATCTCTTTCTTTAATTCTATCATGTTTCTCAATTTCTTTACCAAAGGGCTGGCACTAGAAACTTTCTTTGGGCCCATGGTGGCTTATTTTGCAGTCACAATCAATAAACAAGCACAAAAATTGCAAAATGTTTCAGATGAATACTCACCCAACCAGTGGCATAGCCAGACTGAGGTGGCGTCTCAGCAGGTAGACGCGTCTGATACGTGTGATTCCCGGGACAAGGTCCGAAATTTGAAGCAAAATTTCGCACAAAAAAGTGTCTGAAATCCGAAAGGTTTGATATCTGGTGAGTGCGAAATACTTGGGACTGGAAGTGTCTCAGATTTTGTAATTTTTCAAATTTTAGAATATGAGATATAGCTTGGGATGGGACCCAAGTCTAAAAATGAAATTCATTTATGTTTCATATACTTTTCTTTCAACACGTCGGCCGTTTCCCACCGAGGCAGGGTGGCCCAAAAGGAAAAACGAAAGTTTCTCCTTTTACATTTAGTAATATATACAGGAGAAAGGGTTACTAGCCCCTTGCTCCCGGCATTTTAGTAGACTCTTACGACACACATGGCTTATGGAGGAAGAATTCTGTTCCACTTCCCCATGGAGATAAGAGGAAATATGAACAAGAACTAGTAAGAAAATAGAAGAAAACCCAGAGGGGTGTGTGTATATATATGCTTGTACATGAATGTGTAGTGTGACCTTAAGTGTAAGTAGAAGTAGCAAGATGTACCTGAAATCTTGCATGTTTATGAGACAGAAAAAAAAAGACACCAGCAATCCTACCATCATGTAAAACAATTACAGGCTTTCGTTTTACACTCAGTTGGCAGGACGGTAGTACCTCCCTGGGTGGTTGCTGTCTACCAACCTACTACATAGCTTATACATATATCCTGAAGGTAGTTTTATACAATATTTTTAATACAATAACTGTATCAGCTGTTAAAAAACAACAACAACAAACAATGGCAGGTCTTCAATCTGTACCTACAATGGAATGTTTTGATTAAAAGGTTACTGTATAATGCATTTTTTCTTATCACTTATGAATAGGAGTATCTGCAGGCCTTTGAGATTTTCAACATCTTTGCATCACAGAGCACAGAATAAGCACAAGACACAAGGTAGTCACAGTGAGTAATGCACGTAGGTCTGACTGCGAAGGCTGTTGATAAACTTGTGCCAACACAGTGTCAGAGCTCCACACAGGGTATTTGAGGTCACATGTCGCAACTGTCTGGGTACACAGAGACTGTGCAATTCCTGGGAATCTTCCCATAGCCAACTGGAATTTTTTATTTGTGGCGTCGTATTAAAATTCTGGATAAGAGATACTCAACCTGTTTATGGAACAAGTACCGTTTAAAACCATGTTTAATTAAGAACACCATGCTTTAGAAGATCTTGATACTGTACATAGTTTTTTCATGAACACTACCCATCTGTGAATCATTATTACCTTTTGACATTATCTCCAGATTTTGAAAAAAAAATAATATTGTCAATATAGTATGGTCATGCATTCTTCTCAGGGGCCTCCTTCCTGGAACTCTGACTGCTATGTGTCATTCATTGCAAATGATGTCAGAAACATGTAATTGATCCAGTCAAAGATAGTTAAAAAAAAGACCAGTGGGTATCAGTAAAAAATTTCTAAGAGCAACATAAAATATGATGATCAGTTTAACTAAAGTCCACTTTTTGTTATTGAAAAAAATCTGAAGATGAAGTACGTGATAAAAGATTGAAACACCCAAAATACTATGACTACTACAAAGTATATTATTAAACTGAGACTGTACTCTCTCATAGGGAGACAGTTGAGAGAGATCTTGTGTATGGAAAATATTTGAAAACCATGATTCAAATTAACACAAACATCAACTTGCTGTAAAGAGATATGGTTGACAAGGTAGGAGAAGAATCATGGAAAATGCCAAAAGTAAGGTGGCAGAGAAACCTGTCAGTGTCCAACAGGCACTCTATGATCTTTACGGATTTAGTTCTCCACCATAAATGCAATAGTATTAGCATCCAAGTTTCATAACAAAATTCTTCTACCAGCAAATACAGTGGACCCCCAGATTACGTCATTTTTTTGTTCAAGAATGCTGTTCAAGTGCCATAGCTGAACGAATTTATTCACATAAGTCTTGCTGGGTTGTAATGTTTGTGGTTCTGCTAGCTGGAAGCAGCAAAAGCTTGCTGGCTGCTGACCTGAATATTCAGGCTATTTGTTCTAGCAGTGCACAGTCCTGCATAAGCACCACTACCAAACTGATATAGAATTATCTGAAGGAAATACGTTCCCTCTTCAAGACAGCATGGAGTGTGTTTTAATTCCTCTTATATATAAAAGAACAGTGTTGAAAGTCTGGAACTTTTTGCAATTACAGTGTACAGTTATGGTATACCTAATTGTTTACGATATTGTAAAATTTCTATTTTATTTCTGTACCAGCATTAAGATACATGTACAGTGGACCCCCGAGTAACGAGCAAAATTCATTCCAGAAGCCTGCTCAAGTGCCATTACCGAATGAATTTACTCCCTTAAGAAATAATGTCAAGTAGGTTAGTTCATTTCAGACCCCCAAAAATATACTCACAAAAGCACTTTATACTTTAAGACATAATTGTACGATTTCCAGGGTGCTCGTTACTCGGGGTCCACTGTATACCAGTGTTGACTTGAATGCATAATATTGAGGGGGTGAAGAGAGATTTTCAAAATCTGGTGATGTAGAGATATTTCATCAGACGTAAGGGAAATTATCAGGGGATTCCTAACATATTTCTGATCAGTCTTGATTGCAGCTAGTAACAACAGCCTGACCAATCAGGGCTAGTCTGGAGACAGGCCTTGGGATGATGATCCCTAGAACTATTTACAGTTTGTATGGGAACATGACAGATTCCAGAGTTCCCTTGAATTTCATTAACTTTTCAAATTTGGGTTCTTGGTCAAATTCTTTGAACCAGCTTATCAGCTAAAGGACCCTGACCAGTGTGTCAGGAGCTGTGACAATTATCTCTTCTATTGTCCCATGCCTGCTGTCCTTAATCTCTAAATCCTCTTTACTGTAGGATGTGAGAGGTTTGAGTATTTTATTATTTATTATGCATATTATTATTATTACTACTATTATTATTATTACTACTATTATTATTATTATTATAGTAGTAGTAGTAGTAGTAATAGTATTACAGTGGATCCCCAGTTTTCGGATTTTTCGTTCCAGAATGGTGTTCAAGTGCCATTACCAAACAAATTTATTCCCATAAGGAATAATGTAAAGGGGTCCCTATATCTGAATTTTTTTTTTGTTATTTTTCGTTCGATTTCGTTCATTTTTTTTATACGTAAAGAAGCACCTTTCTAGTAGGTTTGCATCAAGTTTCAAAAAGATAGCCCAACAAACAACTGAGAAAAAAAATATTTACCAAATTTTTACCAAACATCATATATAAAAAAAACAGTAATCGTAGTGGGACTTGTTGAAGCTGTTTTGGCGTCACATACGCATAAAACAATGATAATCTGACTTTTTCACGAGACAATTACTGTAATATATCCCTATCTTCATTCTTAAAAAAAATAAAGTTTGTATGTGTTTGACATTTTGGAAAATATCTGGCTTTTACCTCACATAAATCAAAAACTAATTACGATATCTCAAAAAGCTAACCACCATTATGTAAAACAACCTTTCTTTTATGTTGTCTGTGAGTTTCATTTCATTCCTATGATTATTAACGGTTACTGGTCAATATATAGATGAATAACTTACTTCCGAGATAATCCGCGCGGAAGGTCGCGCAAGAAAAAAATTCCCGGAGCAAAATAGCATTTTTTTCAGCTTTATCTTGCATTACGAGTGTATATCATAGTTAGCCCCTGTTCGTTTTCTTTAATACAAGTCCCCTAGAGGGCCCAGGGTAACCCCAAGGAACCCCCATCCCCAGAGAAGTAATATTTTACTCCGAGGCGGCGATCATATTATGCCACATATTATTCATTCTGGAGTATTTACCATGTTTATTTGTTATTTATATTGTCTATTATGTCATAATAGATCAATTGTGATAGATATAAAAGTTGTAATATTGATAATAGTGTTATCATGAAGCATATTCCCCGGCTATCCTGAGTCAGGAATTTCTGCTGACGCAAGCGAATATTCCAGACGGTTCCTGATTGGCTCCCAGACTATGTATAAGCTCCGCCCACTCTGTTATGATGCCAAATCGTCAATTATTATATAAGTAAGAATAATACAAGAAATTAAGGAAAAAAATCTGGAAAAAAAATATGAAAATTCACGACGTCAGCCGACCTGCTATGGGTGTTGGCATCACCATGTGTGATATAAACGACCATAATTCCTTGTAGGAATGTCGTAGAACAATGATTCTTGTACCATTGTGTAGCCAGAGAGTTACTCTATTTTTCAATATGGTTAACTCAATTTTCAAATTTTTTCGAATATTTTTTTTTTTTTCCTCGTGCGCCGTGTAAGATATAGGGGCCCCTAAAGTAGACTAGTCCTTTTAGACCCCCAAAAATACACTTACAAAAGCATTTAAAAAAATACACTTACATAAAAGGGCGAATTTGGAGCAGGATGAACACCAGGGGTCCACTGTACTATATTATTAGTTTCGTTTTGCATCTTGCAATAATGGATCTCTTCTTTTTACACTTCTCTTTCACACTACAGGACATAACATTAAGTTTTTCTGGCTCATTCAAGATGTATATTAAGACACTCAAGTTAGAGTAGTGTTATAGAATTACACTTCTAATTGTTGTTGCTGCAACTCACTTCCCTAAAGCCAGCATAAGTTTCTTCAATACAAGCTTATAGCAAGTTTCTCAATATACTGTACAGTAACCCTTTTTTATAAAGTGATGCTACGTAAAGTGATTTTGTCTAAATGAGACTGAAAAAGTGCAATTTTTTTTTTGGAGGGGGCAGGATAGTGCTTGAAAAAGCACTTGATGCTTCCCTGCAAGTATGGAAGCATCAAGTTACACCCAGAATCTTGACAATCCTTGCTGTTGCTTTTCTTTCTTCTGACTCTGGTTGAGTGTGAAGGTCAATTGTTTGGAGAGGCACAGTTCCTCCTCCTCAGCCACTCTGCCTACACTTTCTTGCTCAGTGTTGCATGGCTTTTAGTGCCATGAGAGAAAATCCACCATTCATATGATTAGTGAGAGTGAGAAGAAAATAGAGCTTTGGCCGTGAGTAGTGCAGATTACGATGTGCAAAGAATGCCAAGGGAGTTGACTGAATAAAACAAAAATGTTACTGAATGTGTGAATTGAGGAGAAATCAAGGAAAGGAGCCACAGTTTGTGTTCAGTAAGGCACAAATCTCTCTTGTACTATAAAACTAAAACTGTGGGAATAAAGGAGAGCCTTCACAGTAGTGTATATTTAGTGCTGGATGGTTTGAGATCCTTTAAAGGTTCAATTATCCTTGTAACAAGGTTTAGTGGCAAGAGTGTGTTGGCTAATCATATTACCATGGGAAATTTTCCTGCTGACTTTACACACACAAATGTATCGCAGAATGAAGTGCCCCAGTCAACCATAAATTCACATTGGGGTCAGTTATGGCCTGTGGTGAATACTTTCCCTGGTTTACCACTCAGTAAGGAGTCAAGACTAGGAAATTATGGCTTTGGCAAGTACTATGTTTGAATAAGACAAATTAAATATTAGAAGAGGATAACAAAGAATCAATTACATACATGTAATTAAGAAATACAAGTGGAGAATCAGATAAAGGAATATGATGATGAAAAAGAACTTTAAGATAAACATTTAGCATTGCAGAAGTTATGTGAGGAATTCCATGTCATCCTTTAGGGATTCTGGGGATTATCTTTGCCATGGCCCCATCTCAGACCATGTATGTATTGGTAAAGTTGCAGAATTTTTTTATTTAAAAAAATATCTGATAAGTCTAGAAACATTTTATGAAGAGATTTTGTGTATTAAGCAATACTGCCTTTTCATCAGCTGTATAAAGTGCTGCAGATAAAACAGAACTGTGATGCATTACTGACAAATTAAGCACTCCAGTAGAACCGTTAATTAACTACTGACAACCCCACATCTATATCAACACAAGAATCACAGCCATCCACCTCAGCCCAGTATGGATACGTACATCAACCCTTTCCACATGCTTCCATGCCAATAAGCAATGACAACTAGAATGTAAGATCAGATAAACTGCATTAATTTGTACATATAAATATTTAGAATAACAATGATTGTTTAGCAAATTTGAAAAGAAACATTATTTTTCCATATCTTTACTTCACATGAATCTATTTTTTAAATGATGTCAAGTTTCTGGAATGCATCCACCATGGTATGAGAGTGTTTACTGTATACTATTTAGGTTAGGTTAGGTTTACCTGGTAGTGTCAGGGGTCAATGCCCCTGCAACCCAACTCCAGAACAGGCCTGCCTATGGATGGCCTTATCAACTCGTAGGATGCACTGCATTGTTGACATATACCTCTTCCTACTCCACATTACCTTAGTATATGAATACCTTTACCTTTGATATACCTCAAAGTGGTTTGGTTGTTCTTCCTTTCCCTGTAGCTCAGTCTGTGATAACATTTTTGTCGTGATCACTTAGTCTTAGATTGTTGCTTCTTGTAGCCCTCATCTTTAGTTTAATATGACTGGATAAATTAGACTGGTTTTTAAGTGAATGATTTCCAATCAAGTCTGTCCCATTATAGTAACACATTTCTATATGTAGTTGGAACATTCTTGAATAACATAGGTTTTTTCAATTCCAGAAACAAATATCTTCTCTCGTGGCTGAGTATTTTGACCATGGGGAGACACACGAGACTTATCTCTCCTTTGAGGAATTACAAGTGTCGACGCGGGCCCACCTTGTGGTGGTGACAGCTATTGAACTGGCTATGGACCATAAACCTTCTCATAGGGAGATGACAAGTGTTCTCTTGGCAGATCTTTATGGTCACTTGCTCTTTGAGCCACATTATGCCAAAGGTATTATATTATTCAGTATCTGTGCACTGGAGTTCCCAACTTAGGAATCCACACTTATGAATGAAACCCGTAAGAATTAACATTTGAAAAAAAATAGTTTTTCTAATTCTGATCTACTGTTAGAAATGTATAACACATGCTTAACGTTGGTATTATGTATTCTAGGAAAATAGGTTCTGGGTTACAAATAACCAGTTTGTAAGTTGGATTACCAGGAACAACTTGTTTGTTAATTGGGGACTCCATGTACAGTACCTTTTTTTTTTTTTTTTTGATCACTTGTATGACCACAGTTTTAGTTATAGTAGAGGTGCTTACATTCGTATTGAAAGATAATACTGGAATTAATGAATCATTTCCTATTTTGTTTTGATCTGTCATAGAGTATTGTGTGACTGAACATTAATACAGTACAGTAGCATTTTCTACGCTGCCTTGGTGGAAAAGGACTGGTGGGGAAATTTTTAATAGACCATCTTAAAAAATTGAAATCAGTTGGGAAAAGATATTTAAAAAAAACAGTAAATGGTAAAATGGATGAAGGACAAGCAAAAGTATAAATGAAAACTGAGAGCTGTTTGGAAGGTATAGAGAAACAGAGACAAGTGGCGGAGGGTCGAGAGGAGTAGTGTCGAGGGGAAGAGCGGGGCTAAGCAAGGGTAGTATAGAATGTGATAGAATGAGTTGTGTAAGTATTATGGTTATGATAAAATTATCTACATTTTGAATTATGGTGTTGGAAGCAGAGATGAGTGATGATTTTAAATAGTGTCTACTATGTTGGTTAGATTTCCTAATGATTAGGAATGTAGGTATATAGTACATACAGTATTTTCTCCAGGATTTATTACTCGGCCCATTTTGTCTCTTTTTATAGGAGAAAACAGAAAAGATCACTAACACAGCGTAGTAACTAACAACTAATGGGTTCATCATTCTACCTGCCAACCAAACTTCTGAGAACATACAGGACTGTATTGGTAAAAGCAGAGCCATAATAGCAAACTTATCTTCCAGCACTTCTAAGGATCTAGTAGTTACAGAATCAGAGAACACCAAGAAACAGAATTGGGGTATACGTCATCCTATGTGGGGGGGGGGATGTGAGAAGGTATAGGTATACAGTATAGTGAACATTGTTATATATGCTGTAATGTCAACAATACTTAGGGATGCCTTATGATCTTTAGTAATGCCAAACTAGTTGTCAGGGAATATAACCAATGTAGCAGACAGTTTAGATTCATTACTCATCTCCATCTCATAGCTCAAAATATAGGGAGTTTCATCATATCTGAAATACTTAAATTCTACTTAAGAAGGATAAGGCCATCACTTGGCCTGCCCTTCCTCTTAACACATTTGACCTCCACCTGTATTTATAAGACCTATCTCTTGTTCTCTTCATTGGATTGAGAAAACCCCTGGCAGTCAAAATGTCCATGTAATAATTGTCTTAAAACACACATACGTATGTACATTTATATGCCAGTAGATGATGTTGATTTTGTTTGCATTTTAAAAGTCCGGTGGATAAATAACCCAGGATAAACCAACATAGTTGCTATTAGACTTGACTTATTCCCATTGGGGTTCTTCAATCTTCCTCAGGATCAAACCAAACTAGTCAGTTAATAGACAAACATTACTTGCTTACTTGTGTACAGTGGTACCTCGAGTTACGAGCTTAATTCGTTCCAGATGGCTATTCAAGTGCCGATACCGAAGGAATTTTTTCCCATAAGAAATAATGAAAATTAGATTAATCCATTTCAGACCCCCAAAAATACACTTACAAAAGCACCTACAAAAATACACTTACATAATTGTTCGAGTTGGGAGCTGCTCGTAAGTAGAGGTACCACTGTATTTGGTAAACTGGGGCAGCAGGTGCAAAGAAAAATACCCAATCCTCTCTGGGGATCAAAACCTGATCCCACAATGGTAGCAACTGAAACTGCTACCATTTGAGCCACAAACACTATAGTACAGTGGTACCTCGAGTTACGATATTTTTTCGTTCGAGAATGCTGTTCAAGTGCCATTACCAAACGAATTTATCCCCATAAGGAATAATGTAAAATAGACTAGTCCTTTTACACTTCCAAAAATATACCTACAAAAGCATTTAAAAAAATAAACTTGCATAAAAGGGCGATTTTGGGGACCATCGTAACTCGAGGTACCACTGTACTCCTTTTCATGTACTTATGTCAGAAGAAATA